>JAHTLZ010000074.1:19751124-19766715 GCA_023846285.1 Phrynocephalus versicolor | reverse complement strand
GTCCAAGGTTTCACCCCACAGATGGATCAGCAGACACACAGGAGACATTTACTTGGTCTTACAAGCAGCACTTTTGAGGATTAATCTGTTTCCTTGCTTGACCTTGGCTGACTAAATTAGATGTGAATATACAGCATGAAAAACATGAGAAGAGCTGTCCTTGCTGGATGAGAGAAAGCTGGGGCAGACTTTTGATCATCATACATCTCTCAGTATGATTGTAAGAAGGCTTATGTGGGAATTTCCAGGGCAACTTTTGGGAAACAAAAGCAGTGGTCTATTTGATCGTGAGGTTAGGCAGCCAGGAGACCTCTAATTTGCATGAGCTTTCCTCTTGATTTCAGGGCATAGCCAAAGGCATTCCTTTTAAGGGGCCTCATGGCACAATGGTTAATCCACTCACAACCCAGGGTTCAATCCCAGGCAGCTGGGATTGACTTGGCCCTCTATCCTTCTGAGATCAGCAAAATGAGTACCCAGCTCACTGGGTACATAATTGTGTAGCCTACATAATTAAATTATAAACCACCAAGAGAGTGATTTAAACACTATGGGGTAGTATGTAAGCAGAAACACTTTGATTTTTACATTGCTTTACAAGGCCCAAATGTCTTGAGATGATTGAGTTCCATTATGATTTCAAGATGCACTTGGATACCATTGAAACAACAGAGAATGTTCAATGTGCTTGCCTTCTAATTGTAGAGCTGCCTCCTAATCTATCCCCATCAAAATCCTATTCATGCCTTCTTTCTCCTCCATCTTAACTGCATAACTCACATATAGGTGGATATTAACATATTTTTGCTTGATGGAGCTGTCATGACCCATCAAATCATAGGTGGAACTTGAACATGGGCTCCTGTTCTGTCCTCAAGCATTAGTCTAGTAATATATGAATGAATTAAATAGGCTGGCCATTAAAGCTTAAGTTTTATTCAAGAAACTGAAGGAAATTTCCTTGTCTTAGATGTAATGTTATTTTTAATGTACTTTTTAATATGAATAATTAAAAACACACACACCTTAAATATCCAGGTAGCTTTTATTGGTGTGAAGTCAAATGCAGCTTGTATGAATTAAAGGTAGTGTCAGTAACAAGTGACTTCTTATTCCAGGGTGTCTTCTTTGAAAGACTGTCAGAGAACAGTCCTCTATTGGAAGGACTAGTCAAATTTGTTTTTACAAGTAAATAGTCATTAAGACCTCGGAAGTCTTGTGGATTCCCGAAACAAGACATTGTCTGGAGGGTAGATTGAGCAGGTACACACGTCTCCCAAGTGTATTTCTCCCCATCATGATGAGATTTAGCTGATTCCTTGTTAAACTATGATGGCCAGAGCCCAACTAAGACCAACACCAATGTAAGTACATCTAGAAGTTGAGTCATGGCTACTGGACTTCTTTTTTGAGAGATAGAAACGTTTCACTGCTCATCCAAACAGCTTCATCAGTCTGACTACAGCTAGTGCGAGTCCTCCATCTTATAGTCAGTCAGCTTTGACCTCTGGTCATCCTGGTCTGAATTAGGCTCATAAGATGAAAAACGGCTTGAATAGGCTCGTTAGGGAGATAATAGTATCCATAGCCTTAAGGTGAACAATGGCCTAAGGTGCTGAAACCTATCAAGAATGGGTCGTTAGCTATGGCCTTGGTGGTGAAGGCTTTTTGATTTGTCTGGGTACTTTGGAAAGCACACCCTGATAAGTAGCAGATAGACTATGCCTGAGGCCGCCACCTCTGTTGAGGGAGGGGTTTTCAATGCTCACATGAATGGCTTCCCCTACTCCTCTCTCAAACCACCTCTCTTCTTTGTCTAATATGTGTACATCCTCATCTTTGAAAGAGTGCCCTTTGTCCTTCAAATGGAGGTGTACTGCTGATTCTGGTCCTGAGCTGTTACCCCTCCTATGTTGGGCCATCCTTCTGTTTAAGAAGGCCATTGTTCACCTTAAGGCTATGTCTCCCTAATGAGCCTATTCAAGCCATTTTTCATCTTATGAGCCTAATTCAGACCAGGATGACAAGAGGTCAAAGCTGACTGACTATAAGATGGAGGACTCGCACTAGCTGTAGTCAGACTGATGAAGCTGTTTGGATGAGCAGCGAAACGTTTCTATCTCTCAAAAAAGAAGTCCAGTAGCCATGATTCAACTTCTAGATAAACTAACCTGGATGACTGAGAATCTTCACAGACAGTGTAAGTACATTAAATTTCAGCGCCTATTTGCTGCTAGTTATGAAGTCAACATAAACAATTGCCATGCGCCACATTGAGCAGCTGGTGTGTGAGTCCAGACAGCTATGCCAGTTTCTTAACCAGTACTAACTCATTCCTGAGATTTATTCCAATGAACTTGACACCACTAGGCATATGTAATTTGGATTCTGTTCACTAATTCATATATACAGTATATATATTAAAATGACAGAAACATGCATAAGACATGCCACTGAAGACACAAAGCTCTATGGTAAACAGTTCAGGTGTAACCCATGTGAGTACCACACCTAGATAACAATGTTAAATCAAATGCTTTTATTAAACTTCTAGGAACAAAGGGAGCAGTTTGAACAGGCCTCCTTTATTAAATCAAACAGTCAGTAGTATATTTATCTTGGTAGTCCAAAAATACTTCTCCATATAAATCATTGATGTTAAAAACTACTATGTTAACGCCAACAGATGAAATGATTATTAAGAAAATTTTGGAATGTGGAGAGATGCCACAGACTGACAATGAGAATAAAAGAAAATGAGGACTCACACTATTACCACCAAGTATGGAATCTGTTTTCTCAATGGCTAGAAAACAAAGAATATGAGAAAAGCTGGTTATAACATAATAATGACTGAAACAGATGAGTAACAAATATTACATATATGTTTTTCTTTGTTATAGAAAATGAATAAAGTATTTTTTATAAACCACCGAGAGAGTGCTTAACTACTGTACTATGTTAATAGGGATTAGGGGAGAAAGTCTGGCTCTTTTGGAATAATTCCATGTAAACAAAAATAGGTTTCCAAGATTTCAGGATGATAACTGGCCCTGTTCTGTAACCGTGCAGTGTTTTTCTGCCTTAGACACTGCAACACTCTGGAAAGCCAGATCCTAAAATCTGGATCCTCTGGGAGCTTCTCAGTCGTAATTCTTGTTTGACATGCCATCAGATCTGGTTGTTCTGGGCTGTATGAGTTTGAAGCATATTTTGGCACACCATCATATTATTCTCACCTGGGATGCTGGTAAATTGTGGAACTCAAGTCTAGTTTCAAATCTTTGGTACTAAGTACTGAATCCTGAACCACAGGTCCAAGTCTTGAGTCACTTGCCGTGTCCCCCCACCCCGGCTTGGGTTTTGGGACTGTGACCCTCCTCCACCTGCCCCCCACCCCACCCTTGTTACCTGCCACCTGCCTCTGCTGCCCCCCCTATCACCACTGCCTTACCTGTCCCTGTCACTACCATTTTCAGAGGCAGCAGACCTGGTTTCTCTTCTCAGAGCTGGGCTGCGGCCTCTGCCAAGACCTGAGCTGCCCAGCTGATAGAGTGGTCCATGCCCAGGGACAGTGGGCTGTCCTCTGTTCCTGCATAGCAAGATGCAGTTCAAGTGGGGTGATATGAATCCAAAGAGCCTACAGAGGACTCATTAAACTCCCATTGATTCATACCGGCCTACTCTAGCGTGATTTACTAAGCAGCAGGGTTGTGGTCTTTGGTGACAGACCATTGCTATAATAGCAACCTCAGGCCTTTGGGCTGTTAGTAGAATGCCTGTTGAAGTGGAATACAAGTCTCCAGTCACAAAGTTCAAGCTACAATTTATCTTTATTTTATTTTATTTGCCTGCGAGGATTCCCAAATGGTGACCCTGCCAACTGGAATTATGGCAAGGAGCTTTTTCTTCAGGCAGGCTTTCCTTTTGCAACTGGCCGGCTAAAAGGGTGTTTTTAAAAATGAGATTATTTATGTTTTGTTGCTTTTAAATCTGTTTTAGCAGTGTTTTTGTCTAAACATTTTAATTTATTTATTTTTATTTATTTTAGAGTGTTTTTACCCCACCTTTCTCCTTGGAAAAGGGACCCAAGGTGGCTTACAGAATGAGGGATAATATACAGTCCAGTACTATTAAGACATGTTCAAGTATTGAGAACAGGGAATTGAGGGACTTCTTACAGCATTAATAGACAGCATTACATTAAAGCTACAAGAGAATGTGAGCAATTAAAGGGGAGTAAAGTTCCATGTAAAGTTATGAGTGATGGAAAGTAACATTGAAAACATAGTGTGATTTTGTTTCATTCTTTTTAAATATTTGAATAATTTATTATTTGTAGTTTTTAATATTGTTTCTTTAAGTTATGCAAGACATCTTGAGTGCTTTAAAAGGAAAAAGGCAGGGTAAAATAGTCAAGCTATATACAATAAAAAAGAAAGCCCCTCCCCCCGCATACTGCGTAGAGTTCTGATTCTGAAGTTCACATTTTCACAGTCTTGTAGAGAAACTCCAGGTAATTGTTTTAGTATTGACAGGAGGGCAGGCATCTTTTCCACAAAAGAATAAAAGGAGGTTGTGAACCTTTGATGTACAAAGTGTTTCATTAAATTAGTTATACAGGCTTGATGTGCAGCAAGCTGGATCCCAGAACAGAGGTTAATTTTAAACCTTTGCTGGTTGTGCCACCATCATCTCCTTTGAGCTAAATCACAGGTACCTTTTCAATTGCTGTTATCAGTTAAACAAATATACAGTTAGGCTTTGCAGTCTTATGGCTACTACCTATTTATAACATCCAGTGTAGGAAAGGAGCTTTCAGCAGGAATACTCCAGGGAAATAAGTGGGCATCGTGACAGGGCGAGGCTGTCATGAAAAGATGTGTGCCGTTTTAACTCAACATAATGGATCTCCTAAGAGTGTGTGAAGCAAAACACCAGCGAGATTAATTAGGCAAACAAGAGTGGATAAAAAGGAACAAAAGCTTTTTTAAAAAAGCAAGTAGAGTAATGAGTTCTTCCATCTTATTGTATCAGAATAGTGTTAGGGTGATGATCTAGTGCCTGCGAGTCTAAGATGCATCTGGGGATGTGGGAAAGGAGAAGGTAACAGGGAGAAAGAAAGCTCATAGTAGTCCTGGGACTCCTGGCAATTGTTGGTGCATTTGCCTGACACATTGGGGTTCAGGGTCCTCACTATATCAGCGGACACCCCCCTTTCCATTTTTATCTAAGTTGGGGGTCACAGCTGAGTCTTCAGACTAAGCGCAGGCTGGGTGAGAGGATGACCAAACTCATTGTGAATCTAAAATAACCAACTAGCTCATTGAGCTCCTTCGTTGACTTATGTACGAAATGTTTGTCAGTTGCTGTATTTCAATTTGTTCACTTATGGTGGCTTTGCAGAGTTATCGTTGCAGAAAGGAAACAAGGGTCAAGGGAAGCCCCATGTAGAGAGTGTTATAATGGTCTGTCCTTGAGAAAACAAGCACTTCCACAACTGTCCTCGGAGAGTCACCATCAAGGTAAGGGTGAATCTGGGTGATAAGCCTAAGTTGGTAAAACGCTGCCCTCAAAACGGCTGCCACCTGGGATTCTAAGGACAGAGACGGGTTGAGGAGGACACCGATACTCTTCAATCTACCAGCTGGAGGGCAGCTGGTAGACCCCCCAATCCCCACCTCAGAGAACCTGCCCAGGTGGATACTGTGGTCAATGGTATCAAAGGCTGCAGACAGTTCGAGGAGGACCAGCAAGGTTGAATAATCCCTGTTGACCCCTCTCAGGAGGTCATCATGCAATGCGGCCAGGGATGTTTCCATCCCATGACAAGGCCTGAACCTGGACTAGAATGGCTCCAGGATGTGATCTTCCCCAGGAACAACTGGAGCCACTCAATGGCAACCCGCTCAATCACCTTGCCCAGAAAGGGAACATTGGCTATTGGACAATAGTTGGACATATCGTCCTCAGCCAGGTCAGATCTTTTTAGAGCAGGCTTAATCACCGTATCCTTCAGATGATCAGGAAAAACCCCATCCTGAAAGAGGTGGTGTCATTTAAAGAAGCCCATTCAGGCGTGCTCCCCCCCCCCAGTGATCTTAATCAGTCAGGATGGGCATGGGTCAAGCAGAGAAGTCACTGGCCAGCAGTGTGCCAGTGCCCTGGAGGCTTCAACAGGAATCAAAAGCCCAAACTCAACAAAACAAGGAGACCGAGGGGGTGTACCGCTAGCAGCACTCAAAGACAGACTAGTGGAACTGAAGTCCAGACTGGCAAGGATGGCCTCAATTTTAAATTTAAAGTGAGCTGCAAACAACTCACTAGTGAAACCACTAGGAGGAGGCCTCAGCTGACCAAGATTGTTGAGGTCTCAATTCGAACAACCTGGAACAATTTAGCCTGGTGGTTTGAGGCCCCATCAATATGATGGGAGGCATAAGATCTTTTAGCCTCCCTAATCACTCGCAAAAAGCGCTTGGTCAGCGCACAAACTGCAGCCCAGTTAAATGCCATCTGGTCATTCCCCCATCTGCTGTCGAGCCTCCTCCAATCTTGCTTCATCATCCACAACTCCGTCGT
Organism: Phrynocephalus versicolor; assembly: GCA_023846285.1. NCBI lineage: Eukaryota > Metazoa > Chordata > Lepidosauria > Squamata > Agamidae > Phrynocephalus > Phrynocephalus versicolor. The sequence goes on along the minus strand of JAHTLZ010000074.1, from coordinate 19,760,133 downwards.
AAGCCACATTGAGGAGTAGGCTTGGTAGCGGAAGAGGCACTCAGGGCGATCTGTTTGACAGCCTGGGCAGCATCCACAAACTACCTGTCCACCAGGGTGCAGACCAGATCGTCAGCCAGACAGTCTGGAAGGCTCATCGACAAGGTTGTTCTTACTGGGGTGAACGGGAAGCATGAGAATACAAAAAGAAGTTAAGAGAGGAGAGAGAGAGAGAATAGAACAGGAAAAGAGAGTACATTAAAGAGAAAAGCAAAATAGGAGTCTCCCCATTGGAAAGGGTATCCAACCAGAAGGGAGGCAAATGATTGAAAGAAAGCGGTATCCAGGATGTAGGAACCCCCCCCCCCCCAATCCCTTGGAAGAGTCTGGAGAGGACTGTAGGGGAAATCCCTGGTCAAAGCACAAGGAGGACCTGAATGATCAGAAAGGCCCTAAGACTGTATGGACTGCGTTTCTGTTTAAAACCGTTAGCCATTAATTCCCAAGTTGAATGCTCCACCAACCCTTTCCTAACCCCGTTTGAGCCGTTACTTACTGGTAACAAAGAAATGAATGCCTCTAGATTTCTGGACGATAAAAACAAACCACTGCAGTTTGAACCACCTCTGGCTTCTTTATTGCACAAACTGGAGGGAGATGCCAGGTGTACAGAAGAAACCTCACTGTCCTTCCTCTTTGAGAACTGCTGTGCACTTTTCTAGCCACAGTCATGTACACACGATGAAAGAACTTTTGGCAGAAATAGGATGGTATAAGTCCCATTAAGAAAAAACCTTAAAAAGTGTGTGAAGAATTGTTTGCAGTCTGTGCCCCTCCTCAAATGTGCTAACCTTCCCCCCCCCAATTGAGAATGGTTGCAGGAAATCATCTTGACTACAGCCTTCGATATAGTAAGCATTCAGGCTACCCTTTTCTCTGTCAAGCTTGGTATCCTTTTTTTCCTGCTGGAAGCTAGGGCATGATATTGTGCAGCAATATGGGGCCATTTCCCGGCATTCTGAATTATGCTTAGAGAAGCACAATGTCCCACATTCATAAACCAGAAGGTTTTTGAGAAAATTCAAACCCATATGCCTTTTAAAAAAAATCAATGCCCATGATATTTGGAAAGCAGCCACACATTATCTGCCACCATTGGCTTTTATTTCTACTGGAGGCCATTCAGCAATGTGTCTGATTCCAGGAGGCATACAAATGCAAACAAACAAACAAAAGAAAGCATTTGGAAGTGCATGCAGAGTCTGACCAGCCCTGCTTTTCTTTAACACGTTGCAGTTTTATTATAATATGAAATCATGTTGTGCTTGTCTGAGATTATTACAACTTTATTTCCCAAAGAAAGAAAAATCACTACCATTTCCTTGATGTATAATTAGCATGTCTTAAATCTTTTTGAAAACTAAAAATGATGCTGCATTTATGGGAAAGAAAAAGATTGGCAGGGAGGGGAATTTCTGGTTCATTTGTTGTTCTTCAATGTACCAAGGAGAGCCAGGTTTTTCATCCTCTTAGTTTTGGCTAGTGGCCCACTGGTGAAGGGGGGAAAGAAGCCTGTCATTATAGTTGGAACCCAGTAAAAGTGATGTTGGTTTATCACCCTCCAGCTCTACCTTTATACAGTATATGTAAGTGTCATCATGACAAAGTCTGCAGCACAGTAAAATTAAAGGCTGTGCTTTCCACATCGTATGACATGGATGCCCCTACTCACCTTCTTACATTGAATTGTCAATATTCGGCAGTCACAACTTCACCACCTGGCCTGGAGAACTTGTCACCGGGACTAACATGACTGTAAAAGCTGGATCAGTCAGTTTTGTGCCACATGATACCTATGGCAGCCCAACACACACACACACATGCACACACGCGCACACACACACAAACACACACACAAGATCTGTCCATGCTTTTCCTATTTTTCCAAAGATGGTCCAAACCAGCCATTTCTATGGACTGCATTGCCCAAGGAGGGGGATGGGGGCACAATTTTGGCATCCAAGCTCCTTAAGCTTGGCCACTCCTCAGAGAGCCCCATATTATGTACTTCAGTTGGGATGGGCTTTTGAAGGCATCACTCTCCTCTGTTTTCTCTGGAAGCTCTCTCTTCTTATAGCATCAGCTGGAACTTCTGATGGGTTCTCTTACCTGACATAATACAGCCACTCTCATTACAGCCGGTGGTTGCTAGGCAAACTTTAAGTGTGCAGGGTTTTGTCACATTACCCCTTCAAAAATGTTTATAGGGCAATAACCTCTTTAATCAAGACACTCATGGAAGACTCAAGGTTTCAGAGATACGTGGACATTAATTGATGTACCCCCTCGTGCATGATACAATAGCTTATGATGTTGGATACTCCGGGAGTTAAAAATGTTGTTCTGCCCCAGTGGGACTTCTTTGTCTCAAATCCAGCTGCAAAGGCAAGTTCAGCATTAATGTGCAACAATTATCTTCCAATTTCTAAATGTCAGCAGAATACAGCTGGAGATACTTGTTTTGTTTCCTTTTCTTTTGGGAGATTCAAGAAGGTCTATGAATCTGCAAATGGTGTACATACTTATTGTCGCTGTCACAAAGTAGGCAGGTTTTTATGCTGTTTCAAAACCCTACTACCATTTGACCAGAGATAATGTTGCCTGGGTGGGGGTGGGGAGAGACTCTGCATACCAAAGGAAATGGTGCTTGCCCTAACGTACTTGGGACAACAAGTTCCATTAGTCACAACCAGCATGACCAGTGGCTGGGGATAACTGGAGATGAAGTATAGCATTTGAAGGCCCACAGGTACCCTACCTGTGGTGTATGCCACTTTAGGTGATGCTCTTATACAACACTTTTTAATGGCTTTTTGGAAATAACAGCTTTCAAACTGAAGCTGCAACTCACCTGTCCTGTGAATCACATAATTGCTCCTTCAACCAACTTTTCTTGGGCAGAAGTTTTTATGTTTCTTCAAGAAAGGAATCTAAATTAAGCTATCTGTGCCTTTCTGAAAGTTGTTTAGCTATGATCTAATTGCCCCATGGAGACTCTCTGTGGGCAGTCTACAGCCATGCGTGAATCTTTGCTAGCACTGAAGGGGTTGAGAGAGCATTCTCAACAGATTTATGAAGAGGAATGCTTTGCCAGACAACACCGCAAAGCGGTGCATTAGTTCGCTCACATGGGTGAACACTGGTGCATCTCTGTGCCCTGTAGGAGACATATTCAGCAGACAAGCAGACAATGGATGGGGGACAGGAACTCAAAGCTGTTGGGGGCAAAGATGTTGCAGAGTAATGGAGCAGAACGATGGAAGTGTAGCACGCAACCCTATCATTGATTTGAAGAGACAGCTGTGCGGATCAAGAAGATGATAGATGGCTAAATTAGGGGGAAGGGGAAAAAACACCATCAGGCAGATGGAGGGAAACCAATATTTGTGAAGCAAAGGAAACTGAAATGGTAATTTGCAATAAAGTAAAAGATGAAGGAATGTGGAGGGAGGGAGAGAGAGAGAAAGAGAGAGAGAGAGAGAGAGAGAGAGAGAGAGGGAGAGGGAGAGGAAATAAGAGCTTCCAGCTTGTGACTCAAGTGCCTCACTGCGTAGAGGAGAGGCACCTTGGTAAGTGTGCCTTTGAATCAAAGCTGGGGCTTGGAAGTGCCTGAATGAGGGACTAGCTGCTACCCATAATGAATAAAAGCCTGCACAAATCATGTCCCTGGACTCATAGGGAGCAAATTTTAAATGAAGGAGAAAATCTCCTCTGCTGTGTGCAAGATTAACGAGACAGTTTGGCAGGGTGTTGTGGAAATTGGCTCCCAAATGTCACCGTGCGTCACAATTTTGCTGCCATTCTTCTGACACTTTGAAATTTCCAGGCAGGTCTTGGAAAGAGAGGATGGGGGAGAGAGAAACGAGGAAAAGGAAGAAACCAGAGGGTGGGCTTGCAGTGCTCACAAGAATGAAAAAATCCACTGGCATATTTGGGCAGGTCTCAAGAGAGAAAGAGGAGCAGCGGATATCCTACCAGTGCAGTGGGCTGTGCTTGCATCTCATGGCAATGTGTGGGTGTCTATATGAGACAGAATGAGAGGAGCTAGCTCTGTCAGGTGGCCCAACTGGTGTCATACTGGCTTGTCAGCTAACCATCATTGTACCCAGCCTCTATACCACAACGAGAACTGCTTGTACAAGAAGGTATGGGATTCCTCCTTGTGCGATCATGGTAGGTGCCACCATTTGTTCAACTGGAGTTGGCAATAGAATTTTGCCGCCCTTTGTTTCAGGCCTTGTATTACAGGGAGAGACAGAAGAAGCAATGGAAAGTTCCAGCCTGGTAAATCAACCACTTTGTGGGAATCAGGCAACAAGAGTGATATAAGCACAACGCTTCAATAATATACTGGCTTTCCTGCTGAAGAACATTCTTTTAAATTTGGTGGAAATTATTTCTGAGTACGTATATGATAGCTCCCTTAGACTGCAGTCACAGCTTGCTAAGATGGCTGAAGGCCATCACTTTAGCCGCATATTTGTTTAAATTGAAACCCGTCCCAGCCCAATGGTGTTGGGCATTTTCTAGGGCTATCCTTATCTTGGACTCACTTTGTATTAGCAGAGTGAATCTGTCCTTGGGGTGGAGGAATTTTGGATGTGTTGTTTCCTCTGCAGACATCCATGAGCAGGAGGCCATTCTGCCAGCATATGGGGATTTCTGCTGCCATAAAAGGCTCCTGCCTTCCAGACCCCTTGCAGCGAGCAAATCTTTTAAGTTTAGAATTGCACAGGCAAATTCTTTAAGCATCCTGTTCTGTTGATGCTCACACCAACATACCTCATGAGCAAACTGAAGCAGAACCTTGTCAACAATCCAGCAAAATACAGTATTTTGTGCAAGCAAGCAAACAAAGCAAAGAAACAAGGGCAACCAACAACATACACACATATTATCAGATTAACTTGACTCAGCATCTTATCTCTTTCTACAAGAAGACTGTTTAAGCTAAATACTTTTAGAATCAATTATTTCAGTTGAGTTGGATTTCCTAGAGAGTCCCATTAATTGTTTGGCAGCAATCAAATATTCTGTTGTTGTTGTTGTTGTTGTTGTTGTTGTTGTTGTTGTTCAGTCGTTCAGTCGTGTCTGACTCTTCGTGACCCCATGGACCAGAGCTCGCCAGGCCTTCCTGTCTTCCACTGCCTCCCGGAGTTGGGTCAAATCCATATTGGTTGCATCAATGACACCGTCCAACCATCTCATTCTCTGCTGTCCTCTTTTCCTTTTGCCTTCCATCTTTCCCAACATCAGGGTCTTTTCCAAGGACTCCCCTCTCCTCATGAGGTGGCCAAAGTACTGGAGCCTCAGCTTCAAAATCTGTCCTTCCAGTGAACATTCGGGGTTGATTTCTTTCAGGATGGATAGGTTTGATCTCCTTGCAGTCCAGGGGACTCTCAAGACTCTCCTCCAGCACCACAGCTCAAAAGCAGCAATTCTGCGGTACTCAGCCTTCTTTATAGTACAGCTTTCACAACTATTCGTCTATTTATTTTGGCCCTCCAGTGGCACAGTCCAGCAGTTCTTAAGATATGCAGTAGTAAGGACCACCATGTAGCTTAGGGTGTGACTACACAGTAGGGGATATGATAATTCATTGACATGAACATGTTGTGAAGTTGCACTGGGGAATTCGGTTTCCTGGATCTGTTCACATTGGGAGAGATGGGAAACCTTTGTCTGCAGCTCTATTTTGGTCCTGAAGGAGGTGTGGTTACAACTAATAAAATGTAAATAAGGGTTTCCTCCTCTTGTTTCCTCCTCTCATAATGCCATTGGATTTGATTATTTCAGAAATGGAAGTAATGCAAATGGATTTGATTATTTCAGAAATGGAAGCCCCAGTGGGGAAGGCAAAACTATGGTTTGGTTGGTGTGTGTATCAAAGGAACTGCAGGCTGATTCACATTTCTTTTTGCATTGTGTGGTCAATGAGAAAAAAAATATGAATCAGTCCCCCCCATCCCTATTCCAGAGCATTTCCCACTTTTTAAAGAATGTGGTACCACTCTTATTCTTTGTGGTCAGTTTATTTTTAGGTAGGATCATCCAGAGTTGCTTCAGTCCTTCAGACTTCCTGTGTGAAATGCCTGGATTCACCTTGCCCTGCCTTATGTGTAGACTGCAGTGTTACTGCCCCTCAGATCTTCCAGGTTTCTAAATCTTGTGTAGCTTCTGTCAATGTAAATGTATAATTATATGAATTCAATACGGTATATGCTAGGAGGGAGAAAAATAAATGCAACATTTAAATAGAGAGAGCAAGAGTGAAAAAATGTAAGTATTTTCTAAGATCCTGATGTGTAGCATGGTAAATCATGCTTGCGTAAGCTCATTGAATCAGAGGGGATTTGGGGAGTCAATTCCTCCCGATGGACCCAGTTTAAATGTGACTTAATTTGGTATAGCAAGTTGCAGTTAATGTAAGCCCATTTGAGTCAATGGACTCACTAAATCCCCTCTGATTATGCTAGTGTGCTTAACTATGCAAAACAAAGCATAGTTAAATAAACATTGCCTTTAAGAAACGGCAAACAGAAAAGAAAGATGAAAATCGACAGAATTATGAGGGCCGTTGCCAAAACGAAGAGGGCCAATGCCAAAGCCAAGGTGGAATGCTACCAAGATCTATACAGTCACCTGGAAATGTGAAAAGGGGAGGAGGACATTTACTGGTGAGCCAAAGCATGAAAGGAGGCCACCCAAGACACTGAGCACTATATGTGCATAAAGGATAAAGAAAGCAAAAGACTCCGGGGTCAACAGGAAGTCCTTCAACGATGATGAGATCATTTCAATGAGATTTCCAACACTGAAAGCATGCCAGCCAATTATGCCCATTGCTACCACAGAAATCACCAATGCAGTAGACAATATGAAGAATATGAAGGCCCCCAGACTCAGTGATGTGTCTGCTGATTTGTGGAAACATCAGGAACTCCAAGACACAGGAATAACTTGGCTGACACAGTTCTTCAGTGCCATAATGGATAGCAGCTGTGTCCCTACTGATTGGTCAATGTGCATAATAGTCTCCATATTCAAGAACAAGGGTGACTCAGCTGACTGCACCAGCTACCGGCTAATCTGCCTCCTGTCCCACACTATGAAGATCTTTAAGAAAATTCTGGACCAGCCCATTTGACACCACCAACCAATGCGGCTTCATCAAAGGATGCAGAATGACCAATGCCATCTTTGCAGCTTGTCAGCTCACAGAGAAACACTGGCATTCTTGAGAAGTCATTTGACCTTGTCCCACATTAATTGATCTGGTGCGCCCTCTGTAACCATGGAGTGCCAAAACCACTCATCAACTAGGTGAAAATGCAATACAAGAACACTAGCAGCCGTGTGTGTTGCTAAGCTGGCTTCTCTAACAATTTTCTGGTGAGGGTTGGAATGGATCATGGCTCTACACTGTCATGCTCCTGCTTATACTAGTCATGGATACCATCATACAAGACCTGCAGCAAAATGCTCCCTGAAATATGCTCTGTGCTGACGATGCCATGCTGGCTACGACCACTAGGAATGAACGGTAGTGGCAGGTTCGGACATGGCAGGACCAGCTCAAGCACTTTGGACTTTGCCTAAAGATCAAGAAAACTGAGTACCTTGAGACTGTTACCACCCCGGAATGCTCCAAACAAATGTAGAAAACCTATAGAAAATGTATATTTTCTGATACCTTGGCTCCCATCTCTAAGGCGGTGGTGGCATCAGGGGTGATGTGAGAGCAGAGGCGAATGTGGTCTGGTTGTAATGGCGAAAACTCACCAGTGCACTTTGTGAAAGATGAATGCCAATCTGTCTCATATCCAAGATTTACAAGATGATTGTCCACCTGGTTGCATTAAATCTCACAGAGTGCTGGTCAGCAGCAAAGTGTATAGAGATCCACCTCCATGCCATGGAAATGTGTATGCTACATTCGATATCAGGTATCTCCCTACTCGACTACATCACAAATAGTACAGTCTGACAGCAACTAAGTGTGATATCAATAGCAGACAAGATGAGAGACAGCCGGCTGTGCTGGTATGGACATTTCCTCATTGCCAAAACTGCTTACCACTTGAAAATTGATGGCCAGCGGCCATCAATGGATCAATGTAGAAGGAATGGAATACTGCATAAAATGAAGGAAAAGTGACAGAAATCAGGAATACATTTGCTCATGCCTAAGTAGGAAGCCATTTAAAAATCTTCAGAATTGAAATTCATCTCCTTTCTCCTTAAACTACATTATATTTCCTCTGAACAGCTGCCCACACAGCTGTACTCTGCCACTGAGAATATTGTTAATCAAGTTGTATTATTCATGGCTGATTCAGTTGAATGATCAGCAAACATCTCCATGACATGGAGTGGAAGGATCTTGGACAATGCTTCCGTTCTTTCTTCACCCTGTGCGTTTGGTGCAATTACATAAGAATGTAGAAGGAAATGCATTTTAATTCACTGCTTGTCCCTGAAACAGGGCCTACGTAGGTCTCCTCCATTAGTTTTGCTGCGCTTTCCCAAATCTCATGTAAATGAACTTTGGACCATATGTCAGTTTTCAGAATTCATTTTCAGAGTCATTGATAACAATCAAGAGGTTATGGTTAGATCATTTGTTTAATTTGTTGCCTGATTTTCAAGGAAGCAAGCAAGCAAACAAACAGGCAGGCAGACAAGCGTTCAAGGCCGCTAATAAAAATAATAAAAACAGATAAAAAACAAGCTAAAACGTTCAAAAACAGCCCAAAATAAACAATAAGACCATTAAAATAACAACAATCTAGACCAGGGCTGTCCAACTTTGAACAGGGCAAGGTCTACTTTTTCCGGCTCAAAGTGCCTGAGGGCTACTACATGAAAAATAAGGTTAAAAATAAGGGTGCTTTTTTAGTTTTCTCCTCACTCCCCCTCTCCCTTCTTTCTTTCTTTCTTTCTTTCTTTCTTTCTTTCTTTCTTTCTTTC
>JAHTLZ010000074.1:19701825-19717722 GCA_023846285.1 Phrynocephalus versicolor | reverse complement strand
AGTAGTAGTAGTAGTAGTAGTAGTAGTAGTAGTAGTAGTAGTAGTAGTAAATAAATAAATAAATAAATAAATAAATAAATAAATAAATAAATAAATGGAAATATAAGCAACTATATGGGTTTATTTCTAAGATACCTGAGAAATACTGATGGAAAGCATGATAAAAATTCGACACAGTAATGGCTAAAACTGGGGACAGCCATCAGCTTTGCTCCCTCCACAGTGTGCATTTAGCTGTTTGGGATTGGGTAGTATTGCAAATGTCATGGATATTTGTTTCTATTGACAGACAGCAGATGTTTGCCCATAATGACATACAGTATGGTGATCTTGTTTCACCAAATGAATTGTTTTTACCATATGTTTCCATCAATAAGACAACCCCACCCACGCCTTGAAACCAAAACTACAGTTTCTTAACCACGTGGTTCTCTCCTTGGTTTACTTCTGTGTCTAAGATGACCCTCAATTTTTAGCTTAACAGTTTTAGACAAAAACAGTGTTGCTGTTTCACTGGAAAGAAAGACAGCTTAAGCAAAGGAAGGGAGTACAGAAATGTTATTTAGAAATAAAAATTTCTGAGAACATGTAGGCCCTTCATAAACAGGATAGCTTTTTGATTTGTCACATATATTTTTGAATGGTGAGACTAGGAAGACAGAGATGATAATGCTGGTGGTACTGTAAGCTGTAAATTCCTTTTTTTTTTTTTTTTTGGCCATAGGATGTGATGAGGCATATAAAACCTGCTCAGATCTAACTTTGCATGTGATTTGGGAAATCATGCATTGTTTTTGCTCCTTTTTGTGAAAGATGCAAAATTGTTCACAGAGAGAATTTGTGCATTTGTGAGACTTTTTTTGAGGGGGGTGCAATTCTGTAAAGCATAAAAAAGAAATAACTTCTGCTTGTGAAAAGTGGGAACATACTAGGGAAAAACTGCACAAATTGCAAAAATGACAGCAGTTAAGAAGTCCAATTCATGTCTTGTTTTTCTAATAGAGGTGAGAATTTTTGCAGAGATGAAATTCTTTGACAGGCTGTCATGCTGTAAATGAAACCGTCTCTCTTGACCATAAACGGGACTTGGGCAAGTATTCTTCACAATAGCAGCCTAAGTTTTTGGTTGCTGTTAAAAAGGGTCCCTCTCATAAATCCTATGCTCTATTGAGGTGTTCCAAAAATGATTTAATTTGAAAGCATTAAGGGAAGCACAGTTCTAAACCCTCACTCCTGGTATGTTTGTCTCTGCGGGGAAAGGGATTGACTGAATAGGAAAGCTTCTCCTCCTAAACAGAAAGCCTTTTCATGCTATAGGTCAGTGATGGCGAACCTTCGGCATTCCAGATGTTGTCAGACTGTCTATTTTACTTGCTCATCTTCCATTTTCAAATCTAGCAGGAGGTTATATAGTTTTTAAATTAAATTATCTTCTGATAGTAATAATATTTTATCAAATTGAGGCTGTTCTTTATAAAAACCTTTTGATTTAAGATCTTCTTTATATGCTGATTGAATTTGCATAAGCTTTATAAATATCTTAATAACATTTGAATCCAGAACTTTCACCAGTGTTTGACAGAATGGGCTATATATTAAAAAAATAAATGAAAGAAATGAAAGAAAAAGGCTCAATGTGTTAATGTCCAACACTTTTCAATTTCCTATATAAATCTGCAGTCTGAAGGCCTTATCAGATAGATAATGGGTGCCATGGTTCAGCTCATTTGTTCAACAGGTTTCCTTTTCTACTACACAATTGAGGTTTGCAGCTTATAATGCCAGGACCTGGACAACTATTGAGAAAAGAAGCAAATAATCCCCATCACTCTCAGTTGTTGCAACCCAACTTAACTAAGCAGGTGATGCACCTTTAATTTATAGCAAGAAAGAGCTATAATCTATAAAGATGAAACCAGGGCTTTGACAACAATTACACAGAGCAATTTTGCTCATCTATCCTGTCAATATTTTTAATATGAATACGGTAAATGGTTCCTTTCTTTTTCTCTTATTCTCAATCTTTTGGCAAAGCTGAAATGAATGTTCAGTACAAAGTTAGGGATACAATAAACTGTTGTTTATTTTGGGGACTGTCCTGCTAGAGAGATCTGATACACAAGGGTGTTTCCCATTGAATCGTACTCGGAAGGATTTCAGAACTCAGGACCTTGGTTGAGCTTTGCAAGATACGCAGCTCTAAATCCGTTTGCACCTTGCTGATAGTTTGTCCTAAAGGATCAACTTGTAAAACTAGCTTTTTTCCGCCTTTGCCCAGAAAAAGAAGGGCCAAAGCTCTTGATTGCCTTTGTTTCACTGATAAGTTGTGAAAAACAAATTAAAATCAGGAGGGAACAAGGGATAGTTTGTTACACACTTCACAGACTGCATAGTCTTGTTCTTTAAACAGATTCTGGGTCAGCTAAAATACCGATACAAAAAAGGGCTGTGTTAAATGATGTAAAGGGGATGGTGTGTTCCTTTATGACTCTTTCTCCAACTTCCCAACCAACTAGGAGAGCAAGCTCAAGCAAAGAAGTCTAATTTCCTTCATACTTATATTGCTTACTATTCCCTGGTAGAGCAGCAGAGGGATTTGGCCTGTTTTCTTGGCGATGTTTGCAACAAACAGCCTCTGGAAGCAAATTAATGAGATTGTTGGAAGTTGTAGCAAAATGGTAAAGGCATTTAGCTTAACAGCCCCATGAAAATGTTGACTGGCATAAATTCAAAGGGGCAATGCTGAAACCTTTTATCTCTTTTCTTTGCTTTTTTTTAAAAGGGACAAGTCTGAACACACTGACTGCGTAGCATGTTTGTAGACAATTTTTACTGTCATCGGCAACAAAAATATCCAGGTTAACAACATTAGTGGTCAGTGGATCTCAGCAAGCTTGCAGGGTCAAATGAGTATGTTCTCCAGATTAGCTGCCCTAATTGGCAGAGTTGCCACTGTGCCACCTTAACAGGTGTAGCAGCTAAGTACTTTATTTGACCAAACAATACAGCAAGAGAGGCTGTTTCCTTTTGTCAAAGAGTGTCAGTTGAGGCCCTTTGCAGCATTCTGACTCCACACATTACAGACTGGTATTTTCACCAGAAAATCAAAGTGAAGATCCTTTGCGCTATGACATTCTTCATTATTGTACTATACAGATATGGAACTTGAACAGTGAAGAAAGTTGACAGAAAAAACCTGATTCATTTCAAATATAGTGTTGGAGGAGAGCTTTTCAAATACCATGGCCTGCTGAAAAGACAAATACAGTCACCCCCTGCCATTTCACGGTTCAGGTACTGCGGTCCCACTACATTGTGGGATCGCAGTACCTGCACCTCGGGGCCATGGGGTGGTGGTGGTGGGCGATCGGGTCACTCTGTGCCGCCCCTGCACTCCTCTGAGAAGCCTTGGGCCATGTGGGGGGTGGCGGGGGTGACCGGGTCGCTCTGCGCTGCCCCCGCACTCCTCAGAGAAGCCTCAGCCACGGGGGGTGATCGGGTCACTCCATGCCACCCCCATGCTCCTCCGAGAATCCTCGGGGCTGTGGGGGGGCAGAGGGGGGCGATCGGGTCGCTCCGTGCCCACCGCACTCCCCCGAGAAGCCTCGGGGCCGTGGGGGGCGGGGCGGCGGGGGCGATCGGGTCTCTCCGCACTGCCCCCGCACTCCTCCAAGCCGGGGTGGAACGGGCAGGTGGCGGTGGGAGGTAAGATCCCGCAACACCGCCTGCACACGCCGCCCCAAGACTTCTCGGACAGGCGCGCAATCGCCCCCCCAGGCCCCACCCCACCCGCTTCCGCATATCACAGATTTTCATGCATCGCAGGTGGGGTGGGTCCCTAACCCCCGCGATTGGCGGGGGGGTACTGTAAGTGGATTCTAGACAATATCACCCTGGAAACACTTTCTAGAACCAAAAATGACTGGTTAAAGTTTGGGCATATCATGAGATGGCAGGATGCCATGGAAAATGCAGTACTGTAATTTTGAGAACTGTTGAAGACACCAGACTGGAGAAGAAGATGACCAAATAAACGGATTGACTGAATAAAGGATGCCACAACTTAGCTTACAAGAGGAGAGCAAGGGGATGCGGATAGGAACTTTTGGCATCTCTAAATTCATTGACGTACCATGTGTTGGAGGTGATTTGATGGCTTATATGACAACAACATTGACCACCTGCCAGCAGGTGAGATTTCTGTCCCATATTTAGAATGTAATCACTTGTACATGCACTCTGTTTAAATCAGTGATGCTTAAATCTGAGTATAGCCATTCCTCACTTAACAACCTACCTGTTTAATGACCACTCAGACTTAACAACCAGCAGCAGTGTCCAAAGCCCCCACCATGGCCTAATGGCTGCCTCAGGAAGCACCTGGCTTCTGGGCCAAAGCACCCAGCCTTCTTCTGCTTGCCTGCACTTCCCTTGTCAGCAGGTCAGAGGGGGTGAAGCATAGCTACGGCATCTCCCCTTGCCTTCCTCCTTCTCTGCTGATTCCAAGGGACAGGTGTTGTTGTCCAGGGAGGATAATGATCCGAGCAGGGCAGAGCATTGACTATATCCATCTCTACTTTCCCCTCCTTTTTGTTCTGCTTTTCCTGTGGCCTCCTGGAGAGCCTTCCCTCTCTCGCCTGCCTTAGAATTCTGGGAGTTGTGGTCCAAAACATCAGGAGGGCCGAAGTTTGGACATGCCTGACCTAGTTGTAGGAACAGAACTCCATTGTTAAACTAAGGGTGTCTGTATACATTAATAGGATTAATCTGTTAAAATTGTGTCATGGAGTTTTTCTTTAAAAAGCTTGGCTTTTGGGGAAGCAAAGTTAATAAGTAAGTTTAGCATTTTTGGGTGGTAACAGGGCCACTGTAATAAAATAGGAATTATATATTATATATTGATGTGGAAAGTTGTGACAGCAGGTTGTATTGACTGCACTGTAGAATGAGAAGGTGGGGAGAGACAGAGTATGTATTGGCATTAGAGATGGGCACAAAATGATTTTTTTGTTTCTTTTTCATTTTGTTTCCATACGAAATGAAAAACAAACTGATTTTTAAAGAAAAACAAAACAAACTGGAATTTTTCCGTTCGTTCCATTGCATTTTTGTTAATGGCAAGGTTTCCCATAGGAATGCATTGAAAAAGCAATGCATTCCTACGGGAAATTACTTTAAACAACCCGCACCTTCCCCCCAATAGGCCAAATTGGGGGGAAAGGTGGAGGTTATTTAAAATGTCTTTGAGCCACCGATGCTGCCTTGGTGGCTCAAAGACATTTTAAAAATCCTGTGACACCCCCCCATCACATGTGTTGGGGGAGAAGCGTGGGTCCTTTTACATGACACCGAGTCAAGCGCTTGCCTCATTTTAAATACATTTTAAAGGATCCACACTTCTCCCCCAATGTGCACAATTGCGGGGGGAAGTGGCAGGTTGTTTAAAATGTCTTTAGGCACTGACTGAAGGGGAACCTGAAGGCAATACAATGGACTGCGCTGTTGGCACCAAAGGAGAATATGAGTAAAAACTGAATTTCCATGACACAATTAAAACCCATCTCTCCCCTGAACAATTCAGCCACTTGATGCATGAGAGGCAGCTCAGACCTGTGTGACTGATTAGCTTCTTTGCATTCTGGAAGGTTCTTCCTTATCCTCTTTCTTTCAGCTTAGTTTACTGAGGACTTCTGTATTCCTTGCCACGACACATGTCCCTGTTTGCAACGAAGCACTGGAAACTGAGCTCTTGGGTGATTCCACATGCAAACCCAAAATGAAATTTGGAGGAAAAAACAAGAGCGACATCTTGAATTGTGATTAGCATTGCCCGCTTGTAATTTGGGTATGCCCAGCTCACATTAAAATGGTGAGTTATGTTAATTTGTCGTTGATTAACAGTCAACAAGGTTAATTGTAAGGCCTGAGCAAATGTCTACTTTCCCCCAACAGTTGCTCTTTTAGTTTGAAAAACAGTCCTGGCAAATGTCACCTCAAATGTGTAGTAACCTTCCCTGTCAATTATTGAAGGGTATTCCAAATAAAGAATGTTGTTGCATTATGTTGTCTTATTGTTCACTGGGGAAAGGTAGAATAAAACTGCAATAAATGTATTAATGATTTCTGATTATATTTTCAGAATTCTTTCCCATGCCTTATATATTCGCCTTGTAACCCTACAGAGTAGATCACCCATCTGTTCTACTTAATGCAAGCATCTTTATGTTTAATTTACATAAGACTCCCCTTTCTTCCCCCACCCTTCTCTCATTCTCTCTCCTAATTTTTAGGAGGCAGCAAGTTTATATGTACATACTTTGTGTCTGATTGACACACAGGTGGTCTTTAAAGCATCAGCAGACACAAACTGAAACACTACCAGATGGAGTCTCTCAGTAACTGGAAAAGTGTCATCCAAATGTGAAGGAACCCTGGCAGGTTTTATATTTCAAGTTCATTTTAGAGGTAGTAATCCGAATGAATTGATTTTTTTTAAAGAAATCTCCTGCTACCTATCATGAATATTTACTTTAAAATATTCCAGTCACTGCATTATAAAATCTTAGGTAAAGAATTCAAACAAAGCCAAATTTCTCAGCATGACTGATTGAAGAGCTCCTACAAAACTGAGAGGGAGGATCTCACAATGGGCTGAAATGAACCCTGGCTGGTGTTAGACTCTGTTGGTCACTAAAAGTCACTGGGGAGCAAGACTTGAAAAGCTGGGGTCTAAGCAAGGTCTAACTGGTGAACTGCAGGTAAGCTGGTCTAGTGGTGGAGGTTGCTCCAGAGGAAGTGGATATACGAGTACTTACTCTTTGTTAGACTTAAGCAAATGTATAGTTTTCTGCCATATTTGCTCTTTTAGTTGAGAAAACAGTGCTGCCAAGTATAGCTGGGGGATGCCTCCTCAAAGGGCATATGGAGTTGAGAGAACAAATAATGTGTAGGAGGAGAAGGCATCCCATCCTTTAAACCTGTTTCTGAAGACAGTAAAGCATTTGGGGAAGAGGCAAGCGAGGTACAAAACCCAGAAGAGTGGTATAATGCAAGAAAGAAAGTAAACAGCACAGAGAAGGGAAAAGAATGAAGAGTGAGAAGATCAACAGAGAAATGAAGTGTCCAAAAAGAAGGATTGCTAGAGCTTGTAAAGGGCTGCTTGATTTGAAGCCAAACTCTGGTAGTTATCCAATCTTCTGAGCGAGGAGGAAATTGCCCTAACTTGTCAATGTTGACTGACCTGAGATGTCCCAAAGTTATTTCGAATTTTTTTGATGCAGAACTTGAGCATTTATTATTGTAAAGAAAGGAGGACCAATATTCATAATTAGAAAGAGAGTCTTATAAATGCCTGGTCAGGATCTGCAAAAAAATTATAAATAAATCAGTGTTCATGAACTGAACAGATGTCTACTGCAGAATATACATCTTCCAGCATATGTTTTTCTCTTATTGCCTCCAGTGATGTTCCAGTAGTTACATACAGGGACATCTGCAGCTGCTCATCTCTTCCAACCATTATATCTCTTTTAAGCAACAGTAACATCAACATACCCCAAACTCTGGAAAACATAATTCATCTTGTCAGAAGAAATATGCACAACTTTATACAACTTTATATAAAACAAAGCACATTCGCATCTTTCTGGCTCATGTTGCAAATGAACATATCTTAAAAACTCATCTGCTTCTAAAAGAAATAAGAATATATACAAGATACAGTATATAAGAGAGCAGATTTTCCTATCCAGTGTAATGAAGCAGAATTTGGAAGTAATAAACTTACATTGTTCCTGCTACCTGGGTTTTTTTTTTGGGGGGGGGAGGGGGGTTGCATAAGTGGAAGAATGGACTCGTGCAGACTAGTGGAGGGCAGTTTCACCCCATTTTCTTCTGGTTCATTCCTGTTCATTACGGAATATGAGGCTCACCAAAATTCATATCCTAACTTCATTTAATAAGAGCAATTTCCTTGAAAATTGCTTTTTTGCAGGGATTTTTTTTCCAGATTCGTAGAGCAGCATGACAGTGGAACCAATTACCTCAAAAGCTGGCGAGTGCTCCAACAGTGGAGGCATTCAAGAGAAATTTAGACTACCACCTGACAGGTGTCCTTTGTATTCCTGCATAGAGTGGGGGGGGGTCGCGGTGGACTTGTACTTGATGGCCTTGTAGGATCCTTCCAACCCCACTATTCTATGATTCTATGGAATATAAATTTCTGCACTGCAGCTTCTCATTTATTTCTCCTCCTCTTTTTGTCCCAAAGGACTGCAAATTGGAACCCTTCATCGAGGAAGCTGGGACTGGAAATTAATTTAATGGGAAAATACCCTAGTACCCCTGGTTCTTGAAATAGTTTTCCTTCCAGCCCACCAAGACTTCAGGTGGGGACAAAAAACATGGAGAGGCATGGATTCTGTAGCTAGATATACCAAGGCAAGATATACAGAACATGTTCTGGATGAGGGGGCAATGCTAATAACTTAAAAGACATAACAGGAACATTTCACAAAACAAACACTCTATATAGAAGAGCTCAGAATTGCATCTCAAAACAATATGCACGGACTCACAATTTCTAGTTATAGTACTGTGCTTTATTTTAAATGTTACTTTAAAAATATGTTTTAAAACATTTAAAAGGCATTTTGATAGTATATTTTAGGTTTTACCCCATTTCCGTACCAAACCTAAGGGTCCTTTTTAATGAAATGAAAAACAATTTCAGAGTGAGAGATGGGGGTATGTTAGCAATACCTACTTGTTTGAGCCTGGGAACCAATTTAATTACTCTTTCAAATATAACTTCCCAGACTCTTCATTCCTAGCCAGAAATGGGAAGTGGCCATCCCGTTAATTAGAAGTTGCTCTCAGTATCTGTTTTCTTAAAAGAACAACACCTTTGACACAGAATTTGAGTCTGATCTCTTGTTCCACGTACTTTGCCCATCACCAGTGTTTTGCTCATTCCCTCAGCTATGAATACATTCTGCTTCTTATGTTTCTATCAGCAAACAAAAATTGTCCCCAGGAAACTACAGTCTATTGTTCAAGAGTTTCCTATGCAGCAAGCACAGACTCAGATTAGCATGCAGTACTCCCCCGTTTATTGCGAAAGTTGGGTGCCTGATCCACCTGCAATAGAGGAAAATCCATGAAAGGCAGACACCTGAGCAAACTGACCTTGGGCTGCTCCTGCAGCTGCACTTCCAAAGAGAGGTTTTTAACCCTCTCCTGACATCGCAGCAAACCTTGCTACCAGGAGCTCAATGTCTGTTTGCTGAGGTGTCAGAAGGGGGTTAAAAACCTTTCTTTGGAAACATAGCCAGCAGGAGCAGCCCAACGTCAGGTTGCTGAGGTGTTAGGGGTTGGTTAAAACTCTCTTTGCAAGCACAGCCAACAGGTCTGTTTGCTGAGGTGCCAGGAGGGGGTTAAAAATGTCTCTTTGGAAACCTGCTTATCGCAAGAAAAAAAGCGATATACTGAGACTCTAATATCTGAACCACATTGCAGCGGAGAACTACTGTACTGTAATGAATTACAGTAAGTAAGTAAGTAAGTAATTAAGTAAGTAGGTAAGTAAATAAATAAATATATAAATAAATAAATAAATAAATTGCCAGCAATGGAATATCTATATGCTTTAATGTTGCCTTTTAATGTTGTAAGATGCCTCTTCTAATTCCCTGTTCTTAACTTGAATATGTTTTTAATGTTCTGGGCTGTATATTGCACCTCATTATTGTAAGCCACCTTGGGTTCTTTTCCAAGGGGAAAGGTGGGTTAAAAATATTCAAAACCAACCAACCAACCACGCAGTCAATATATGTTGCAAATGCTGAACAGGCACAGTCAGTGAATGAAGGTATGAGATGGCTTAGATATCAAAACTGAGGCAAGAAGATGGATTGGGAGTGAAGCTGCCAGATGCCCCCTGAGGGGCATTTTGTTGCAGAATTTGATTTTGCAGAATGAACACTAAGATTTTTTCCCCCAAAACAGGAAAAAGGAGATAATACATTGTTAAGGGTCTCAAATATTCCCCTTCCTTCTGGTTCCCTGTCCTGAGAACTAGCTTGTTCCAAAAGAGTTGCCTGAGATTTGAAACAGGCTAAAGAAAGAGGTCAGATAGAAAGTGACAGCACAGGGGTCCCTTAATTCATATGTTTCCTTACATCCTCCAGGCTACATCACAGATGAGCACCAACAGTGGCAACAGCAAGCCATGTTGGAGCTGCATGCCTGTAATCCGTTAATTCCCAAACCCTGGGGAGTTATACAATGGCAGAGATGAATGCCTTAAAATAAATACTTCACACAACTTTTAAATAGACACTGTGCTTCCCTCGTAACTAGAGATGGGCACGACTAGGGAAAATGACGTTTTCGAGTTGTCGTGTGTCGGAGGCAGCCCGTGTCGGCTCGTTTCCGTTTTTCGCGAAAAATCGCAAAAATTAGTTGGTTCGTTTTTTCATTTTTTCGTTGTCGTTAGTACTGGGTGCCTCCTATCCTCACCCACTAGGAAGGGGAAGCAGCAGACTCCAAGAGACCCCTCAACATGGGGGTCTCCCCTCCTCACCTGCTGCTGCAAAATGGCATGCATAGCCATATGGATATGCATACCATTGCAGACAGTGAGACCAGTCCCCTGGTATGACCCTCCATCCAGGATGACTGGGTCGCACCTGCCATGTCCCACAAAGAAGGGAATCGTACTTGCGTGTAGTGCAATGCAAGTAGATCTGGCTATCGGTTGTGGGTTAGTGCAAGGACTAGGGTTAGGCTAGTGACGGGTAAGGTTACGGTGGGCTATTGGGTTGCACCTCTGGGTGCCTCTCTGACCCACTAAGAACACAGTCTGTGACGTATGGGTAAGGAGTCAAGGATTAGGGTTAGGGGGCTAGGGGGCTAGGGCAGGTTTTAGGGGGCTTTTTGGCACATCCCAGAAGTCTCCATGGCCAAGTGGCCAAGCGATTGGTGGGATGGCTCCAAAAATTTGCATGGTCGTCCACTCCCACATGGCTGGCCATGGCCACTCGGCCAGCCCATCATTGCGCAGGTGTAAATAAAATAAAATAAAATAAAATCAATGGAGGACAGAGGAGGAGAGGAGAGACATTTTGTTGCAAGAAAAAACCCACTGCTACTGTGATAAAAATCTGGCAGTTTATAAATTTCCGCGTGTTTCTGTTGTGCTTGTGTGTTTTTGGACCACAATTTCAAAAACAATATTGCGTTCGCCGCCCCATTTTGGATCCCCCGCCCACACCGCATGGCATGGAGTCCGGCTGCCCAGGACGGGGGGGAGGCGGGACCCCCCCTCCAGAAACAACCCCCCCCTCCGGTAGGTGCCCTGAGGCACGGCAGGCATTTTTCCACCTGCTTTTTGGCCCGGGAATGGGTGGGGGGAGAGTTTAAAAGTTTTTCCCTGTGCCGTCCGTGCCGCTTGAGCCGGCGGCGAGACTCGTGCCATGCAGCTTGTTGTTGCTGCTGCCTGCGGCGAGTCCCACGCCACGCCAGAGCAGCCCAGGAGGGAGGAGGGGGGGAGGCCGGGGACCTCCAGAAACCACCCCTCTGGTAGGTGCCTTCACTCAGGCAGGCATATTTCCGCCTGCTTTTTGGCCGGGAACCGGGTTTTTTAACTTTTAAAAACTTTTTTTCTGTGCCGCGTGGCATCGCGCAGTCGCGCGATGCAAGTAACGAGCACGACAAATCAGACCAAAATTGTTCATTCGTCGGTTCGAGCTCGAATTCTGGCGGAGTAATTCCCGTTACCGTTTCCGTAGAGTAACGGAACCGAGTAACAGAAACGGAAACAGGAATACCGCTAAGTCGTGCCCATCTCTACTCGTAACCCCACCACCAGCATTTAATCCCATTGAGCCCTCGTCTTGCCTTTGCCTATTGGGAAATGATTAACGCATAAAGCATGAACATTGAACACTAAGAAAAAGATGTTTGTGACTGTAAGGCTGCACATGGAGGGGATCACATATGAGCAATCACCCCCGAGTACCATCTGGTAATCTGTGACCTCTGCATTGACCTATCCAGGGAAACAGAGCAAAATGTAATGGTCCAACGAAAATCAAGTGGTTGAAACTATGGCAAAAAGAGGCAAGGATAATCTCACAAATAAAACTGCCTCCTATGACAACCATAGACAGTACTTGGGCCAAAGCAAAATAGATGATTAAAACAGCTGCCCAGGCTGAACTTGGAGTGCAAAGCCTAGTCATAAAAAGATTGATAAACAAACATGGCTTTGGACAGATGAAGTCAAGGTGGCAGTCCATGAGAAAAAGTAGCTCTGTGATGTTTTTCCTAGCTGAGAAGTCTGCTGACAACTGGCAGAAGCACTGTGATGCTTGATACAGGGTGAAGAAAGTAGTAGCTGCAACAAACTCCCCTACTTTGAGGAACTGTACAGAAACCTTGATATACCTGTGGGCGAATGTGATGTCCACCAGCTAGTGAAAGCCTGGCACAAAAGGACTGAGGATATTGAGAGATTCCACAGTGTCAGTGATGAGAATGGAAAGCTGATCAATGACTGTGTCAAGGCAACAAAGTGCTGGTGGGATTACATCGAGAAAGTTTCCATGGAAGAATTCCCGCACCCCCCCCCCAATCCCATATGTTCCCTCAGTTCTAGGACTTGTGCAACCTGTCACATCCGATGAAGTTGACATGGTGATGAAACAGATGAAAATGAGCCACGCCACAGGACGAGATGATTTGGGGATGGAACTGTGGAAGTCGCAGCACCGGAACTCCTGCAACTGGCTGATGGAACTCTTCAATCAGATTGTGCTGGAGGAGAAGATACCCGATGACTGGCAATGCAGCACAACAGTGCCAATCTGAAAAAAGAAGGGGAACCTTACCGAATGCACCAACTACAGACTAGCTCTTTTCACTAGCTCTTAGATTACTTTCACATACTCTTAAAATCTTTGAGCGAGTCATCAACACCCAAATCCTCGTACGTGTCAGTCAAGCTGGCTTTGTTAAGAATGATGCTGCTGATGACATCATGATGGCATCTGAGAGTAACTGGCTCACACAAAAGGATCATGTGTGCAAGGATGAAATCCGATCAAAATAACAAAATTGCACCAATTGCTGACAAGGTTCCTGAAGCCTGACTATGTTGGTATGGACATGCCTTGCATCCTGATGAGGAAACTCTGGCCAAAAAGCAGATCCCAACTGAGGAGATGACCAAAGCTGTGCTGGATGAACACCCTTGACAATGACATAAAGTTGTCCTGGGTTTACCCAGACCTAGCCCATGACTAGAATAGTCATCAAGAATAGCAGACCCCACAGATGCTAAGAAAAAGAAGACAACTACCACGTTTCCCCGAAAATAAGACACTGTCTTATATTTATTTTTTCTCAAGAAGACACACTAGGGCTTATTTTCAGGGGATGTCTTACTTTTATTAAGTATAATATGCTTGAATGTCAGCCCTGCACACAACCATAGCAACGCCCATCACTAGGTTTTATTATCAGGGTAGGGCTTATATTTAACACATACATAGAAATCCTGCTAGGGCTTATTTTTGGGGAAGTCTTATTTTCTGGGAAACAGGGTATGGTGAGCCTGCTGCATTTCTGCTATCTTTTGATGCTGTTGCTTCCTTATTTGTGTGTAAACCAGTGATCCAAAGACCTGTGTGAACCCTTCTCATGGGAAAATAAACATCAGTGTGAATGGGTCACTCAAGTGTGAGATAAGATAGATCACAATGAAGACAAGAACGTTTGAGGTTTTGCAGATACCTGGAGGGACCCAGTTGAAAAGAGAAAACACCTCCCTGAGGTCAAAATAATCTTTCATATATTGGCACACACTTAATTGTTTCACTATCCTTATTCTCAATAGAGTTTTAAGGAAAAAGAAAGGATCCCAGAAAAGACAAGGGCAATACATCTAGCAGAGAAATAGGAATGGTGCCTTTTGGTTCCCGTTTAACCAAGTTTCGGCTGTCAGTGAAGTTTGTCATGATAATTCATTGCAGACCACAGGGATTATCAATGCCTCTGTGAATGTTATAAAGCTGTTTGAAGATTGTTTTGAGGACTTGCTACAGAGTTCAGTTACATTTCATTTGTTGGAACTAGGTCATTGCTTTCAAAAGGACTCAGAAATGTGCTTTTTAAAAATTTTAGCACCAGCCGAGCCCTGTTTAACAAGGCTATTTGTTGTCCCCAATAAAATGGGGGAGGCAGTTCATGTCTGGTGTGCCATCAATTCCATTTATTTCTTTTCAGGGATGGGGAAAGGAAATGAGGGATATAGATCCTTCGTTGTCTCATCTTCCCATCTGAGAATTAGAACTGCCATGTAGAGATGGGCACAAAATGCCAAAATTGCGTTTCATTTCGTTATCCATTTTCTTCCCTCCCATTTTGTTTTGTTAAATACGAAACATTTTTTTTAAAAAACCATTTCATACTTTGTTTGCTTTTGTTTAATTTTTATTATTTTAAAAAGTCCGCCTTGCAAAGATTTTTTATTTTATTTTTACAGTTGAGAAACACTAGTGCCTCAGGTTTTTTAATTATTTTTTTTTCATCCCCCCCCCCCGCGGCCCATGGGTTGGATGTGGGACAGAGGGATTTTTATTTATTTATTTATTTATTTATTTATTTATTTATTTATTTATTTATTATTTTAAAAAGTCCCCCTTGCGGGGTTTTTATTTAATTTATTTTTTTAGGCGGTAGTGCCTCAGTTTTTTAAATTATTTTTTTCATTTCCCCTCCCCCCCGCTGGCCCGCGGGCCTGACCGGCTGGTCCCACAAGCCAGAAGTGGGTGGGAGGGATTTTAAAATAATTTTTAATTTTTTTTTTAAAGTCGGCCAGGCCAACACCATTTTATTTATTTATTTGTTTATTGAGAACAACCACTCTCAAGGGTCAGTCAATTCTTCTGTGCTTGCTGTTTGTGTGCGCACACACACATGCCTTGTTCTTAAAGAGAAAGGACTTAAAGACACTTTGTACAAATTGCAGGACCTTAAGGAGCTCAAGAGGACTTCATTTGGTTCTTGATTGAAAGTGAGATACCTGACAAGGTTTTCAGTAATTCCTCATGGGGGTGCTGCCTTGATTCCTCTTAAGGCAGACCAAATGTGTGTTCCTGATCTACCTCTTTGCTGGATCATCTACTCCCCCTCCTCCCTTTTTTGCATGGCGGTGAGCTGCCTTAACATCTTGCTTCAGATACTAGCAGTACTCCCCAAAGGAGAACCCTGTCAAAGTCTGCCCATGGAAACATCCACTTATCAACTATGTGTGCATATGTTATAGCTTGGTCTGAGGGAAGGCAGCTGAATGCTTCTGCCAAGTTTAGATAGCCATCTGTCGAGGATGATATATCTATATCCTGCATTGAACAAGGGGTTGAATTAGATGCCCATCAAAGGTCTGTCTCAATCTCAGGGTTTTAGAGGTAACAGAGGATACCCAAACCATTCCAGGCTATATTTTTCTCCTTTGGAGTAAACCAACAACAAGGATTATTCCACGAAGTGTCAGTGAGAATTTTTCCATAGCTCAGGTGTGATCATGTATAAAAATGTGTAATAAAACTGTAGCTTCCTACAAATATCCTCAGGACTCCAACCCCATGAAAATAGCAAAATACATATCTTTGGAGTGGGGTAACATTCAAATAGAGATGGTAATGAAATGAATAACGATGCCCAGAGTGATTTTAGAACAAAACAAACTGAACCAAAAAAATATGGTTCTGTTAATCTGGGAGTTGAGTCATGGCTACTGGACTTCTTTTTTGAGAGATAGAAACGTTTCGCTGTTCATCCAAACAGCTTCATCCAAACAGCTTCAGACCGATGAAGCTGTTTGGATGAACAGCG
>JAHTLZ010000074.1:19675408-19701785 GCA_023846285.1 Phrynocephalus versicolor | reverse complement strand
GATGAAGCTGTTTGGATGAACAGCGAAACGTTTCTATCTCTCAAAAAAGAAGTCCAGTAGCCATGACTCAACTCCCAGATAAACGCACCTGGATGACTGAGAATCTTCACAGACATGGTTCTGTTAAGTTTGTTTCGTTCTTCCCCACTGGCGATGACAGCCTGGCTGTCATCACTCGCGGGGGAGGACTGTCTAGAGAGAGCCCCGTTCTCGCCTCCATACGTGGAGGCGGGACCGGAGCTCTCTCTCAAGGGATCTCAGCCGCGGGTGGATGACAGCCAGCCCCCCGCAAGTTAGGTGGGAACAGGGGTCTCTTTAAAGGGAACTTCCCTGCGGCGATGACAGAGCCCAGCTAGCGCCACTGGTAAGAACTTGAACCAGTTCAAATCGGTTTGGGTTCGTATGATTTTTTTAAAACCCAAACCGAACCGAACCAAGGGTGGGCCTGAACCAGATGAACCCGACCCATGGGTTTCCTTGTTCATGCCCATCTCTACACTCAAAGCACGTTCTGCCGTGAAGAGGGGAAGTAGATTAGATCTGCCTGTTTCCAAGTTCTTTTGAGAGCTATGATTTGAAAACAAAGTTACCAGAAAGAATATTTGGCATGATTTGCCAGCCTTAATCATCACAGGTCACCTCCAAGAGGACGTAGAGCAGGGCTGCCTTATTACCAAAGCAAATGTTTGTTTGAGAATACAGTATACAGTGGTGCCTCGGATAACGATGGTAATTCGTTCTCCGAGGTTAGTTGTTATCTGAAACACGTCGTTATCTGAAATGCAGTTTCCCATAGGAATGAATGGGAAACCGTTTAATCCATTCTGGAGCCTAGGAAAAAGGCACAGACACCTGTTTTTTTTGCTCAAAACTCTTTAAAAAGTGCACTTTAAAGGTACAGATGCAATTTCACCTGGGATAACTTTTTTACTGATGCATGCTGGAAATTCATTATCTGAGGCAGTCCATAGGGGAAATTCGTTATCCGAGGCAGCCCATAGGAAGATTCATTATCCAAGGCAGCCCATAGAGAAAATTCGTTCTCCAAGGCAGACCTATACTTAGGAATTGCGATTCATTATCCGAGGCAGCCCATAAGGAAAATTCGTTATGAGAGGCAGCCCTATACCCGGAAATTTGCAGTTGTTATCCGAATTATTCGTTATCCGAGGCAGTTGTTATCCGAGGTACCACTGTATATAGTTGTCCTGACTCAGCTATGCCTGCAGGAACCTTGAAGCTAGCCTCAAACCCCAATTCATTTACAGTATATAGTTCATTTAACTAATTAGAGTGGCAGATTCCCCTCCGCTCTCTACCAACCCCCTAGTCTGCTATAGCTAATAAAACTGTCAATTTTCTTTTGCTTCAGTGAAAGGTCATCCCCCAGACAAACAGCCACTCTGCCATCTAACAGCCATCTCCTATATTAATATTTAAAATGTACACAGTGATATTTCCAAAAGGTCAACATTTTTAAAGATATAAAATGTCAACCCAAATTCTCTTCCTCTTACTGGCTTCCCCACCTGAGCCATCACATTAATGTTCCCTTTTAGGTAGAGTATTTAGTTCATGTTATGTTTACATCATGGGGGGTGGGGGAGACAAAGAAAGAAAAAAAGAATGAAGGCACAGCATGGGTTGTTCATAAGTCACCCAAGCTGCTCACCCTGAATGTTCAGCTAAGGACTAAACTCAAAACGGGGTCTCTGCTGTCTTCTACAGCACCTACAAAGAATGTCTATATGTTTCACTTCTCTAGCATTTTCAACCATTCAGTAATGGTGTTTGCTGATTCTGATGAAGTCCAGTGAAAATGAACTAAATCCTCACCAATGTTTAAAAACTGACTGACTTCAATAGTAGTTATTTCCAGCATGGAGAGCGACAAGGAATACCTAAAGTTTCTACTGAAAGTTTGGACAATCTGTAAGAAAGAAGAGGTAGCAATCCTAAATCAACCCATGGTTGAATATGCAAGGGTTAAAGAAATGAGCACCTGTAGCCCTTGGCCTGGTTGAACAAACCTGTTTGTTGTGGTTTGTTGTACATTTGAATTATTTTAAAAAACCACCACCACCAATATTTGTGAAGAAGGTGTGATTTTGTGCATGTTCTTATAAAAATGGTCAACGAGCTAAATAGAATTCTCATCCATCCCAACCTCTACTTGTGGAACAATTTGTAATGTTAGGAAGTCTCTCATAATAGTTAGCTGATATCTGCTGCCCTGTAATTTCTTCCTATTGATTCTAGCCCTGCAATAGGGGAAAGAAATCCGATAAATCTTCACTTTGACAGTCTTTAAACTCATTATTTGCCTTCCTCTCGTCTCCATCCTAGAGATATCAATAGATCAAGTCCTCTTCCTTCCTCTCCTCCTCCTCCGCCTTATTGTAAAACCTGGTTTCCAGAACACTCACTATTATGGAAACATGACCTCTGGACACACACACACTACTTTTTCAATATCCTTTATAAAATGGAAAAAAGATATTTCATGGGATTTTGGCAATTAATTCAACATTAAAGTACTCCAGGAGTTTCTAGCGAGCAAACCACTATGCTCTGGGAAATAATTTTTAATGTATAGGTCGTTTCACTGAAATATGCCTGTTCCTGATCTAGCACTTGTAGCTTTTAGGATGTTAATATATTGAAGAATGTCTTATGGTTTGTCCAAATAGATTATGAGTTTATGTGCATCTCACATCTATTCATTTAGATCCGAGGTTCCCAAACTTTTTTGCCCTGTAGACCACTTGCCAATTTTTTGTTTGTTTCCCATAGACCCCCTGCCTGTCTAATATTGAATTTTCCCAAACTTATTAACTTCAAATGTGTTTTTGACAGCAGACACAGCGCTGTTCGCTTTGGCGGGGTTTTTTGTAGCTTGGGCAATTGTAAGAAAGAAAAACAAGTACAATTTTCATTCATACATTTAGTGAAAAGACACAAAATGCAAGTAAATAATTGGATTTGGGATGAAACAAATCAGAACCTAGTAAAATTTCTACATAAAATTAATACTCAAATAATGCTCTTAATGGGAGGGATGAACCTGATGCTCTGATAGAAATTGTTCAATATTTGGCTTCAAATTAGTGAGGTATAGTCTTCAATCTCCACGTTCAATGATAACCCCTTTTCCCCACAAGGTATGAAGATGGAAAAGCTATCAAAAACTTTCTTGCGATAGTCAATAATGCAGGATAAGCAACAGGTATTATCTTTCTGAAGCTGGGGATAACTCTTTCTGCCCTAAGTTCTTCTTTAGTGCTTATTCCAATCAGTTCTTCTTGTAATGTGACATCCGATTCTTCAATGTCACCATATGGATTGATAATCTACTGCGGTATTTCCATAGTCAAATCATCCTCAAACCTGGTTTTAATGTCTACTGCTCAAAACCATTCTTTTGGCTCTTGAAAACATTTCACTCTTTTCCATGAAAAAGGGCTTTATAATGAAATTTCTCACGGGATTGTGAAAAAAAGCCTACACTCAAAAATTTGAAGTTAATTCACAACTGTAAGTGAGGTCAACAAAAATATTTGTTGAACGTGAACATTATTAATGAAAATACAGTAATATGCAGGAAAGACAACAGGAAAACTCCATCATTATGATGCAAATATTTATAAATATTTATTTAGAAATTAAAGACTTATTATTGTTCTAGTCATATTTCTGAAGCAGTCCTGAAAATTTCATTCTTATTTGGTGAAAAAAATGCACCACACATGAATGCACATAACATGACAACATCACAGGATTAGAGAAACAGGGAAATGGTGACACACAAAATTATTCTTCCACATTACTATATGTAGACTTGGCAAAGGCCATTAGAATAATAGCTCTTCTGGCTGTGGGACTTGGAGAATTTTTTAATTTAAAACTGAGATTTTTTATTTCCCCCCAAGCTCTCCTGTTTCTGATATCTGTATATTTCATTATGGTCCCCATAATTATTTGGCAGGTAAATGTCTAAAGTGAGATCTGCTCCAAGGATGCACATAACAATGAAAGGGAAAAACATCTTTTCCCTTCTCTATTCTGGGCCTTCAAATGTAGGTTGTAAAGGATTGGCAGACTCTTTGGGACAGTGGAGAAAGAAAGGAGGGTGACAAGTTCTTCAACAGCCACTACAGCCACTAGCAGGATCTGGTTGGTTGGTTGGTTGATTTAGCCACAGAAGCCAAGTGATTAAACTGAGGTAACAGAATTTGAAAAGACAGAGTGGCCAGTGCTAAAGGAGACGGTGAGTTATGTCAGAACTCTCCTGGTAAAGAATTATCCTTTTTTCCTGGACACTCCAATCAATGACTGTGAAGATTCTCTGGCTGCTATCTCCCCTGGGTTTTGATCCTGATCTTCTGAAGGTCCGGCTTTTCCTCTTTGTCCCATCACATGATTGAATAAGTGGGACAGGAGTTCCCACGTCCAAAGCTGTTTTTTTTAATTTTAAACTGCAGTTCAGCCCCCTTGGCCAGCAGGTGGTGCTAGCATTTGTAAAAAAAGGATCACTTGGCTGGGGGAAATTAAAGCTTAGGGCTCCACATGGAGCTTCCTGTTTCTCCAAAGGTGAAAAGAAATAAAAAAACAGTGCCGATCGGCCCCAGGAACAGCCAGTCGGTGCTATGAGTTAAAAAGAAGAAGAAACCCGGATCATCTGTGTGGTCCCACAGCGTCTGCTTCCTTAAAAGCTGGATTATCAAAGCAAAGCAAAAAATTTCCCTACCTCTTGGGTGAGTCACAGAAACCTTGCTTAAAGGGGCATTACCGGGTTTTCTTTTTTCTTTTTTATCAAAAAGCCTGGTGGCCGTTGGGACAGCATTTTTAGACACAGTTTATCTAGTAATTTAAACTGCTTTTAAAGGGCTGTGGGACCGAGCCCAGAATGTCACCTAAGTGAGTTTATCTGGAAGTTGAGTTGTGGTGACTGTACTTCTTTTCTTGAGAGACTGAAACGTTCACTACTCATCCAAGCAGCTTTGTCAGTATTCAAAGAGCATGTACACATACTAGTCAGAGAAGAGAGGTGGTCTGAGAGAGGGATCAGGGAAGCTATTCATGTGTGTATTAATCCCCCCCTCAACAGAGGTGGGGGACTCAGACACAATCTGTCTGCTCTTTATCAAGCAGTACTTTTAGCAATCCCCAAACAAATCAGAAGCACTTCACACCTCCAACAGCAATGTCATTGTTAATGACTCGTACTTAATGGTGTTGGGGAAGGTTGCATATGTGGGACTTTCATGCACCCTAGGCCTTTGTCCACCTAACAAGCCTATTCAGATCATGCTCCACCTATGTACCTATTCCGGCTATTGTCCATCTAACAAAGCCTACATTTCTTTTTAGCCTCAGCCATGTTGAATACATTGTGTGCTATTTGGGTGGAGTAAAACCTTGTTTAAATCTTTAGTTAGGTAGATATAGAGAGGAATCAGGATAAAGAAAATGTTCTTGTAGTGGTACTGTGTAAGCATCAGTGGCACATTTTCAAAGCATATGGACTGAGATGACTGGGTCCCTGGTTCAAATCATGGCCATGCCAAGTACCAATGAATCTGTTCTATAAAGATTTAAGTACATAATACCGATTGCTAAAATGGTGAAGGGAACCCCATTAGGGAAACACGTGTAATTACAGTTGATTTGAATTTTGAATGATCATGATTCAGGTACAAATATCTGTCATATGGCTGCAAAACATGAGTCCCCAACCTTTGCAAAACGGAATTTAAAAATATGCACATGGCAAGGATCACATTCCAAAAAAAACGATGCAGTCACCTACCCTTTACCCCACACAATGCAAAATGGACCTTAAAGGCGTGCACACCACAAGGATCAGGTACTTTTGCACTGCTTGAGAAATACACCCAAAAAAGTTTGAACGTTTCCAAAAATTGCTGTAAAAATGGCACCAAAATTCACTGAAAATGGCACCAAAACAATCTGTGTTAGGTAAAATAAGACATTTATGTAACACCTATATGTTGATGATTCTGACTCACATGGACCCCCATTTACATTTCATGGACACCCATTTTTTTCTCTTGCTGTAATAGACCCCCTGCAAGTTGAAATAGACCCCTGGGGATCCATATAGACCACGTTGGGAACGTCTGATGTAGATGAATCATTCTCAATGCAGCACAGCAATTAGAATTTCAGATAAAGCTGGTTTGGTCAAACCCCTCCCATGAAGCTTATAGAATAAGGGCAGGCAGTGCCCACCAAGACATTCTGCTGCCTGAGGCAGGGCAGGAAGGTCTACTCACTCAAGTCAAGGTGCATTCTCTAGTCGTTTTGGCACACAAACCAGAACATCTCCAAAATCTTTTTCAGTCTCTCAAAGTAAGAATAAAGTGAGAATAATTCAGGAACTAACAACCCACTGTTCTTCCATGAGGCCTACGGACTGCTGCATGAGGTAGCAGCCTCATTCTGCCCCATAGTAAAACCAGCCTTCAAAACTGGCCT
This sequence comes from Phrynocephalus versicolor, assembly GCA_023846285.1. Classification (NCBI taxonomy): domain Eukaryota; kingdom Metazoa; phylum Chordata; class Lepidosauria; order Squamata; family Agamidae; genus Phrynocephalus; species Phrynocephalus versicolor. The sequence continues at coordinate 19,695,287 of JAHTLZ010000074.1, read as the reverse complement.
TCAACCTAACCTAGATTCTGGGGCTCTTCTGAGGGTGAATCAAGTACAGGTGTATCTCGGTTTACAAATGCCTCTGTTCATGTAATTTTTGGTTCACAAAAGGAAATCCATTGAAAGTAACGTCTTGGTTCAGGTATTTTTTTGTAAGGCACTGTGAAAAGAAATGCCCAGGATGCACTGCTCCCCTGTGCAATTCCAGTTTAAGAATTTTCTGGAATACAAAATGTCCCAGGGAATGCATTAACTTTGTAAACCATGGTAATCCTGTACATGGTTGTAAGCTCCTTGGAGGAACTGTATGATAAATGGCAATGAACACAAGGACCCCAGGGGCTAAGCAGGGAGCTGTCTCAATTTAGCCGTTTGGAGCTGGCACACAGCATGTCCAGTATATAAGAATGCACATTGTTCAGTGGAAGGAGTGAAGGAACCACACATGACTCTGTGTCATGCTGTACCTTTTGGCAGATACCACTAAGGAACCAAACTGTGACATCAGAAGATTTCAAGGAGGGAGTGAGGAAGAACCCCAGTTGGTTGCATGCCTTTTTCTCTTAGGTATGATCCTCTTTCTTTCCTTCAATTGAGTGCAACTTAGTGCTGAGTTGGCTGTTACAACAATGAATAATATACCCAAAAGATAAGATTCAGAGTTCATAAATGGTGTCTTGACGCATGCCTGTAGCCGACTGAATCTCTTTCCAAAGGCCTCAGGGACATGAATGAGAGAGATTTTACGCATGAGCATGTCCTGACAGATGGTGTCCTAAGAGGGATTCTTCAGAACCCTTCAAATGACTTTTATCACATAAAGAGACACCTTGTCTCTCTTCCTGGCACACTTCAGAAGTATTTTTCTTAATCTCACATGATGAGTGTTCTTTAAATAAAAACATCTCTCACATCCTGTCACTGTTCGGGTTATAGGACAAATTCTTTTTTTAAAAAAACCATGGGAACATTAGAGCAAGTGGAGTCCGCTATATGGTCAGACAGAGTGACAGATCTCGGTTCCAATTTCTGTATACCTCTGGGCTCCCCGTGTAATGCACCATTTTGGAAACATTTCTAGTTCAAAGCGTATTAATGAAGGAAACTCATCAAGTGTCTTTCAAATCATCCAACTCAACATGTAGGCCTGCCAATTCTTATTAATGGTGAGACTATTTGTTATGTTAGTTGCAAAGTGCAGTGGCCTAACATTGGGCTTCCGACTCTGGAGACAGGCATACTAAGGCAAGACGGAAAGGTACTATTAATTGACTGGGACATCTGTTTGGGGATTGAGCAGCGGGACATCTGAAGACCTTTCTTGCTTAATAATGGGTGGTTTAAGGTTTAAGAACACCTTAGAGCAAGCACCTATGCTTGCAACCCTGTTGGCTTCCATACTTAGAAGACTACTAATCTCCACATCGAGCTAGAAAAGATGATGAAAAGGGGAAAGTCATGCAAGTAAAGGACATGCATACTATTCCCTCTCCCCTGATTCAGCTGTTACATACGATGGTTTTGTATACCAGCAATTAAGAAACAATTACGTGAAGCCCAATAAGATGCAGTAATTGTTTGGCCCTCAATAGATGCCCTAAGCACATCTGATCTCACCTGATTTCGGAAGCTAAGCAGGGTTGGCCCTGGTTAGTACTTGGATGGGGGACCACCAGGGAATACCAGGTGCTGTAGGCGCCTGGAGTAGGAACTGGGAAACCACTCCAGTATTCCTGCCAAGAAAACTCCATGGACATGGAGTCACGAAGAGTCGCTCACAACTGTAATGACACAACACACACAATAAAATTGGGAGATTGTATTTGTCCATATTAGTTCAACACACAAATGTTGGCTCAGTTTTTAGAAGAATTTAAATCCTAGCCCGAACAGTGATTGTTTTTTGCTCACTGGAAAAGTTTTTGCATGTTTCAAATTTGAACTTTTGTGGCATGAAAAAGATCTCTTTTGGATTGTATTGGATGCTGGATGCTTTCAATGCAGAAGATCCAGCAAAGTCAACTCAGGAAGGCTGGTGTCTATGCATCCTCTTATTTTGGATTCTGTTGATTAAATGGACAGGAAAGAATGTGTTGGGAAATACTGCTGAAGACTCCTTACGGAGCAGAAAAGGGTTTGGTGCTGAAGCTATGTGAAGTTTGTAAGATGGCCACTTACAGGTCATAAAAATAGGGCAAATAGATGCCACACATTCATATAAAATGAGCATATGCTAAATAACTTGTACAGATGAAAACTGAAAAATAATCAGATGAATACTAGTTTGAATAGAATAATGTACATTTCAGTCTGTCCAGTTTGTGGTCCAAGTGCTAGCTCTTGATGCACAACTCCAAGGTCCCTGCTTGCCGTCCTTTCTTTATTTTTATACCAAATATAGATTAGACAGAGCATCAAGCAGAGGACACCTTCAAACTGATAGCTGTCATCTGTAAAATAGGATACATGGCACGTGGCCACCACAGCTAAGGCGCATGGGAGAACCAGTCCAGTCTGCAAACTCGGGCAAGGCCAAGTTTATCTAAGATATTTCACAACCCACAACCCCAGTCCAAAAGGGATTTCAAAACAATCAGAAAAGAATAAAAAAAAAAAAACAAATTTAGAAAGAAAAGCAGAGCAGTCAAAACTAAGATAGCATTAAAACACTGATAAAACATTCTGAAGGCTTAAATGGCTTTAAGTTCCACTGGAATAAAAAAAAAGGCCACTGTTTAGTAATGGAAAGCTGTCAGGGTTAGTGCTTGGAGAGGTACCCAATCTGTTCAGGGATGCGGGTGATTCAAATGACTCAGCTGAGAAAAGGTGCTTGAAGTTGTATTTTTATTCCTTATGTGCTTTCCAACTTGTGAGTTGTGCCCCCCCCGGGGGGTTGCAAAGTGTTTTCGGGGTGGAGGTGGTTGCAGGCCATCTTATATGTGTTGTGCCCCTCATTAAATTATGCCTTCTTTAACCTTTCAGAGCAGGATGTTCAAGTTTGTGTGATTGTGTAAGTATGAGAAACACTTGGTGGAACAAAGACACCTCTGCTTTCTGGGAAGTAAGGACTGTGCCACGTTAAAAATGCCTTTTTGTGCAAACATGGCAATGTTGGGGTGTCATAAGAACATAAGGACAGCCTTGCTGGAACAGGCCACAGCCCATCCAGTCCAGCATTCTGTCTCACACAGTGGCTCACCAGTTGCTTTAGGGTATTCCCAAGCAGATGTCTTCACCTGCTTAAGTGTCTCTGCAAATGGTATTGAGAGATACACCATATCTCTTGTCCTTAGGCATCCATAATTGATAGCCATTGATACCCTTGTTTTCCATTATCTTGTCCAATCATTTCTTAAAGCTGTCAAGGCTGACTGCTGTCATCACACTTCTTCGGGCAGTGAGTTCCACAGACAGTGAACCTCCAGGTGAAAAAGTACTTTCTTTTATTTCTTTGAGATCTAGCATCCAAAAGTTTCAAGAAGTGCCCCCTAGTTCTAGTGTTGTGTGATAGGGAAAACAGTTTTCCTTTATTGACTTTGTCCAAACTGTGTATCATTTTATACACTTCAATCAGGTCACCTCTTAGGCACCGTCATTCAAGAGTGAAGAGGCCCATACGCTGCAGCCTCAGATGGTAAGGAAGGTGTTCCAGTCCCCTAATCATTCTGTTTGCCCTCCTCTGCACTTTTCCATTTCTATAATATCCTACTGAAGGTATGGTGACCAGAACTGTACACAATACTCCAGATGGGGTGTCACGATAGATTTATAAAGAGGCAAAATGACACTTGCTGACTTATTTTCTATACCCTTCCTAATGATCCCTAGCATTAAGTTTGCTTTTTTCACTGCTGTGGCTACTGGGTTGACACCTCATTGAGCTGTCCATCAGAACACCAAGGTCCCTTTCCAGGTTTGTTTCAGAGAGTTCAGACCCCATCAGTTTATAAATGTAATTGGGATTTTTACCCAATGTGCATCACTCTGCCTTTGCTAATGTTGAAGCTCATTTGCCAGTGGTTTGCCAACTCCTCCAGTGTTAAGAGATTTCCTGTTGCTAAGCCAGTTGCTGATCCAGGACAAGACCAATCCCTTGATTCCATGACTGGCAAGATTATTTAAGAGCCTTTGGTGTGGGACCTTGTCAAAAGCCTTCTGAAAGTCCAGAAAAACAATGTCAATTGGATCTCCCTTATTCGCAGGCTTGTTGACACTCTCACATTGTTACATTGTCACAAGTTACTTGGCTGGTATAAAAAGGGGATGTGATTCAAAACTCACCCCCACAGCTCTAGAGCAGCGGTTCCTGATCTTAAGTCCCAGATGTTCTTGGACGAAAGCTCCTGAATGCCTTATGCACCAGCTGTGCTGTCCAGGATTTCTGGTAGTCCAAGAACATCTGGGGATCTATGTTTGGGAACCACTGCCGTACAATGGTTCTTTTAGAAGGAAGACAACCCTTATAAAGGCACTCCTATCTAGAACAGATTTGGCCACATCCCTTATGAGACAAACCTCTCTGCCAACAGTATCTCTTTCTAGTCCAAATTGAGCATCATTTGATTAGACACCCTCTGGTCTGTTATTGATGCCCAAAATTGATTTGGCCTGAATTCACACATCAGTATCTAATATGCAAAATTGCATTGTGGTGATTTTACTAAGCATACTGTATAGTTCATATTATAGATAACTGAAAGTAACAGGTAAATATTTGTTTCTCTGTAATTCTCTGATCCATATCCATACAGGAGTAAGCATTTGGATAAAATACCAATGATGAGGAAACAGTGGGCAAGGCTCGTGTGGGGATGATTACCGCATTTTAGAACTGAACATGAAAACGAGGCTCAGTGGGTGTGGGAAAGAGGATACATATGTTTAGTTCTTTGCTGGGAATGATCCACTTGACTGGTTGAGAATGGAGGAGTGAGTTTGCCAATTTAAGGCAAGTCACAGTTTGAACTGGGGGTCAGGGTGGGGATTTTGGAGCACCAAATTTGCTCTCAAATTGTGATTCACAAGCTATAAGCTGTCTAGCCATTAATATTTATATCTCTCATTCTGTAGTGTAGGGTAGAGGGTTATAACAGGGAAGAGGGAAATGGGCATTTTTGTTGTGCAAATCCAATGCCTTTCCTCCTTCTCTTTGCCGTAGTGATGCCCCATGCCAACACTATGGGTTGGTGAATCCTGTGCTCATACTGGACAGAGCTAATTAAATGGTGCTTCCCACACTGCTTGACTGTGATATGGTGCAATTTTTTTACGCAAGCTTGACTCTCTCACACCTCAGCCTGCAGTATCTGCTACTGCTTGAGTTATGAGCATGTACATGTGACCATAAGGAAGAGTTTTCCAGGTGGCTGTCCTTATACTACTCAGACTAGGTTGATATGGTCTCACCATCTATTTATTGGACCCATATTGTGAGTCAACTGCCACCTCAAGCTCCCCTGCCCACCCCTTCAGGGAACAGTTTTCATCAATAAATAGAAAGGGACATTTCCCTTTTTTTTGGTTCTTTTATTTTATATTTCACACATCCACAACAGGAGCGCTTTCTTCATTTAGCCATCATCACTTTATCCAGACCTGAAAACATGCCGTAAAAATGCCAGTGAGTTCCAACAGCCAAAGACCTTATAATTTTGCCATTCCATCTCCAGCTGTGTCTGCTTGAGGCAGAAAGAGAAATATAACTCGTTCGGGTTTGTCAGTGTTCACACTTTCACACTTCAGTGAGATTTAATGAGGATAGGAATGATGCAAAACTCAGAAGAAACTTTTACTATCAGGAGTTCTAATTATGGCTTCTCTCATTTGAGAGAACTTCAACTAATTATTTCTTGGCAGGATTTTTATTGCCTTCTTTAAACAATATCAAGAAATTTCCACGAACCCTCTGTCTGTCTGTCTGTCTGTCTGTCTGTCTGTCTGTCTGTCTGTCTGTCTGTCTGAACATAAACTGTATAGTAGCATTGGACGGCTGCTAGGTGATTTGTTAAATAGTGAAGTTCCTTCCCCCCTCTCTCCCTCCCTCCCTCCCGCCCGGGCCCCCCTCTCTCTCTTACACACACCTGCTTTAGGTTTCCATACTGTTCTCCTGCAAAGCAAAGCATATAGTCACCACCACCCTTAATATCCAGAGTGTCCCAGTGAAAATCACTCATCCTCGATCAGTAGTACTTGGATTCTGGTCCCTGGACTCGGGAACAAATGTTTTTGTTTTGGCTTCCAAGATGTAAATCTCCTTAGGTGCCCTACGGATTTGTGGTTGCTTACATGGTGCTTTGGACAGAGAAGGAAGGACTCATGGAGAACTTCTGTACCATTTCCTCCCTCATACTAGGCTAGCCAGATGATTGTCCAGTGGAGTCTGCTGCTGATCCTATCACCAGCTGTGGTACTCAAAATAGTGTGTTCACAGGGCTATCAAATCTCAATGATGGAATTCATGCTTGGTCTGTGGAAGCTCCCGGTCTCCGTTTATAGCATTTCCTGGTAAAGTGGTTTTGTGTAGCAGACCAGGAAGAAATCTCGGGCTGAAAGAGCAGCTGGCAGCCAAAGTATGCTTGTCAAAGGTAGAAAAGAAAGTCTGTTTGGTAAATATTCCTGGTGTGTGTGGGGGGGGGGCATTCATCTCGTGTATGGGAGACAGCACATGGATAGTAGCTTGTTCTGGAAATGGTGGAAGCTTTGGGGAAACAGTTGCTTGGGTCTTCATCCCCGTTTAATTCTCCCCTTACACTGACTCCAGTGGGGAAAAAAAGTAGATTTTGATCCACAAAACCCCCTCTGAGGGGGAAAAGGGCACAATATTTCCCCTTTTCTCACTCCTCCCTTTTATTTTACCTAACGTAGAGGGTCCATTTTGGGTGTGTGCTCTGGAGGAAAACAGTTAAAAAACCTCCCACATTAAGCACCGAGCACTATGTTTTTGTCAATGGGAACAAGTTCAGAATAACAATTATTTGTTGTGGTGCCAAATGAGTTTCATTTTATTATGGATATAATTTTTTCTTTTTTCCTTAATTATAATTTTTTGAAACCATACCAGCTGAACCCATTAGAGACATTCCCTTATGTTTTTCTCCTTCCTTTGCCACTTCACTGAGATAAACCAATCCAATATCAATGCCGCTGTTGCTAAGTGATAGTATAGAGAAATATTAGAAATGCTTAGCTTTCTTTTCTATGTAATAGTATTCATATGACAATGTGGCAAGTGTGCTTATTATTTACAGAAAACTGAAGATTGTTGTTGCTGGTTAATAATGGCAGACCTATTACTAGATGAATATTAATAAACAAGAACAACACATTTGACAATATATTGCCATCGCCAGTGGCTATTCTGCCTCGCCAAGATATAGCAAGATTGGACCAAATTAATGCATCCTTATCTACCACATTGGCAAGAATCCTGCTTGTCGTAAGGAAAATGCATAACTTGCCAAGGTTAATTGCATCTAATTGGTGAAGTGCTTGGGTGCATATTGTTTGTTCAGTTGAATAAATGACTAGTCATGTGACTGAGAAGTGGCCTACTGACTTGTCAGTTAGCTGCAATTAACTACAACTAGTTATATAGACATGGCACAATCAGCAACAGGATTCAGGCCATTGTTCAATCGTGGAGGCCATTCAGAATGTATTTTTTTTTTACTGTATCTGTTTAAAATATCTTACCCCACCTGTCTCCTTAAGAAGGACCCAAGGCAGGTTACATCATTAAAAGGTTTTTGTCTGCTTAAGTTAAATTCTAATGTGGAAATCTAAAACCAGGGTTTCCCAAATTTCCCCTGATGACCAGGTGTTGATGGGGGTTGTAGTCCCCCAAAATAAGTTCCCAAGCATTGAATCAGCTAAAGCAGAGGTTGAAAAGACTGTGATGGAAGTGGTGAGAGGCAGGTTTAAAGCTACCCTCATTTCATGTCTCTTCTTGGCTATGGAGTTCCTTTTGATCTCCTTTAAATGACCTGGTTGCATGGGATCTGATATTGACATCAGGGAGCTGCTCTCTGCTGGGGATGACGGTAGCTTGACTCTCAGTTTGCCCTTCCTCCCAGACAAGGAACTGTGTTATTCCAAGTGCAGTGCTTCTGGATACTTCCCTCTCTTCTTAAGTGATTACTTGTCATTGGCTACCACTACAGGTTGAAATTTGTCACCCTCAGCTCTCCGTCTCTCCTGGCCTTGCTTTCCAATTTCAATCTGATTAAATATGAGGGTGGTAAGATAATTGCCACTTTAGCAAATGAAACACCACTACATCATACCTAGCTTTCTTTAATGGTTTATAATTTGATTTGACTTTTTTTTTTTTCAAAAAAAGTTTGATATGTTCTGCAAAATGCATTAGCAGAAGAGAATATTAAACCATGTGATCCTAGAACTGCTTGGGAAGGACAAAGAATATGAATAATAATGTGCCTGCTTTTTAAAAAGGTGTGAATGCAAACAAACTGTTTCACCCCTGGAAAATCTAGGCTTGCTTAGTTTTATTTGGACAGAAAAATAAGCCTTGCAAAGTGAGGTACAGAGTTGTGCTGATTTTGCCTAAAAACGTTGATTTCCTATTTAAGTATATTTCTCCAAGTAGAAATTAATCTTATGATTTAATAAAATGACACTTGAGCCTCTCTGCGGGTACATGGAACTGACAATGGCTCTCTTCACGTAGCCTCATTTCTCTCTTGTAATCTTATTTTGCCTTTTATGGCTGCTTTTGATCATCTTTCCTTTTCAGTTTGAACAATTTCCTACTTTCCTGTTTTTTTTTGCCCCCTTTCTCTCCCCCCTCCCCCCCAGAATGGTATTACTATAAAAAAGAGGAGTGCTTCATTTAAGTTGTGAGAGGATAAGAAAAGTGTTCCCACAGAAAACACAGGCACAGACAAGGCAGAGATGCTCCTGGTCAGTCAAAAGGCAGATCAAGGAACAGAGATGCAGACTGAGATGGATGGGGTGTGTGGTATCGTTGGGTTTAGTGATTTCAGCAAGTGATTTCAGCTCTTAGACATAGCAGGCTGGAGACAGCTCTAGTGTAACAGCTCTTTATTCAGGGAGAGAACAAGACTGGGGACTGGGGAGAGGGAGCTACATTTATAGGAGCGAGGACTGGCTAGGAAAAGATACATTTTGGAGGGAACAATTACAACCAATCACAAAGCTGCCTTTTGGCAGAGACCAATAGGATTGAGAATCCAAATGCAGCAACTTGAATAAACCAATAGGCCTGTTTCCTTTGAAACAGGAACAGAAACCAATAGGCCTGTTCCCTTTGGAACAGGAAGGCAGTTACTTCAACATAAGCAAGTACAGATAATAGGAATACAGATCAATACACCACACCCCTTCCCCCCTGGTGGGCACAGCACACCTAATCCTTTAGATATTGTGGGGCCCTGCGACTTCTAATTGATCTCCTGACTACGGGTGTTGCAGGGGCTTGAGCCGGCAGTGTCTGTGGTGGAGAGTCTACTGTAATAGCTTCGTCTGACACGGAGGGAGTTTCAGACAACTCAGTGTCCCTGATCTGTTCCTCGGCACCATGAGGACTTGCAGGAGCAGATTCATTTGCTGAAGCCACTGGTACCTGCTCTCCTGGGGCATCTGCGCTCTGATCTTGCAGCTGTGACTCATTCATGGGGGTAGTGTCACTCTCGGGCTGCAATTCTCCCACACCTGTGCCAACTCTACTGGGCGCTCTGCACCTCAGTTGGTCCATGTGCCTACGCCAGACCCTGCCATCTTCAATGGTCACGTAATAAGAGACTGCTCCAGACACTGGTGATCACCCCTGGCACCCACAGGGGACATCTGGCATAATTTCTCACCCAGACCAAATCTTCAGGAGCAAAATACCTTGTAGAGTCGCTCATTGCGGTTTGGCATTTTGTCTGGGTGGACATAGTCCAGCACCGTTACCAGCCTTCTACCTAGGAGCAGCTCTGCTGGCGACTTGCCCGTAGTAGTACACGGCGTCGCATGCTGCAAGAACAACATTCGGGCAATGCGCGTTGACCAGACACCCTCCATCAAGCGTGCAATAGATCCTTTGGCTGTCTGCACCATGCACTCAGCCTGCCCATTGGATGAGGGATGAAAAGGAGCTGAGGTGACCCCTCTTATGAAAATATCAGCCAGGAATGCCCTGAATTCTTGGGATCCAAAGGCTGCTCCATTATCTGACACAATGGTCTCAGGCAACCCGTGGGTTGCGAACAGCTGTCTCAACACTTTGATGACTGCAGCTGACGACATGCTGGGAACCATAGCCACCTCTAACCATTTAGAATATGCATCAACGATAACAAAAAAACCTTTCCTTGGAATGGCCCAGCAAAATCTAAGTGCAGCCGGCTCCAGGGAGTCCGGGTCTGCTCCCACCAGTGGACTGGTGCTCTGGCCACTTCTGGGCGCACTTCCTGACATGCCTTGCACGTCCGTACCCATCGTTCAACATCTTGGTCCATCCCAGGCCACCATACATAGCACCAGGCCAGCGACTTCATCCTGACCATTCCCAGATGCCCCATGTGCAGTGTATCTAGAACCCTGTTTCTCAGTGGCGCTGGGATGATCACCCTGTCTCCCCACAGGAGACAGCCCTTATGCAGGGATAGCTCATGTTGCCTTGTTGCGTACGGTCTAAATTTTTCCTCATGCGGGCCACCTGGCTATCCCCTCCCCACCCAAGTGAGAGAGAGCGGGATCTTTCCTTGTTCTCTCAGCTATTTCAGTGGCAGTTACAGCCCCCCCCGGAAGTGTTTCCAGCATCATCACTCATTCTGCTGGGGCAAGATCCGCATCGCTCACACCAGGAAGGGGCAAGCGGCTTAATGCATCAGCGTGGCACAACCTTTTCCCTGGAACATGGGTCAGGGTGAACTGGAACTCATTCAGGAATATAGACCATCGCAACATTCTGGGGGAAGAGAATCTGTGGCGTCTGTTTGTTCGGGTTGAACAATCCTAACAGAGGCTTGTGGTCAGTTTCAAGGAAGAAGTGGCGACCGTATATATAGTCATGAAACTTTTTAATCCCTGCCACTATTGCCAGGGCTTCCTTGTCAATTTGTGCGTAGTTGCGCTCCGTTGGTGACAACGTACGAGAATAGAACGAGATGGGCTTTTCTGACCCATCCGCTTCCCTATGGCTCAGCACAGCTCCCAGCCCATACTGAGAGGCATCACATGCCAGGACAAGAGGTTTCAACTCGTCATAATGAGCAAGGACGCTCCTGCTAGTCAGCATGCCCCGCAAGGTGTCAAAAGCCTTCTGCTGTGCCTGAGCCCAACGCCACACACTCTTTTTCTTCAATAGTTTATGCAACGGTTCCGCTATTGAAGCTTTCTGGGGTAGGAATGAATGATAAAAGTTAATAAGTCCCAGGAATGACTGTAACTCCGTCTTCCGTGGGTGTGGTGCCTCAGTAATGGCTTTAATTTTAGACTCAGTGGGGTGGATGCCCGTTGCATCAATTTTAAACCCCCAAGAAATCCACAGATGGCACCCCAAAACTGCATTTTTCCTTTTTTAGCTGCAGCCCCACCTCTCTAAATTTGAGTAACACAGCATGGATATGCCCAACTAGTTCCTGGGGGTCTTTCCCAGCAGAACATCATCAAAAAATGGCAGGACCCCTGGCAGACCCCTTAACAGGCGCTCCATTAGTCCTTGAAAAATCCCTGGGGGCCACACAAACTCCAAACTGTAACCTGTTTACTCTGAAAGCCCCTTTGTGTGTTACAATAGTCTGTGCTTCCGCAGATTGCGGAGTCACTGGCAGCTGCTGGTAAGCTTGTGCCAGGTCAAGTTTGGCGAAAATTTTCCCCCCAGCTAGTTTTGCCAACAGCTGTGAGACAACTGGAATGGGGTATGAATTTCCCCTGAGTGCCTTGTTGATAGTACATTTATAATTCTGCACAAACTCATGGTTTCCGCCACAGCCTGGGCAAGCGCCTCGGCGATCTTTGGCCCGTGCATCAGCCTGACGCACCAACTCGACACCACGGACTGGGCTCTGGCTTGGACTAGCCTCTGGTTCATCCATGGCATGGGCAGCCTCTACCCACAGTTTCGTGGCCTTGCAACTGGCATTGAGCTCTTCCTGCTCATAATTCTCTGTGGCGGTGGCCTCTTTCGAGGTGGAGTCAAGGGTGACATCTTCCTTTGCCACAATGCGCCTTTGGGCTTTTTTGCTGCTGAGCCCCCCAACAAATTGATTCAAGAGAGTGTCTTCAAGATTTGGGAAGCCACAGTGCTGAGCAAGCTCCCGGAATCCTGCCAGGAATGCAGCCACAGATTCTCCGGCTTGCTGCTGCCTTTTCTGGAACTCCATCCGCCAGGCCATTTTGGTTTTGGTAGGTGCCAAGTGTGTTGTCAGCCGGGGGAAAATGTTTGTGAGTGATGTCTCACTCAGCTTTGCTGGGGTGAGCAGTGCCTTGGCCAAGATGAAGGTCTCACGCCCACAGCAACTCAGGAATGTGGCCCTTCTTTTGCTGGCACCAGTGATTCCTTGAGCCACCATGAAGAACTCGAAGCGTTCAACATAGTCCTCCCAAGTGTGGGGCTCCGATGGCTGGAAGGGCTCCAATACCCGTGGACTTTCCATTCTCCAGGCGGGCAGGGTCGTGTTCTAAGCCGGCAGGTTTGTTCTCCACTGCGATCCGGACTCTGAGTCAGCGTGATGATCGTCTGCTTCTCAGCATTCCGGATCCCATCCTCGTCGCCAGTGTGGTATCGTGGGGTTTAGTGATTTCAGCAAGTGATTTCAGCTCCTGACATAGCAGGCTGGAGACAGCTCTAGTGTAACAGCTCTTTATTCAGGGAGAGAACAAGACTGGGGGCTGGGGAGAGGGAGCTACATTTATAGGAGCGAGGACTGGCTAGGAAAAGATACATTTTGGAGGGAACAATTACAACCAATCACAAAGCTGCCTTTTGGCAGAGACCAATAGGATTGAGGATCCAAATGCAGCAACTTGAATAAACCAATAGGCCTGTTTCCTTTGAAACAGGAACAGAAACCAATAGGCCTGTTCCCTTTGGAAGAGGAAGGCAGTTACTTCAACATAAGCAAGTACAGATAATAGGAATACAGATCAATACACCACAGGGTGACACCCCCTCTGAATACCTAGTTCTGCAGCTTAGGGGTGCTCCTGGATTTTCCAAGATAAGCAATTGGTCTTTTCAATTTATTTGACCCTTTTAAGGCCACGTTTCCCACACAGGATGTTCAAACAGTTTTACAATTGGAAAACCCTTTGCCCAAACTGCTCCAAATTTGACACAGAACAAGAACTATCTATTTCCTATAGTTGTACCAAATTTGGTGCTGATCTGAAATCCAGTTTCAACATTATAAATTTTTTTTTGGGGGGTTGCCCTCGCTCTCATGCAGTGATCTTAGAATTTTTGTTAGCTGTTCTATGAGCCACTCTCAGCTGAAAAGTAGCAGAAAACTTGTTAAATGAATGAATGAATAAATAATTATACCCGGGATAAAAGAGGATTCAAAACATACAAAATTTTTGGCACATTTTCTTCATGTATGGATTGGAGAATCAAGCATTCTCAATCCCCATTCTCAATTTTGCTTTCTCATACATAACTCCTTTTTTTTAACATCATGCATTTTGTTTTATTATGTATTATGTATGCAGTTTCCTATCTGCACTGGTGCCCGTTGATCTGTAAATCTGTTTCACACAGGCAGAGGACCAAGCTGCCTGCCCTCTACTGCACTGTATCTCAGAAGAAAGAGGTGATAAATCTTATTCAGTACTGCACATCTGAGTATACAGAGATCTAAAGCAGACTTTCATGTTTTTATTTATATATTTACTTACTTATTTACTTATTTATTTATTTATGAGTATTTTTACCCCACCTTTCTTCTTGGAAAGGACCCAAGGCGGCTTACAATCAGTTTGAGAAATAGGATATTGAAGGGCATCTTACAGCATTATAAGGCAACATTAAAGCTAACAATTGATAACATAACTTTGAGCCTGATCCCATTACTAATTGCCCGTGCCCCACTGAAATGGTCTTTAACATGTTTGTAGTCAATTTAAATTTGGGCCTGTGCAAGTATGGATTAATTTGAAAAGGAACTTGGTTATTTTTGGCAACAGCAAGTCCTTTTGCCTTTCTGCCAGAGGTCCATTTGTTTTAATGGGAACATGGAATTGATTTGTTGAGATTGATCCCAAATATGTATGTACATCCATCCCCATGTGTAAAATTTCTATTATCTGATCTAGTACTATTTCAGATAGTTGGATTTTTTTAAAAAAGCAACAACAACAACAACAACAAAAGCAGGGTGGGGCCTCCTCAGCCCCATCGACCCAACTTCACTTGGAAGATACAGGAGCCGGTTTTGCTGCCCGGGAGGTGAGCCAGCTGAGAACAGCACCAAAGCCAGTGGCTGGGGCTGAGAAAGTGCCTTGCCAGCCTGCTGATGGGCAATGGCTAGATCACAGCAGAGCTGGGTCATTGCATCAGCCAGACTTCACTGCCCATTAGCTGGGTCGTTGAGAACACTAACCGTGTTTTAGAATCACATGAGTATCATGTGATTATGAATCAAATAAAATAAGCCTGACATCTAGTGCAAGATATAACATCCGTGTAATCAGACTCTTAGATGGACTACTCTACTGTTATTATTTTTCTGGGATTCTTTCTTTTTTCTTTTTTATAAAAGAAAATCCCAAGTTCTGTCCACCCTGAATATAAAGACATTGGAGGATTTGGGTGAAAATGAACTGAGGGAAAATTCCAAGACAGGCTTCAGATTTTCAGAGAGCAACTTGAGCCCTCCCCACTCAGCTGCAACTAGCATCTCTCTCTCTCTCTCTCTCTCCCTCTCTTATTCCCCTCTCCCTCCGTGCTTCTCTTCATCCACACTTAATGACTGTTATTCCTCGCCCACAATCTCCTCCAGAGCATTTGTTTCAAAAACCTCTCCCCTCCACCCTGACAACTGAATTGCCCTTTTGGGGAATCATCCGGGATCATTAAGAAGCATCAGTGCGGTTTTGTTAGATCCTCTGCCACTTCTTGGCTGTGATCAAGCGGGCCCAAAGTCGCAATATAAAGAAAAAGAAGAAAAGCCAAGCCTTGGGACCATTTTATTACAGTATTATTATTATTCATGCCCTCTTCTCAGTACGATTCCTCACAAATACAACTCACTGCAATAGAGCTCTTTTGCAGGTCGTCCTAATTATTTGAAGAGACTTGCTTCCCTTTTAACCTCTCTATTATAGGCAAGTTGTTCAACAGCAAATAAATTCCAGAAGAGAGACATTCAGCTAAGATTGGACCATGGCAGCAATGAGAGGGCTACAGGGAAATGCTATCAGTTTTGCTTTCTCCAGTATATATATTTTTTTAAAAACCCACAACTTCTTTCCTTCCAAAATATGAAGAAATCTACATACTGTATTTAGACAAATTCTTCCAAACTCTTCATTGTTGTCATGCACTTTCAAGTTAAAACTGACTAGTAGCAACCCTAGTAGGGGTTTCAAAGTAAATGAGATACTTAAGGGCAGTTCTACCAGTTTGACACCCCTAGTGAGTTTTCATGGCCAACTGTAGATTCAAACTCAAGTCTCCCTAGTCCTGGCCCATCATTCAGTCCGCTACACCATGTTGAGCACCTCTAAACTCTACTTAAATGAAATTTGCCTTCACTTGTAGTGGCCAAATGAAACAGGAACAGGTATTTCTCAGGAGAAACCATATTGTCCCTGTCTGCCTTGGACCTAGGAAGCAGAAAGCCTCACCCTCAAAAGAGGTGACAACGTGAATCCCTGGTCCCATATGCAGGGGGTCTTCACTCAGAATGAAAGGGGTCCTGCTTCATAAACCCTAAACAGTGTAACTGGTGTGCATGAGATATTCTGGCTGGCCATTATGTCCTTGGATATATCTAGGCCACATATTTGGCCATGCACTCAGTTGCACATGTAGGCCTGTGACAAAGGGCTGAAGAATGGCAAAAAACAGTTGCCCAGTTTCCATTCTGTGTGCAGGATTTTGCAAGAAGTTTCTGGCCACACCTCTCAGAATGAAGTACTGTATTCAAAGTTCAAGGGTGGAAGCAATGGATCTCTCCATTTCAGTTTCTCACATATTTACCTTTTCTCAAAATAAGTATTGAGTTACAGTACATCACAGAAGTGAGTATACCCCCCTCACATTTTGTAAACATTTTAGTATATCTTTTCATGTGACAACACTGAAGAAATGACACTTGGCTAAAATGTAAGGCAGTGAATATACAGCTTGTATAACAGTGTAAATGTGCTGCCCCTTCAAAATAACACAACACTCAGCCATTAATGTCTAATGGGAGCCCTAGCACCAAGACCCTTGAGCTTGACCCAGGATGCAACCATTGGCACATAACAGCAACTCGGTGGAATAATACTAGTCTGGCTATCTGGTGGAGTGAAGGATATTCTTTCTGAAGTAGGCTGTGGCTGAAGTGGTTAAAGAGCACGGCCCTTGACTTTCAGCAGGATAATTTCATCCTTGACATCCTTGACTTATTGTATTATAACTCTCCCCAATGATACTTTACCACCACCACAAGTGGATTTTAAAACGGCCACAGAACTCTTATGAAACATACCCCTCTTAGGCACATTAATGCTTTGAATGAAATAAAAAAAATACACTGAGACCCCCAGCCACACCTGAGATACTGGACAACAGAATTCATTCTTAGATCAACAACTGAAGCAAAATGAGGTGATACATGTTCTTGTCCCCAGACTCTCTGGACCTGTAGATATGTAGAGTAAAGAAGGCCCTGTGACTGGCTTGAGCTATTGAATCTGTCCATGACTGGATGTGATAACCTCTTTAGATGTGAACAAGATTCCAGCACAAATTAGACCTGAATCTTTAACCCTTTCTTGTAAAAAAATAATCAGCTGGTAGTCCCAGCACTCCAGCAGAGTCCTACTCTAGTATGGCATGTCGTCCACTCCAGGGGCAACTATCTGTCTGTTCTATGTTGGTAGAGGTGACCTGATAATGCATCAATGTGCTGTTCACTTTTGGGGTGTGACCACATTGCTGAATGGCATTGCAGAGGTGTCTGAATGTCAATTTCTTACCACAAGCC
This sequence comes from Phrynocephalus versicolor, assembly GCA_023846285.1. Classification (NCBI taxonomy): domain Eukaryota; kingdom Metazoa; phylum Chordata; class Lepidosauria; order Squamata; family Agamidae; genus Phrynocephalus; species Phrynocephalus versicolor. The sequence goes on along the minus strand of JAHTLZ010000074.1, from coordinate 19,678,134 downwards.
CCAGATTGTATATCTGAACATCAGAAGGGATTAGAAAAGAACCAATCAACAGGTCAATTTGAGAAGAGGAAAACCATGCAGCCATTTAGTTTAGACAATATAAATTGGGATAGTGCTAAGATGTGACCCCTTTCCAGTCTTGGTTGGGCTAAGGCAGTTTTCCATCTTCCATACTCTGCTCCATAGGTATTTAATTCAGCAGGATTGATTGTAGCAGCCAATTTTCTAAATGAATCAACATTTAGCTTTAACCTAGGATTCAACCGTATATACCCAGTATCATCGTTTGTACTTAAACTCCAGGCATTCACCCTTGGGTCAACTTTCAGTGCCAGATGTTCCGATGCTCAATCATGCAAGTAGATAAGCCAGGTAAGGGGAACTGCAAGATGGATGGATTATACTACCTATAGTGGCAGGGATCAGCGAACTCTCCCTCTCTCACTCCCCCCACCAATTGTTCATGATATTGAAGGGCCTGCCACACTCACTCTGGGGTTCCCAGCCAGGTCTGCATAGAAGTGGGAGGTCCCTGAACCTTTCTCCTGAGCCTGGTGCTGACTCTCCCTCCCTACTCTTTCTCCCCAGAAACAAGGCTTATGGGGCGGTTATGGGTTTCAACGGTCTTCTGCATCTGCTTTTGGAAACCTTAAATGACTATTTCCCCAGTTCATGGGTCCTCTTCCTCAATGACTGGAGTTCTGGGTCTTCCCCCACTTAAATCTCTCTCTGGAATGTCTTTTCTTGCTGTTCTGTAGAGCATCTCCTCCTCCTCCTCCTCTTTGGCTCCATCCTCATTTTCTTTGTTTTGAGCTTCTTCCATCTTCCTCTCTTTCCGTTTGAGGATTCCTTCTCCCCTCCTCTTTCTAGTCTTAGCCGCCCACCCTCCCTGTCTCTAACTCCTTGTTAATATCCTGCCATTCCCCAAGTCTCCAGGTCATCACCTAGGGGCCATTCTTCGATCCCCACTGTTCCTCTGTTTCCTGTCCCTTTCTGACTCTCCCAACCAGTCATGTTTGAGCCAAGCTTCCACCAAGTCAACTGGAGAACTAGAAGCCCTGGAATAGAGAGGCAAGATGGCCCTTCAACAAGGATCCTGGCCTCCCCTCTCATCCTCCCTTTCTCTCACGGAGAAACATATCAAAATTCCACCCAGCAAAGACAAACTGACATCAGGCGCAGGCAAAATGCTGAATTTTAACTTGGCGTTAACTTGATAAACAGCAATTGCTTATACAACATCATCCCCAACAGATTATACATGAAGGATGAAATGTTTTCCACACAAGCAATCAAACAAATGGATGAACAAGAAGAAAATGATTATAGAACTATAACCATTCTATTATTAACTAGCAGTTTGCATACATGTCTCCAATTAATGACAAGAAAATAGGATGCAAGTCAGTTGAAACCTAATTACCGTCATAACACTCTGTTGATTACGAACACTGTAACAGTAAATTGAGTCTGCTTTATTTGCATAACATCTCAGTAGGGTGTCAGTCATTGCTCTGTCACCCAGAGGTTTCCCCCCTCCCCTTCCCACTACAATAACTTTGGGTAAAAGTGCTTTCTGTCTGTTGTCATTCACGGCTTAATAAGTGCTCTTTACAAATCAAAATCTTGTCTTGGGGTTGTCTTTGCCTTTAAAACAACAAATGGATTGTCTTTGCTTTCAAAACAACAAATGGAGTTAATTATTAGATATTGGGTTTTTTTTAAAAACAAGCAAAAGCAAAACAAAACAAAACTTCTAGCAAAGCGGAAGAAAATTGCCACATGTGGAACAATATGAATGCTAGTGATAGTGAAAAATAAGAAGCCTTTGTTCCAGCAAGTTTGGGTGAATCAAATAATTGCAGCAATATTCACAACCAACAAATTGTGTTGATCTAAGACATGTACACAGAGGAGATGACTATGTGCAATGTAATAATAGGGGACCTGTGTAGACTGCTGCTGAGCTGGAAACTTGTTGTCCCTCTTCTTTAATGCTTTAGCAGTCAGCTTGGACTGTCTAGAAAGCCTGATGTGTAGCCTGTGGGTACAAGTCTGCATTTCATCAAGGAGAGAGAGAGCTGTCATGGTGGCACCACAAGGAAGAAGAAGGATTTGACGAAGACAAGATCTGAAATGTGAATGGTGCATTAGGTATAACCATTTGTCAACCCTAGTGCTATTTGGGTTCAGTTTTAAGCTGCAAAAGGTTATGGACTATTTAAGTCTTGGAAACATTAAAGCTGGCAGTCGCCTGTTAATGTTCAATTGCCAGAGAAAATCCACTCCTTTGAGTTGAAGTGCTAACAGGCATTTGGATCATTAATATCCTCTGGTAATTACTCATAAAATATGTTAATGATTCAAGCATTTCCTTAACATTAATTAACTGGCCAATCTCCCTGAATTGCCCTATGGAAGTAATGAGTAAAAATAATGCAAAATAATAATTTTCGCTCAAAATATTTATGGTGTGGCTGTTTAACAATTAAAATAATGAATTTTAAACCCGTTGCTGGAAGTGTCACAAGATTAGGGGTGAGAGGTTTTAACAATAAATTTTAATTTCCAGGGTTTGAGGTTGGCATTGAACACAGCCAAACACTCTGGAAACTTCTTTCTTAAATGTAGGGTTGATAAGATACATTTCTGTAGATAAGGGTACAAGGTGAGTATTTTGCCTAAGAACATCTAATCTCGCCTGATTTCGGAAGCTAAGCAGGGTC
>JAHTLZ010000074.1:19633495-19666322 GCA_023846285.1 Phrynocephalus versicolor | reverse complement strand
GTGTGTGTGTGTGTGTGTGTGTGTAATCTTTGGAATTATTGCAGTTTAGATTTCTTTTTAAATTGCATGCACTTTGGAATTTAGGTTGCTTATGTGGTTGTGGATTTTTGTGCGCATACGTTTTAATTTCTTTTTAATTTATGCTCTTTGAAATTTTTGCAGTTTAGATTTCTTTGTTTCTATGGCAGAGACTACTACTCATTATAGCAGCTAGAGCTGTATAATAACTGTGACGATCCCCCTTTCCAGAGACTGGATTTTCAGAGGCACAACCGGGTTTATTTCAACATCCCACTGCTGTGCCACAAATTGTGATGACACCTTCCTTTTTCACACTGAATTGTGATGGGAATGGTAATGCTGCCACCTTTTATTTACTTAATAATGCTGCCACCTTTTAAACTCGTCGCCTCATGAATTGGGACTGACTCAGAGACATATAATAAAAATAATGACAAAGTTTATTGAGAAGATAATAACTATAACAATATCTGAGGATGGTATGCGTTGCCTTTAACATATACTGTAATAGATTTACTCAGCTCTACAAGCCTCCCTATCTTCAATACCTAGTAAATAGTATAGCCCTCACTGCCTGACAGAACTCTCAGAGAAAAGTGCCCTCCCCCAGCACTCACTCTCAACTTCAACTTAACTCCCTTACTGAACTAACTACCTAGGCTCCACCCTTTTTATATCATGCCATTCCCCGCCCTCCTGCTGGGATTGGCTGATGATTTGTATATTCATCACTCCTGTCTGCCGGGTTTGTCACAATAACTAGCCGCATACTGCCCTTTCATGACACCTGTAATTTCATGCCTGCCGCAGCTGCTATGCTGCTCCTATGACCAGGGACTGTTCTCTGCCTTTCTGACTTCTTCCTATGGATTTCTCCCACCTATTTTTGAAATACTATATTTATACAAGGCTCTGGTCAATTTTCCTTCATTTAACCTCTGAACCTCTCACTTAATATTGACATTTTAACCTCTGTTTCACAGTGCTGTGTCTCCTGCCTTTTTGAAAGGGCAAAGCAGCAAACAACGATTCAGTGTCATAGAGTGCCTATGTATGTAGTCCTAAGTAGGCAGTGGGTAAAGATTGAAGGTAGCGGTACAAGAGAGGGAACAGGAGCTGGCTGAGCTTCTACTACTGCTAAAGTGTGCAACTCATATTAAGGAGCAAAGCTTAGGCTCATGGATTTACAGGTCTTGGCACACTAGGATTGGTTTTTGGAGTTAGTTGATTTAGGCAGGCAAAAAGAACTCAGCCTACCAGGGTTGCAATAGGACAAGAGATGGGAAGCATGACTTTCCCCTGAAATGTCACAGCCAGTATAGCCACTGACTACAGCAGCTTGGGAATTCTGGTAATTGTAGTCCTAAAACTGGAGGGTGTAGCTCCCTGAGAATATGTGAAGAAATTCCTGGCGGGAGTAAGCTAGATAAAGACTTTTAAAAAAGAAATATACTCAACCCTGTGATAGATATAATTATTACAATTTAGGATCTCTGAAGAAAAATATTGTGCTTATTTTCAATTTAATCTACCAGTGATTTTTATACCTCAGTGCATATTAGAGATGGGCACGACCAGAAAAAATGACGTTTCGAGTTGTCATTTGTCAGAACTGGTCCGTTTTGGGTCGTTTCCGTTTGTCGCGAAAATTTTCAAAAATTTGTCGTTTCCATTTGTCGTTTAGGGTTGGGGTTGGGGTTGGGGCTGAGATAAGTGGACTCTGGGAGGCACTTCTCTGGGTGCCTCTGAGTCTGACCCACTAAGAAGGGAAGCGTTTAGCGATTAGCGCGTACCGTACATGTTAGGTTTGGGGTAAGTGGCGGAGGCACCTCTCTGGGTGCCTCTGACTCACTAAGAAGGGAAGCGTACTGCCGTACAGGTTAGGGTTCGGGTTCGGGTTAGGGTTAGGGGTAGGGATAGTGGGCTCTGGGAGGCACCTCTCTGGGTGCCTCTGACCAACTAAGAAGGACAGTGTACTGGCGTATGGGTTAGGGTTAGGGTTAGGGTTAGGGTTAGTGGGCTTTTTATGCTCTCTGGCACATCCAGAAGTCCCAGTCAAAACCTTGCCATGCGATTTGTGGAATGGGTCAAAATATTTGCATGGTCCCATCCCATGGCCAGTCCATCATTGCGCATGCGCAGGTGTAAAAAAATAAAAAATAAAATAAAATAAAATAAAATCAATGGAGACGTTTTATTGCAAGAAAAACCCACTGCTGCTACTATAAAAATTCAGGCATTTAAAATTCCTTATTTTCATATATTTCTGTTGTGCTTTAGTGGGCTTTTGGACCACGATTTAAAAATAAATATTGCGGTCGCCATTTTGGATCCCCCCCACCTCATGGCATAGAGACAGCCCAGGAAAGGAGGGGGGGTAGGCCGGGGACCCCCCCCCCAGAAAACACCCCTCTGGTAGGTGCCCTCACTCAGGCAGGCATATTTTCGCCTGCCTTTTTGGACGGGAATCGGGGTTTTGTTTTTACTTTTAAAAACTTTTTTTCTGTGCTTCTTGTTGGCAATGGCATCGCGTGAGCTCGCGATGCCATGAACGACAACGACAAACCAGACCAAATTTTTCTTTTTTCGGGTCGGGTTTGAGCTGTAGCGGAATAATTCTCGTTACCGTTCTCGTTACGTAACGAGAACGAGAACCGAAAACAGAAATGAGAATTTTGCCGCTCCGTGCCCATGTCTAGTGCGTATTAAAAATTTAAAATTGAACTTTTTAAAAAAGGAGATGGGATGATGGTAAAGCAGAGGCAAGGATGGGTGAGGATTTCTCAAAGATAATTTTTTAAAAGGTGGGGGTATATTGTGGAAACCCCTGTTTGGGAAAGGGGGTATATTTGGAACCCCCCCCATTCCAAAAATAAAGTCAGTAGTTCTTAGGCTCTTATCAAAAGGGACACCCCCATAGAGAGACCATTGCCCTGTTCATATTCAGAAAAGGCTTGAATAGGCTACCTATACTGGCCTGAGGGAAAATCAGTTTTTAAAAAGAAACTGCTGGTTACATATACTTTGTCCTGGAGTAGCTAGGATTGCACAAAACCCTCTCCCCCAGCTGCTCCTCCTTCCCCACTTTTTCCTGTTACTGGAAAGGTCAGAGAAAGCTTCATGTGGCATGCCGTGACATTAATCTTTCCACTGATTAAAATGAGTAATGGATCAAGTCAGTGGATGAAATAATTTTACCATAGCCAGGGCTGCATTTTTAGTATCTGTCTGCATCTGTCTCTCTGAGGCATTTCGCTCGGTAGATGCCTTTGTAATCTTCCTAGGCTCATTGCACTCAGTTTCAGATGAAAAATTGGCTATAAAACAATACTGACCTCATGGATCAGTGCAATGTAGTGGCCTCTGGTACACTGAACACAGCATTCTTTTAAATGGCAGCTTTTCCCTCTTCTTGTTCTGACATCTGTAACGATCTTGCTGCCAAGCAAGCAAGCAAGAATGAAAGTAGAGAAGGGGGGGGAGACCACTTCCTTACAACTGTGCCTGAAAGAGCTATCTCTGAATGCTCTCTATAGGCTTGCTCAGACATTTGATACAGCATTCAGCTGGTGTTGCATAAGAGTAAGGGTAGCTGCCAGCAGAGCCTGCCCTACCATCATGCAAAGTAAGGCAGGATGCATGGATACAACAGCAGATGGCAGCATGCTACTGAGACCCCCCCCCAAATATTGATTCTCACACATCACCACTTGTGTCAATACTGCTCTAGTTACCTATAGACCTGTACCCAGTACTTGCTAACTGCAACTGGTTCACACTCCTGCATTAATGAACCACAGTCACTTTGTCCGATCGCTGCATCCTGACCTGGTCACAGGGCTGTGTATCAACAGGCTAGTCAATTAGTCTGAGGAGGTGGACTTGATCCACAAAAGCTCACAATAGAATATAGCAGTCTTTTATATTTTATATAACAGCTATAACGTGGCTATCTTTTTCCTTCTTCACATCCTACTCTGCATCACCGAAGTGACTGTACTCCCCTACGGAATAATGGAGGGTATTTATTTATTTATTTGATTTATATACCACAGCCATCTAGCAAAAAAGCTACTCTGGGCGGTTTACAAACATATACTGAAAATACAAAAACAGATTAAACAACTTAAATAGTAAATAAAACTAATCAGTCAGACCAAATAATCAAATTATAATAATAAGAATAAGAACAAATAAGCAAATAAGCACAAATACAATAAATCAAAATGATTTAACAATTCAAAATAAGAACAGATGGAAAAAAATAAAGAACTGCCTTGCCTCCAGTGCCTTTCCCATGTGACAGGATCATGGACCAGTCCCAGTCTCAGGTTTGGGTGTTGTAAACTAAGGGAATGGGATGCTACTGACCTGCAACCCTATGCCCTACAGATGTGTATAGTTCCTATAATGCATTCTCATTTCTGGTGAATTTTAGTGTCTCTTCTATCTCTTTCCCACTTTCTTCCACATAGAGTGGTTGACTGTATGTAGCCCTTGAAGCTGGGGAACACCATTCACCTTTTGCTTCAGAAGGAAGGGAGAATCTGCCATATTTCAGAGCTGGTGTAAACAGTGTTGGGATAGCAGTCTTGGTTAAGGAGTGACTGTTGGGGGTGAGGGCACCTTTGATTTCTCACACACATCCTTTAATTTCTATACAGTTTTGGCTATTGTTTTCTTGCCATTGCAAGCAGTGGGGGAAAGAAAGATTTCAGCAAGGACAGGGCAGATAAAAAGCCTCTCACAGAGTCACCAACCCTTCTATCAAGATTGTTTTTTCTCCTCAGAGAGGAAGCCATCTAGGGAAGGCCTTCACCTCTACTTTCCTAGGAATCTCCAGATCTCAAGAAGCATGGAGGAAAGGCTTAAATTTCTTCTTACCAGCATGCTGTGTTATAACAGGATGGGAATGAGAGATACCCGGGATGCCCTTGGAGCTTAAACGGTTGCCCATTCCCCTTCCACTCTAAGGCTGCTAAGTTTGATCTAGGGAACTTTTAACCCTGAGGGTAATTTCATTATGACACATGCTGTTGCTTCTTCCTCACTCTTCTTCATGACAGATGAAGGAGGAGTGAGGAGTTCCCTGCATCTCCACCTTGGTGAAATTGGTTTCCTATGCCCATATTTTTCTCTAGCTGTCTTTTTTAAAAGACAAGAAACATGAATGGAATTTCTTTCCAAAAGGAGAAGTGTACTTTCTAAATAATTCCCATTTTCATGGACTGAGTCCACAGGTTAACTTATTGGCATGGCAAGTCTTTGAGTCTATGCTCCAAGTCCAAGTCCCAAGTCTGAGTCTCTATTAGAAACAAGCTGTTTTTCCAAGAGAAAAGGAAAGATTAGTGGATTCTGAATCATGAGTCTGAGTCATATACCGCCCCCCAAAGTGAGCTGAGTTCAAGTCAAGTCTTAAGTCTGACTTGATGTTTGTCCTGTGACTTGAGTTCCTACCCTTGTTAACCTGGGCACATAGTTGCTGCTTGGCCCTGTTGGCTCTGCTAAAACACCGAACCCTTAGTAGGATTGTCAGGCCAGCACTATCCCATTCTTTGAATCTGCAGGGCCAAAAGCAGAGCATAGGCCCCTGCAATGCCATCTAAGGCGGTTACTTCACATCCTACCTTGTTCCGCGATTACATTTGTACAGTGACAGCGTTGTTTGCGGTCATGTGCTTTTGTCCCTTTCAGTCCCTGTTTCCGTTTACCCACGGGCGTGATTACTTGTCTTGTGACAACTGTTACTTCATGGTCTTGTTCCATGACAAATTCTGAATTTGTCTTGCTTTCTTAACCCCCCTTCTGATATCGTAAATAAAACTTTTTCAATATTTCAATTTACTGGTCTTCTGGGATTTACACGTCAATGCTACAGAATTTTCAGTACTTTCTTTAATAAACATTTGCACTGCATGGTGTTTCCCATAGGGAAACTAATATTGAATGCCGCTTCAGCCGCTGACCACTAGGTGGACACTGCTTGTTGTGTGACAGTTGTTACCACATGGTCGCTTGTCTCGGAACAGGAACCGGGAACCAACGGTGACAAGAGAATTCTCCAGCCCAGGGGCAGGTACAGCTTGTCATGCTCTGTTCCTGGTTCTGGGGGCGTGGTCGAGACAACCTTTTACTGTCATGCTATGGACGTGAAGTAAGGCTTCTTTGTACCAGTCCCAAGCAGGACAGCAAGGAGGGACGAACAGGACATGAAGTAACTGCCTAAGAGAGAGTGGGGGGTAGGGTGGGGAGGAAGGGCCAGGAATCTGGGCGTGGTCCTGGACTCAGCCCTCTCCCTGGAAGCCCAGGTGATGGCGGTCTCCAGGGCCACTTTTATCCACCTCCACAGGATCGCCCAGATCTGACCATACCTCAATGAGTCCTCCCTGAGGACAATTGTGCAGCCCCTCGTGATTTTGTGACCCTTGTCCGGAGGCTCCAACGGGTGCAGAATGCGGCGGCCAGACTGGTGGTGGGTGCTCGTAGATTCGAGCACATCACCCCAGTTCTGGCTCGCCTGCATTGGCTGCCCATTGTCCTCCGGATTAGGTTCAAGGTCCTGGTTTTGATTTTCAACACCCTCCATGGCTTGGGACCAGAGTACCTGTCGGAGCGTATCTCTCAGAGATCAACTGGGACCAGGCCCACGAGAATGGTGCAGGCGCGCTCACTGAGGGTGGCCATGCCCGGGGAGGCATGGAAATCACTCATGCGTAACCGCACCTTCTCTGTGGTGGGCCCCACGCTGTGGAACCATCTCCCCAATGAGCTGTGCCTAGCACAGTCCCTGTCCGCCTTTAAAAAGGCTTTGAAAACCTACCTTTTTAAGGAGACATTTGGCAACCTTTTTACCTATTTCCCCCCCTTTTTTCTCTCTCCTCTTTTTGCCACCTGCCTCATCTGTTCTGAAGGATATTGATCCTCGCTGTTTTATTTGGATTTTTTTTCTCTTTGATTTCTTGGTTTCCTTAGTGCAGTTCTAAATTTTGTTAGCCGCCCAGAGTTCCACTCTGGAAGATGGGCGGGATATAAGTATTAAGTACAATAAATAAATAAATAAATAAATAAATAAGAGCTGAGAGAGAAGCAATTTGTTTCCAGACCCTCTGCAGCTGCTGCTACTAGTTCTTGTAAAATAAGAAAACTTGCAGGTGGTGATGCATTTCCTGCCTCATTCTAATGGCCCGGATAGGACTAATCTGGCACATGTAAAAGCCTGGCAAGGGAAAAGCTCCTGGCAAAAGCTGGAGAGAAAGCCAAGTAGGTACATGGCAATGGGCACACTGCATCACTTGGAGCAGCATAAACATTTCCCTAATTTTGAAAGTCCTATTAGGGTCTCTATAAGTCATTCCAACTGGATGGCACACAATAAATTTCACCAGTTCCAGCACCTCTCCCTCTGTAAGTTTCCTTGGCAGAGCCAGGGAAGTGAACCCAGTTCTAGTCCATTATTGTATCCACTACACCATGCTGGGTATCTTTCAAAACAATCGCACAAAGAAAAATCCCATCTTGCTTGCCTCGACCTGGGTCTTCTCCCTGGAAACCCAGAGAAACATAGCTACTCTTAAGCCAGATAGATTTCTGTTATTAAACCAACAAAGAAGAGTCCATCTCTGGTCAGGTCAGTTAAATGGCTGGATAATTTGATACATCCTCAGTTTCTAAATAATTCCACCTTAGAACATATTTTTTACACATTTCATTTTCCTCTTTCCTCAACAAAGCAGATTATTATGGTGATATGGTATATTCTGAAGCAGGATCTGGTTTTCAGGTAAAAGAATAATAAACCATGTCTATTAAAACATAAATGCTGTAAGCACATGAATGGAAACTACCACTCACACATGAAATGTGTTAACATTTTAGACTAAGGCCAGGTCATCACAATAGCCAGCCACTACATGTTGGCAACATCAGTATGAAGTCACAATAGCCCGCCTGTCACTTTCAGGCAGGTAGCAAGAGGAGGAAGACCCAATGGACGGGGCTCCCCCCTCTCAGCAGGGAACCCTCTCTGGAAGACTTGATGGCCAGGTTCTTTCCTTCGGGGAGAAGCAGAAGCAAAGAGCACAGACAGCATCAGTTATAGTGAAGTGGATAGAGGGAAGCTCTTCTCTCTCTCCCAAAATACCAGAACTAGGGGACGTACACTCAAATTGAGGGCTGGGAGAGTAAGAACTGACAAAAGAAAATATTTTTTCACCCAGCGCGTTGTAACTCCCTGCCACAGGATGTGGTGATGGCATCTGGCCTGGATGCCTTCAAAAGGGGATTGGACAGATTCCGGGAGGAAAAGTCCATCACAGGTTACAAACCATGATGGAGAAACCAGGGTACTTCAAGGGCCAGATGCAGGGGAGTGGTATCAGGAGAGAGATATCTAGTCTCATGCGCTCCCAAACGCATCTGGTGGGGCCACTGTGAGATACAGGAAGCTGGACTAGATGGGCCTTCGGCCTGATCCAGCATGGCTCTTCTTATGTTCTTATGAAGTCTTAAAGAAGAAATGTTCTCACCTCTGGTTTTCAGGCAGATGAATTTAACATATCTCTCTCTCTCTCTCTCTCTCTCTCTCTCACGTAGCAAGACAAAAAAAGAGGTTACTTACCTGTAACTCTGGTTCTTCGAGTGGTCATTCTGTGATTCCACACAATTGGGTTCACGTGTGCTCGCAGAGCAGACCTCGGAGTCTCCTGGAAAGCTAGTTAATTGAGAGAACCTCCCTTCCTATAAAGGCAGGCTCTGCCCTCGCCCCCTCAGTTCCTTATTTCACGCCACTGACAGGAAGCAGAGTTCCAAGAATGGACAGCCTGACGTGACAGAGAGGGGAGGAGGGCGGGTTTGTGTGGAATCACAGAATGACCACTCGAAGAACCAGAGTTACAGGTAAGTAACCTCTTTTTCTTCTTCGTGGTCTTCTGTGATTGCACACAATTGGGTGACTAACAAGCTGCACTTACCGAAGGAGGGTAGTCACGGAAGCACTGCAGAGAGCACTGACCGGCCAAAAACTGTCTCAGCCCGTGCTCTGGTGTCTAGCCGGTAGTGTGACACGAATGTTGAGGCAGATGACCACGTAGCAGCCTTACAGATGTCCGGGAAGGACACGCCTCTTAAAAAGGCCGTGGAGGTGGAGATGGCCCTAGTTGAATGTGCCTGGATATTGGTAGGCAAGGGGGTGTCCGCAAGCTGGTAAGCTAGGGTAATCAGGCGGACAATAGATTTCGAGATAGACTGAGCCGACATCGGCTGGCCTCGCTTTTGGCCAAAGTGGCAAAGGAAAAGTCGAGTGGAAGATGTGTAGGATTTAGTTCGGTCCAAATAGTATGCTAAGGCCCGCTTCACATCTAAGGAGTGCAAGGCACGTTCTAAATTAGTAGAGGGATTCGGGAAGAATACCGGCAATTGTAGCGGTTGGGACAGATGAAATTGGGAAATAACTTTGGGTAAAAAGGAAATGTCAGGAAACAAGGTTACTTTGTTTGGATGAAACTGCAGGAATGGAGGATCTCTACGGAGTGCTGCAAGTTCCCCCGCTCGCTTGGCAGATGTAATGGCTACGAGAAAGAGCGTCTTTAGTGTTAAAAGCTGATCTGAAGCTTTTGCAAGCGGCTCGAAGGGTGGTTTCATCAATTGGTGGAGAACTAAGGAGAGCGACCACTGTGGTGTAGGCCGGACATGGTGTGGCGCGATGTTGCGGAGTCCTCTTAGGAATTCTTTCACTCTAGGGTGGCGAAATAGTCCCGCGGAGACTGAATCCGGGGGCTGCTGGGCGACGATGGCAGCGATGTAAACTTTCAGAGTGGAAATCGTGCGCCCCAGGGACGCGAGGTGGCGGAGGAAGGATAGGAGTAAGTCCACTGAGGCGGGGATAGGAGTTGAGCCGCGAGTGGTTACAAAGTTCGCAAAGACTCTGAACTTATAGTTGTAGAGGGCTCTTGTTGAAGGTCTTCTAGAAGATTGAATTATGTCCTCTACTGAGGGAAAATTCTCCAGGCCGTCAGATGCAGGGTGTCTGGCCGCGGATGAAGGACTTTGAAATTGTCTTGAGATAGTAGGTCGTGCCGGAGAGGGAGGCGGTAGTAATCCGATGCGATGGCGTTTAGAGTGGGAAACCATATTTGGCGTGGCCACCATGGAGCTATTACGATGGCATCGACGTTCTCCTGCCTGAGCTTGACTATTGTTCTCAGAAGGAGGGGAATGGGTGGAAATAGGTAGAGGAAGTGAGGAGTCCAGGGGACCATGAACGTGTCGCCCAGGGACCGCCGATCCCGGCCTGCTCTTGAGCAGAACTGGGGGCACTTGGTGTTCTTCCTGGAAGCGAACATGTCGATCTGTGGGCATCCCCAACGGTCTGTGATTTGGCGGAAGACAGCTGGATGGAGGGTCCACTCGTGGGTGTTGGTGGTTTGACGGCTGAGCGCGTCGGCGAGCATGTTTTCTTCGGTGGAAACGTGAATGGCTATTGGAGTGATGCCGTGGGCAATGCACCAGTTCCACAGATGAGTGGTGAGGTCCAGCATTGGCCTTGAGCGTGTGCCGTCTTGTCTGTTTATATAGCACATCACCGTGGTGTTGTCTGTCACGAGTTGAATACCTTTTCCTCGTATGACCGGTAGGAAGGCTTTCAAAGCGTAAATGATCGCCGGGAGTTCTAGTTGGTTGATATGGAGAGTGACCTGGTCGGATGACCAAAGACCGTGGACTCTTAGGTTGTTGCAATGAGCACCCCAGCCGACGTGACTGGCGTCGGTGGTAACTTGTTGTTCCAGCCGAGGGGGCAGGAATGAAACTCCTTTGGACAAGTTCGCAGAGTTTGCCCACCATGCCAGGTGCTGAACGAGGGACCGAGGAATGCGTAAGGGCGTCTTGGGGTCGTCTGATAAAGGGTTGAAGACTGAGAGGAACCAGGCCTGGATGGGTCTCATACGGAGACGGGCAAATGGAACCGTCGATGTAGTGGAAGCCATGAGGCCTAATAGTCTCTGTACGAACTTTGCCGTGACGTTGGGATGCCTCATAGCGTGGCGAACCATCGCAGTGATCTTTTGTCCTCTCGTTACAGCAAGGAATGCTCTCCCGGCGACGGAATCTAGAAGAGCTCCGATGTATGGCTTGCGCCGAGACGGGGTGAGAGAGGACTTCTCGTGGTTCACTTGCAGTCCCAAGCTGGCTAACAGGGTGAGTGTGAAACGAGTGTCCCGTAAGGACTGGCGATACGAAAGGGAGACTAGAAGCCAATCGTCTAGGTAGGGGAAGACTGTTATGCCCTGTAGTCTGAGGAATGCCACAACCGGAGCCATAACCTTGGTGAATACCCTTGGTGCAGAGGCAAGGCCAAATGGCAAAGCCTTGAACTGGTAAATGGTACCGTCCAAGAGGAAGCGCAGGTAACGGCGGTGTGGCTGGGCAATGGAAACATGGAAGTAAGCATCCTTGAGGTCTATAACAACAAACCAATCGTGGAGTTTCAGGAGGGGCAATATGGAATGCAAGGATGCCATGCAAAAACATTCCTTTATGAGAAAGACGTTTAGTCCTCTGAGATCTAGAATAGGGCGAAGACCCCCATCTCTCTTTGGGATAGTGAAGTAGCGGGAGTAATATCCATGATCAAGATCGTTGCCATCTACAATTTGAATGGTGTCCTTTTGCAGGAGGGATTGCACCTCTTTCTGGAGTACTAGGGACGGTGTCGTAGCACGGATTTGACCGAAGGGAGGTAAGTGGTGAAAATCTATGTGGTAACCAAAGGTGATGGTATTCAATACCCATTTGTCGGTAGTGATGCGTGCCCATGTAGAGAGATGGGGGGCTAGGCGGGTAAGGCATCCTTGGGGCCGAGGGGAGGCGGGATGGATTGGGGGTATGTCAAAAATTCTGTTTGTTTCTCCTTTCAGTTCTACGTTGGGACGCAGAGTTCCGCTGCCGAACAGTGGAATTTCGGGTGGAAGAGCCTCTGTTGGATTGAAATCTCTGCCTGTCAGGTAAGTACCTGTAGAAGGGAGTGCGTCTCCATGGTCGCCTATAAGGTCTGTAGTTACTCTGGTAGGAATTATGAGCGTGAAGTCTTGCTCAGCTTGTTTAGCTTGTCTAGAATATCATCCGTTTGGGGGTCGAAGAGACCGTTCCCATCAAATGGGAGATTCAATCCTAGCTCTAGAGTCGTCTGGGACCGAGGAGGAACGGAGCCATGCATGTCTACGGAGAATGATGATGGTGGCTAATTGCTTTGCTGCGGCATCAATTGTGTGTTTAGCTGCAAGTCTTTGATGTTTAGCCAGAGCCATCACATCCTGGTATGAAGAGAGAGCTCTCGCACGCTGGTCCTCTGGAAAGAGGTCTAGGAGGGGTTGCATTTTGTTCCCCACATTGTGTAAGTAAGCCCCCATTGCCGCCGAATAGTTGGCAACTCTAATGATGAAAGATGAAAGTGAGTATAGCCGGCGGCCTAGCATGTCTAGCTTCCGCCCTTCCTTGTTGGAGGGCGCATTTTGTGAACGAGAGCGGGCTCTATTCTGAGTAGAATTCACAATAAAGGAATTTGGCAGAGGGTGTTTGTGCAGAAAGGCAGTATTGTCGCCATGTGTCCTATAGAGATTATCGATTCTGCAGGGCATCTGATAAGAGGAAGATGGTTTGTCCCACGATTCTTTAATCAAGCGCAGCATGGGCTTGATAAAAGCTAGCCTGCAAGGCGGGGTTTGCTCCAGGGATATATCATCGAATACCTGGTCATCATCATCTAGAGCAGGTTGTACCACGGCCAAATCAAGTGCTTTTGCTATCTTGGTAATCATTAGCGAATGTGACTTGTAGTCCTCGGAGGGAGAAGGAATGTGGTCACCAGAAGCGTTAGAGTCTGGGGTTGGAGACAGATCTTGGAGATCTTCAGAATAAGAAGATTGTGAGTCGAACGAGTCCAGACGCAGGGTGTCTCTAGATGGTGAATACGAGGGATCTGAAGAGCATGATGCAGAGGCCGAGAGATGGCTTGAAGGTTCACCCGGGTGCGCACGGGTCGAGGGTCTTGTTGCCACAGGCGTTGGTGGGACCTGGGCATCCTGTTGAACTTGGGACGCGGAATGAGCCGCTGTAGCAGCTGGATGCGCTGCAGTAGGTATAGAAATGGTAGAGGCCACAGCGTTGGTAGGCTGGGGTGGCTCTGGGCGTCTGGCGTCCAACATAGGGACAGCCTGAGTTAGTCTCTGACGACGTCGTGGAGGTGATCTACCAGCTGACGATGAAAAGGTAGATGAGCTGGATCTGTGGCGGCGTCTATGCGGACCTTGGGGGGGGGAACTGCAGGTAATCCGGGTGCCAGTAAATTAGTGGAGGATGGTCATATCGGTGCCGCCTATCCGCTGAGGTATCTCCAGAGTAAGAGGCAAAGGAGTTCCTATAGCAACGCCTGCACTTGTGGCTGTGAGCGCTAGACTCAGTTGATGAAGAGGACGACCTATAATGAGGTCGACGCTGGTAAGCCGAGGACCATGCGGCGCGATCTGCTCTTCGTGAAGCCGGTCTTCCAGTCGGAGTCGGGGACTGGAAGCGGCGGCGCCTAGCCACCGGAGAGAGAGTTCGCTCCGATGAGGCGGAGGAGCGTCGGCGTCGCCGGGTTGCCAAGGCGGGGCTGGATCGGCTTGATGACGGAGGCCGACGACGTCTGCTCCTTGGGGAGCGGGATCGACGTTGCCCGATTGAGTTCGGGCGACGAGAACAGTGGCGGCGCCGGGAACGGTCTATGGGCGAGCGTCTGGGGGGGGGGTTGATCCTTCACGACGTGGGCTAGCGCGGCGTGGTGAGCCCGAGGTGGAATGTGGGCTGGAGGTCTTTCGGCGCTGCCGGTGAACATCAGGCGGAGGTTGAGACCTCCGAACTGACGACCCCATCGATACGCTATTGCGGTCGGGTTGAGTGGGGTGGGAGGACTGTTGGAGCAGTGGAGGCTCCGAGAAATTGTCACTCCAGCCAAGCAAGTGCTGCGGGCTAGCCAGGGAAGCTGTAAAGTGCCCCGCTGTGTTCCGATCAGCCTCCGTGTTGTCAGGCGTTCTCGGGGTAGCCTCCGGCTGTTGTAAGCACGGGCTGAGCCGCCCGGCAGATTTACGAGCCCGTTTATCCGTTTTAGAGGACTTATTTCTTGATCGGCTCTTGCTTTTAGGAGCAGTCAGCTGATCCTCCGCAGAAGCAGAAGGTGGATTGGGAGCCCCCGAAGTCCCAGGAAGGTTAGAAGAAGCCGCCGGAGAAGCCATTGCCGGAGCGAGGGAGCGTTCCCACAGATGATATTTTAGTCTCTTCAAACGAGAGTGGAGGGTGGCTCTGGTAAAGTTTTTACAGTGTCCGCAGGAGGAGGTTAAATGGCTCTCCCCCAAACAAAAAAGACAAAGAGAATGGCCATCCGAAACGGATATTTTGTTGTGGCAAGAGGTGCAATGCTTGAAAGGCACCGCAAAGGCCATAAACAAGGGAAGGAAAGGCTTTCCTTTCCCCCCAAAGGGGGGAAGGGAGGGAAAGGGAACTTGAGAGGGAAGGGAAAGGAGGTTCCTTCTAAAACAAGTTAAGAATGAAGAAAGAAACTTTAGAAATTTTCCTTTGTAACTCACAGGAGAACACGAGGTTGCTGCTGTAGCGGCAGAAAAGAAGGAACTGAGGGGGCGAGGGCGGAGCCTGCCTTTATAGGAAGGGAGGTTCTCTCAATTAACTAGCTTTCCAGGAGACTCCGAGGTCTGCTCTGCGAGCACACGTGAACCCAATTGTGTGCAATCACAGAAGACCACGAAGAAGAACAGCAGCAAAGTCTATGAACACCCAAAAGCTACAGAAATAGGAACCCTGTGTCAGAAAGGGAATACAGAAGCTGGCTGTTTTCATCCCCCCCCCCCGGCACTCCGTGTGTTAACTCTTCCCCCTTGTGGTTCCTTCCACTCATTATGTACATACTTTCCAGACCAATCTTACTCCCCTCCACCATCCCCATTTCCTCTTCCTTTGGTTTCATGGCTTGGTGTGTATTGCAGCAGTGTCTGCCACACCTGTGTAGCCATGTTTGACTACTGCCATGCACTCTCCATGGGGCTAGCTTTGAAAAGGATAGGGGTGCTGCAGCGAATGCAATATGCAGTGGCTAGACAGCTAATCAGAACATCTCTTGCAGAGCCCACAGGATGCTAGCTCTGGAGGATTTGCGTTGCCTGCCAATGCACCTCTGGCCTGACATCAAGATGTTGAACAGCTTGGGACCTGGAGATTTGAAAGAGTGCCTCACCCTATGTAAACCTGCTGGGGAAGCTGTTCTCTGTTTCCCACCCCTGAGAATGGTATATTGTGCAGAAAGGTGTGGGGGATGTTTTCTTAGCTGTAGTACATTAACTGGGGAATGATTTCCCTTGGAGACTCAACTGGTGCCAACATCCAGCATCCTTTGGGCATCACGTCAACACATGACTATTTGCAAAAACCTGAGCAGGTTTTAACACAATGGTTTTAATGCATTAATGTTTGATTTCATATGTTTTGACCTGTTGTTTTTAAAATGTGCATGTTTTAATTGGTCTTATATAACTCTGCAACCTGCCCTGAGATCTTGTAGCATGCAACTAGAAGTTGGAAGTTCTAGCTAATTCAGAGCTTCCCTTCAAAGTCAATACTAGAATTTGGAAAGCAAGGCTACAGCATTTTCTCACAGGAATATGCTCTGAATACTTTAAGCTCCACTGATGAATAAACTTGCTTTCTATGGAGTCAAATCACTGGTTCATTAAGCTTAATAGGGCTGACTCTGAATGACACAGGATGGGCTGTTTGTTTATTTACTAGGTTTATACACCCTGCCTCCTGCACAGAACAGCAGAGTCCCCCCAACACCACCCATATGCGCTGCACTGCTTGCGAGTATAAAAGGAAATGCCCTCCCTGCTCTACTCATGGAGGCATTGTTTTCCCTGCTTAAAAGTTCAGGGGAATATACAGCTTCTTGAGATCTGGAGATTCCTCAGAAAGACCAGAAGAGATTTCATGGTAAGTGGCTGACCGCCATGCTTGTGGGGGTGTGTGTGGAATCAACAAAGAGAAGGAATCACTGAAAAAGGGAAGGAGAGGTTGACAGGTCTTTGTGAAAACCCTTGGCCAGCTGGGCAATGATGATGGCCAACCCCCGGCACCAAAGTTTCCACAGTGGCTAAAAAGTTCCTGTTCTGGTGCCTGGGATGAGTGTTTAAGGCATGGTTTGGACCAGGTGAACTGGATTGTTCCTGGTTTGTTTTTGGAAATGGAGTAGCTTCCTGTTTGGGTTGGAGATGAATCTGTTTTGCTACAGCTGTGGTAAAAGAGGAGAGCAAAGCAGAGGTACAGAGAGTTTTGTGTTCTCCTGTGGAGCTGGATGTTTTTCTTGGCTGCTGACAGGAGCACAATGGATAAAAGCACATGACTGCAGTATGAGCTCAACATCTGTTTTTTGAAGGCCAGATGGAGCAGTTCTCAAAATAACCAACCCAAGAAGCAGTTGAGCCTTATTCAAGGGTGCAGGAAGGCAAACTGACAACAGGACTTCCAATCTGATGTGAGAAGTAAACCCTTCGCCATATTTAACATGGCTAGGTATACTTTTGGATGAGAATCTGGAGAGTGTTTCATAGGAACAGTGAAACTGTTGTGAAGGCCAGTGTCAGGCACTCAGATTGTTACTGAGGAGCAGAACTGACTGTTCTCTGCTCTGAAAGAATAGCAACTTTATGGAAAATTGGCATCTGTAACAACAAAAGTTGTGACTGTGAAGATACATGAATCTGAAATGAAGTGAAGGATGCAGCTGCACAATCTAGACTTTCTACTTTTTCTTAACTTAGATATCTACCTGGAGGGATGGGGTGGCTGGAGAAAGTAGGAGACCACACCATTTCCCAGTAGAGAATCCCATTTAAGTTCACACAAGACATTTGGTTTCCTGAGACTAAGGACCAGATGATGACCCTTGCCCTCATTCAATATACAGAAGCTGGGCACACTGGTACAGTAGGTGACTCTTACACCTGTGCTTTGAAGATTGGACATTATCCCGGATCACACATCGGTGTGGCAGACTAGCTTAAAATGTGGAAGGCGGACAACGTGGTGCACAGAAGAGCTCTGTGCTTTAACACTATTTCTCTCCTCTCTCTCTCTCTCTTTTTAGCAACTGCTGCCTGAGGCAGTGGTGTCATTCTGCCTATTGGCAAGGCCAAGCCCTGTTTCTGTGTGACAGCATGCACAATCTGAAGATAAAGGACTACAGTATTCCTAAATGCATTTAGAGGTGAAGGAGTTGTGCCATAGTGCTTGTAAAGTGAGGAGCCTCAAGGCACAGTGGCTAAACTGAAGTACTGCAGCCAAAACTTGGCTCACAACCTGGGTTCGAGCCTAGGTAGATGCCGTGAGGTTCATTCAGCCTTCTGAGATCAGTAAATTGAGCACCCAGCTTGCTGGCTGGGTGGGGTGCAATATGCAAACTGCATAATTATATTGTAAACCACTCAGAGTGCTTCAGATGCGATGGGGCAGGATCTAAGCAACACACTTTGCTTTGTGTTGACTTGTGGATGAAGAGGAGAAAACTAGAATTCAATGGCTCTGTCTCCCATTGGTTTGACCTCCATCAGTGGGCACCAGCTGCCATTCCTCACAATGTGTTCTTGAATGTCTGCAAGAGTTCTACAGAGACACAACAAATCTAATGCAATGGTGGAGGGAATCTGAATTTATATTTACCATCAAAACCCCAGTATCTCTTGACGGGGGAGGGGGTGTCCTGATGGGAAGCATCAATGACCTTTTACAAGAGGCAGTCCACTCTGTTTTGTTGCCATCTCTCTCTCTCTCTCTCCCTCTCCAATGCTTAAAATACTTTTTTTGGTCCTGTCCGGCCATTTGTTTGTGCTTTCTCTTTTATTAGCTCCCTCTCACTTTCCTCTGCATGGCTGTGCTTGCGCTGTAGATCAACATGTAAGGAAGGCTCCAGAATGAATCTGAACTTCCCATTGTTTTCTGTGCATGACTTTCTCTGTGACAGTCCTGGCAGTTGACTCTCCAGCAAAGAAACCAGGGAAAGCCTGCCTCTGGGTAAGCGATCGGATTGCTGGATATAATAACTAGAGTCGCAAACACAATAAAATTTTATGTGGCTTCTTCTTTTTTTGTTTTATTTCATTGGAGAATTATGGCAGTGGTGTTGGCTTGTTAAAGCAAATGTGAGTGGCCGCAGGCATCGTGCATCTGTCCCCCATATTCTCGTGGATGCCCTGCTCCTCCCTTTCTCTGCCTTTCTTGCCTCATTGAAGAAAAAAACCTCATTATTCATTCAAACACCAATTAAAATAATCGGCTAAAGGGGCTTATTTTCGTTCTGCACTTGCTTCAAGTCGAAACGGATTGCCTGGAAAGAAGGCCAGCAAGTCAGCTTGTACCTCATTATTGTCAGATCATTTACATGTTGGGGTGGATGCATAAATTGGCTTGGCACTCTCTTTCCCCCTCATTGAGCCATTCACAAAACTCTGCAAGGGGACGTCAGGGTAATTTCTTTTGGGTTTAGTGTCTGAAAAACAAGCTGAACTCAGTAGCTTTCTAAATAGTGGCCAGTGCGTACATATATAACATATCTCCCCCTACACCACAGTCCAATGGTTTGAGTTCAAATTAGGGCTAGCCAAAAGCTTTTGATGCTGGAGATGGCACCTTCTGTGTTCCATAGATGGAAGCCAAGAGGAGAAGGATGGACCAAGCCTTTTCGCTGCCCGAGACAGGATGTAATGAGCTGCCCCCCCCAACAAACTCCATGGCCCAACGGACAGAGAGGCAGTCCCTTGCCTCCCCTCATTGGAACAGGCAAGTGTGATGACCATACCGTACCTCCCTTCCCATGGCAGGCCATTGAGAAGCAGAGCAGCATCACATGCATCCTTTCTAGGGGGAAGGCAGGAGGCAGAAGACGGGGGCTGATGCTGATGTGTGAAGCCAGACAGGGGCATCAGCCAAGGCCACACACAGGGATGGCATCCCACTGCTGGAGCGGATTCAGGAGGCTGCATACCCTTCTACCAAAAACCAATTCTACACAATTCAGTGCAGGCATCTTCCTCAGTACAGTGTCCAGAGTGGTGGTGGTGGTCCTCTTGAGGTCATGGCACTATGGGAAGTGTGAGAAAGAAAACTGCCTGTCAGGCCACTCAAGAGGTGATCTAGCCCCCCCTCCAAATGCAGTGCCTTGGCTCTAGACCCTTCAGAGCCTGGCACTGGAAAAACAAACAAACAAGCATGGATGGTTTGTATAAAGCAGACTTTCCGCTAGATGTGTGCAGGGTGCATGGCCTGGGCCACCTTCTTTTTTTCCTGCATCCACAGTCAGCAACCCAGTCACAGCTGCTTGTCCCTGCCATAATTCACTGCTCTGGCTGGCTGCTGCAATGGCTGCCATATGCTTTTTTTTCTTCTGAGTAAGCCATCCATTTATGTTTCCCCTCTCCCTCTTTTCTGGAGTGGAGAACTGGACCTGGAGACAGGGACTAAGGATCAGCACGGCTACAATGGCCACTGACAGGGTAGCCCAGGGAAGGAGAAGTCATGTTATTCTGAGGAATAGGGGTAATGGTGGCAGTCTCCTTTTTCTCCTCACATCTATTGTGGATGGTGGAGGGAAAAGGCAGTGGGCCCACTTAGTCTTGGGCCATTTGAGGGTGGTGATAAGGGGAGTGGCACTTGCACCAACCCCAGTGTTCTGCCACCAGGGGCTATTGTCTTACCTGGCATAATGACAGGGCTAGCTCTACAATGTACTGGCAGTCAAACTCCTACTCTGACAATGGGACAGGAGCCTTCACTATCCCCAAGGGAAGTAGGGTAGTTTTGACGTGGTGGTGGTGGTTGCTGCTGCTGCTGCTATGTGCCATCAAATGGCTTCTGATTCATAATGGTGCCCGCAGACTTTTCAAGATATGTGAAATGTTCAAGGAGTGCTTTACTACTCCCTCCAGTGAGTTTCCATGGCTGAGAGGAGATTCAAACCCAGGTCTCCTGAATCCTAGCCTGACATTTTCTCGACTGCACCACAGAGGTCTCAATGCTTGATCACTGGCAATGGGATAGGACCCTTCAAGGTATGCAATGGAGTAGGACAGTCTAAGTGCTGCACACAGCTTTTCCCTCTAACAAAATAGCTAGATGGCTCTGGAGGAACAGCCCAGGGTGTGATGCCGTTACCCTTCAAGCATGTGGCACCTGAGACCATCACTTTGCTTTGCCTAATGGCAAGGCAAATCTGGATGCAGATCAAAATACAATGTCCCTCCTGCTGCACCCTACTGGTTGCTTCCTCATAGTCCTCATATTTCCAGTTAATTCAAAATCCTTCATGCTCAGGTTGAGCTCAGTGTCCCCCAAGTTACCTGAAACAAAATGTGATGAACCACAATCATTTGAAATTGTATGCAGAGGACCTGATTCAAAATGTACCAGAAAAAGATTTCAAATGTTTCCTGAGGAGAGAAGAAAACTCCCCACTTCCCCTTCTATCAGGAAACAGCCATTAGAGCATCCTCTGTGTGACAGAATTTATAACTCTTAGGAGGAAGAACAAGCAACATGCTGTTATGGTTCTGTTCCATAGCCTGAGGAAGCTTCCTTACCTGCATCCATGGATACTGATAAATATCCCGTAAACCACTTCTGAACACTTGCACCCAGAAAACTCTGGAAGCACTCAGCATAAATAACAAATTATTATGTCTAGATATAGAATCTGTATTTCATCTAGAGTAGGGAAGATATGCCGTCAGCTCTTGATAGCCTACCTTCTACCACACTTTTCCAAAGACAACAGAGCAGTGGTTCCCCCACCTTAGCGCCTCAGATGTTCTTGGACTAAAGCTCCCAGAGACCCTGGTTAGCACATCTAACAGTGATGGCTTTTGGGTGTTTTAGTTCGAGAACATTTGGGGGACCCACGGTTGGGAACCACTGCAATAGAGGACTACAGCATGGGTGCTTGATGAATAATTCAATTCAGTTCAGTTCAGTTCAAGTCTAAAATTAATTTTAGCTCTGATAATATGGGACACATAATTTGAATTTGTGATGATTAGTCCAGCCTAACTCCATAAATTAAAGCAACAAATCTCTAAGTTTATAATGCCCATGTGGCCTTATTTGAAACCAAACTTCAAGGGAAAGAATTTTCCCCAGGCAGGGTAATCCTTCTTCTTTTGGAAGAAGAAATTAGTGTGCATGGAGGGTGTAACGTTTCATTTGCTATTTGATTTGTTATTGCACTTCTTAAAGGATAGGCACTGCCTAGATTCCTTGAACACATCTGATCTTGCCTGATTTTGGGAGCTAAGCAGGGTCAGGGCCTGGATAGTACTTGGATGGGAGACCACCAGGGAATGCCAGGTGCTGTAGCTGACTGGAGTAGGAACTGGCAAACCACTCCAGTACTCCTGCCAAGAAAACTCCATGGACATGGGGTCATGGAGAGTCAGTGATGTGTGAAGCCAGATACCACCACCACCACTACCACCACCACCACCACAAAGGATAGGTACAATCAACCTTGTGGGCTTCTATGGCTCTTGTGCCAAAATATATTTTGTTGGGTATGGAGACTGTGCCTAGGTGTGTGACTGTGGAATATGCAGCTGCATCTACCCTGGATGACCCAGCCATTAAAACATCTGTCTATATTAACCATATTTAAATGACTTGGAAGATGGGAAGGAGGCAGGGCTAGTAACATGCTTTACAATTTAATCCTACTTTTCTGTGGCAAATCAATCAGCTTCACTCTTCAATAATGAGATTTTTGGAATTCCAGTCAGGCTGTGTTCACAAGACTGAAAGGTCTCTCTAGTATCCATCATGGATTGCTGATTTTTCTTTTTGGGTTCCACCATCACTGTTCTGGACTAGATTTTTTTGCTTCCTGAGCAAGCTATAGCTGCCTTAAATCCCACCCATGGGGAGGTGACTACTTTTGGGGGGGGGGTTACATCACACATTAGTTTCAGTTTGTGATTCTGTGTGAACTGCTGAACTGAAACATTTTGGTGCATCCTGCTAGTAGCCTCCCATTGCTGCTGATGTTTTCTTTTCTCTATTTTCTTTTCTCCACCCCACCCCCCCAACCTTTTCTGAGTGGAGCGTTGATGCTTTGTTATATCCAGGGACACAGCGAGTCTGGTTTTTAATAGTAAATATTAAAGAGGAATAAGAAGAGTAGAAAAAGCACCAGCTTCTAAGATCAGTGACATCAACACACAGCCATATAGGAAGAGGAACATGCAGGAAATTAGAGGGACAATTCTTGTGTGTGGACATGGCCTCAATTCTGCTCAACTAACTTCCCTCAGACTGACAAAGCTGCTGGATGATTAATGAAATGTTTCGATCTCACAAGAAAAGAAGTCCATTTGCCATGACTCAGCTTTCAGATAACTTCACCTGGATGACTGACAATCTTCACAGGCATTTTGCTCAAGAAGGAATTGAAACTAACTCTAGAGTAGATCCATCTGTTTCAGTTTATTTCATGTCCAAATGTCAATAGATTTTGGTGAATCTGGGTAAAAAAGGGAACAGAAATGCCATTCTTGTCCATGGACGTATCTAGAAGACACTGTAACTAAAACTGTTGCAGAGGCACTAGAGAGGAAGATTAAACTATGGAAAATCACAGGTATCTGGAAATGCCGTTTACATCCTGAGGCTATTTAGAAGACAAAATAACATTTGTCTTAATGTCTGTTGCTCACCAGATCTAATGAAGCTCACTTTTCGTCTTCAGGGTAATTAAGCATGGCAGAGCTGCTGTTGTCTTGGCCGCTTGAGGTCAGCTTTTCCAGTGCCTCTGATGATAGAGGCATTGGAGTGCTCCAGTTTTATCCCTGTACTTATTTGTATTCACTTTCCACCATGAGCCAAAACACTGAGCAACAGATGATCCATTACCACAAACAAGGGACAAATGTGCTAAATTAAAATAAATTGACACAGATGATGATAGAGATTACATTCTTGAAGGCCTGCAGTGCAGCCCTGAAAAGACTATTAGACAGACTGAAGCAGAAAATGGGGACTGGTATGAAAATTCTGAAATGGCCTTGTTTCCAAGAAATGCATCTCATTATCTTGGCTATTCATAAACAATATGGGAATAGAGGTGTGTGGATTAAGGAAGATATCAGTCTATTTGTGCACACAGGTGCGCGCGCGCACACACACACACACACACTTGCTGCATACAAATTTGAAACTTCCTTCCTGCCTCCCCTCTTTGGTTTTAGAAAAAGATATCAACTCTGTGCTGTTCTCATTGACTTACTAGATGCAGTCGGCTATCCATTGCTTGAAACCACATTCTAAATTTGATGTTCCTTGGTTAGATTTAGTAAGATTATTATATTTCCTAATTCATTGGGTAAAAGACCCAGTGAAAAAGAGGAAAACATGAGACCATGATAGTTTCTACACAATATCTTCTAGGAACCTGACATTTGCAGATGGGCACCTGACATTAGAAAGTTATGTATGTACTTGAAAATGTTGAATAACTCATCCCCCTGAGCCCAAAACATCTCAAAATTTGGAGGACCTAAAGGGAAGTGTCCAAGGAAGCTACCCACAAAATTTGGTGCCTTTAGGACACACGGGAGCTATTTTATAGCCAAAAATGTGTTTCATTTTGTCACAAAATGCCCCCTGCCATTTCGTTTCATAAGGAAACCTTTGTTACATTACAAAACAATAAAACAGTGTGTCATTTTTTGTTTTGTGCTTGACTCTAAACAGAGCACACGCAAAGAATCCAGACTTTCACATGGAAGTCTTTGTGCAATAGTCTATTTACATTATAACTTATAAGTGAACAATCCAACAGAGAGACTAGCCTTCTGACAGTAGTGAGTAAGTGAGTGAGTGAGTGAGTGTGTGTGTGAGAGAGAGAGAGAGAGAGAGAGAGAGAGAGAGAGAGAGAGAGAGAGAGAGAGAGAGAGAGAGAGAGTTATAGGGTTATGGCTAACCCTAACCATAACCCTATGAGACACTCTAATATCACCTATATTATTTCTCTGTATGAATTATATGTGGGTTTTTTTTTTGGATTGTATTGATTAATTCTTGTTAACCACCCAGAGTGGCCTCTCTGCCAGATGGGCAGTATAAAAATCCAATAAATAAATTAAGACTGCAGATGGAAGGCCATTAAATCTGGCTGTTGAAAAAAACCTGCCGGTTTTTGGGGATGATCAGATTTTCCAAATACCTGGCACTTCAAAGTGGAAATTCAAAGATTTGCCCAAAATGCAAAGGTGAGCAGATTCAGTGGGAATTTGATATAGAATATGGAAAGCCAATACCCCTAATCCACTTTTTGAAAATGGGCTTAACTCCCTTGAGCACATGGGCATGAAGAAAATCCATACATAGACCCAATAAATTTAATTTAGTAGAGAAGGTTTTAAATTAGGAACTAGTAGAGATACCTAGTTTATAAAAGAACATTTTAAACTTTATATTCTGAATTAAGTTATATCTCAAAAATCAAAAGGAAAAAAATTGTTTGTGTGACAGGTAGCAGACAGATCATATAATGAGTCTGGATTCCTGAATGTTTCTCACCCTCTCATGGGACCCCAGGCCAACAGAATTGAGTATCTATCTACACATTTAAAAGTCCTGCATCCTCCATTGTTTTTCAGTCACAGCACAGATCAGCTTGATTGTTGTGTGGCTCATCATCTCCAAAAAAACACAGAACAACCCTCATTTCTATGTTGTTCTTGTGGCATATAATAAAACCAGAGTTCCAGAAATTGTGTGGGATTTTACGGCTTTCATATCTGATGGCTTTAGAACTAGACATGGGCACGGAACAACTAAATTACCGTTTCTGTTACCGTTCTTCATTTCCGTTACGTAACAGAACGAAGAACGAGAATTTGGATGGGTCAGGCTCGAACCGAACAGAACCAACAAAAATTTGTTCGGTGCTGTTCGTTTCCGTTAGTGGCGGCGTGCGATAAAATGGACTGGAGCTGTGGGGGAAAAACGGCGCAGGAAACCACAGTTTTTTTTGGGCAGAGCCCCAAGCACCGATCAGCTGTAGTGTGGGGGGCTTGAGGCTTGGCAAAAAATAGTTTTAAAAGCCCCTGCTTTCCTGGTGCCGATTGGGCACATTGGGGAAGGGAAGCTCCCCGGCATATTTTTAAACCTCCTTTGCTTTTTAAAGAACAAGAAGATAATTTTCTCCGCCTCCCACTGCCACCTCCGGAACTCTGGGTCAAGCATGCCTAAATAAATCAAGTGATTTATTCCTAGCCAAGGTTTGGGTGCTCGCTTTCTTACATTCTCCTCCCCCCCTTTGCCGTGTCATCGTAAAAAAGGAAAATATTAACGAGCGAGCTCAGCGAAGTACACCCCCTTGGCCTCACCTTTCCTCCGGATCTCCCGGGCTTGCCTCCTCCACCCTCATGGTCATGCCCTCCGTGCTGTGTGTGTGTGTACGCGTGCGTCGCGCGTGTTTATGGAGAAGAGGGGGAAGCTGGTGGGGATTCTGGGAACAATGCTGTGCTCCTTAAAGGGGTGGGTTGTCTTTCTGCATCCTTTTGGCAATGAGGGTGAGGGACCATGAGGCAGAGGAGGCAGCAACCCCAGGAGGAGACCCCGAATCAAGGTGGGGGTAAAAGAGGGTGTATTTTGCTGAGCTCGCTATGTTGCTATTTTGCTTTTTTGTGACGGTATGGTAAAGGGCGGTGGGAGGGAGGGGGGAGAATTTAAGAAAGCAAGCACCTGTTCTGGAGTTTGGGAGGTGGTGGTGGTGGCAGAAGACGGCGAGAATTATTCTTGTTCTTTTAAAAACAAAGGAGATTTAAAAATAAGCCAGGGCACTTCCGCCCCAATACACCCGGAAAGCACGAGCTTTTAAAACTTTTTTTTTTGCTGAATCCCAAGCCCGCGCTACAGCTGATTGGCGCTTGGGGCTGTTCCAAAAAAAAAAAATGCTGCAGTTTCCGTGCTTGCTTTTCCCCATAGGAATGCATTGCTTCAATGCATTGCTTCAATGCATTCCTATGGGAAAACGACAATCGAACCAAAACGACAAACGGAACGAAGTTTTTCTAGAAAAATCCATTTCAACGGAACCGAACCGAAATGAAAAGGGCCCGAACCAAAACGGAAACGGAACACCATTTTTGTGTTTCGTGCTCATCTCTATTTAGAACAGTTGATAAGGAAATGAGGCACTTCACTGGGCCATTTCTCGCAGCTGGAAGCATCAAAACAGACAAAAATCTGACTTAGTAAACAACAATAGAATGCTTTTGTACAGTGGTACCTTGTATAAAGGAATTAATTCGTTCCAAATAAAATTCTGTTAAGCAAATTTTCCTTTATACAAATTCCCATAGGAATGCATTGAAAACAGAGTAATCCCATTTTATGTTGTACAGATTTTCCCCATAGGCGATTATGTTAAACAAATTTCCCCTATCTCCAGAATTTTTTATGTTGTACAAATTTTATGTTATGCAAGCTGTCTGTTATACGAGGCTCCACTGTACTTTTATAGCTCATTGAGATCCAACTGAATAGATAATGGAAGGACCGAAAAAGGACTGGCAGCTCATCATTTCATGCCTTGCTCTAGAAACTAAGGCTACAATTATATGTGCAGTTGGCCTGCTTAAATCCCATTGATTTCTCTCATGAGCTTACAAAGTAGAACCTGCACATGAAAATAGGGGAGGGGGAGAGGATGTTTTTTCCTCCTCATTATACTATGCCCCTCCCCCAGGGGAACTTCTTGAAGCAAAGTTGCTTGACTCTACCCAGCACAGCAATGGAAGAAGACAAAAATTCTTGGCAGAAGTACCAGCTAAATCGCCACTGGCTGCGGCTAGTAACATATTGCAATGTAAATCCTCTCAATACCTGCTGAGACTGTGTCTCATATACTGTAGCATACTAGATTACACTCCCATAAAGTGCTGGTGGACAATGTATGAGAAAGATCTTTCAGAATGAGTTTTAAGTATTGGCTGATGCTCTGGACAATTCATAGCTGAAGTAATCCTTACTACATGGTCCCTTTCCTCCTACAGGTGATTTCATCTAGAACAGGACACAAACATGAAGAATTATGGCCTTCCAATTGTTTGTGGACTGTCTTTCCCATCAGCCATTGCTAACAGACCAAGTGGGGAAGGGGGTGGGAGCTAAAGTCTAACTTCTTCTGGAAATTACACCTTCTTCCCATGTTGGCCAGGTTGAAGGCAATGGGAGCCAACAATGGCAAAACCCACCTTTGCTTGGAGGGTTATCTTTGAACAGTAGGAACTGACAGAGAAGAACTGCTACCACACACGATATGAGTGTTGAAGGTGGAGGGGATTCCCTTCCTCATCAGTTTCTGCTGCTGCTGAGTCCCTTAGACACTAGGAGGCAGCAAAGGAATTCTAGAACACGCAGGCCCACAGTTGCAGAATGGGTAGTGGTCCAACATGGGCTGCTGATGTTAGCAGCAGCAGGGGTCTAACTAGTAATTACATTTGGCTGCATTGTGGCCACTTGTACCTCTGCACAAAGAGCAGATTTCTTCATAAATGGGATAAAATGAACTGGATGTGTTTGTTTTTTTTAAAAAATTGAATGACAGAGAAAAAGAAGCTGATGAATTTCCCACTCCTAATCACTAAATGTCATGTTCTTCCGTCCTGTTGAAATCCTGACACTTTGATCCTGTATCTCTTGTGTAAAATGCATTTTTTTTTTAAAAAAAATCTTAGAAATAGTGTGGCGATGTCCAATATCCTGCAAGTTATGCCCAGCAGAATAATGCAATTGTGTAATGTTTGTCTTTGTATCTGAGTGTAAACACAGTGTAAGCAAACTGGTGGCACTCTTGAAAGAAAAAGTGAGAAAATTGGAGCAGCAAGTAGCTACACTGAAGGCCATCAGGGAAGGTGAAGCCTACATTGACAGAACTCTTAAGCAGCAGCAGTTACAATGAAGGCCCTGGAGGTAGAAGAGCAATGAGGGAAGGCAGAGGAAGAGCATGCCAAGAAGGAAGGCACCATGAAAAAGAGTCACAGATCGGAGCAAAAGAAGAAGAACACTGCCTTCACCAGTGGAACTGAAAACCCAGTTTCAGGTTGTTGATGAGAAGTATGGCAGATGGCAAGAAGCTGAATTTAAGAGGAAACATCACAGGAATATATGAGAGGGATTGAAGCACAACCAAGCAGAGGTACTGAACCCATGCTCTACAAAAAAATTGAAAAAAATATTGATAATAGGAGACTCTCTATTGCATGGGATTGAAACTGAAGTATGCCAGGAAGATCCATGGACCAGTCCATGGTGTGTCCCTGGAGCGTAGATTAGGAATGTGACAGAGGGATTATCGGTATTCATAAACCCCATGGACACATATCCCTTCCTTTTCATCCATTAAGGGAACAAACAACACAGTCAAGGAAAACTCTGAAGAGATTACCCCAGACTCTGAAGCTCTGGGAAGGAAACTTAAGGACCTTGGAACCCAGAAAGCTTTCTCATTCATGCTACCATCACATCGAAGACGAATAGAATGGGAAATGCAATGGGGAAAAATGCAAACAAACATAAGCAACAAGAGAAACCCAGCCTGTTCTTGCCTGCAGAGCAATGGAAAAGATTGCAAACATGGACAGAAGAAAGCAGCAAGACTACTCCATCCTCTTCCCAGCAAAATGCAAAGAAAAGCAGTACAAACATTAATAAAAGCTAGCTCCAAAACAAATGCCAGGTCATTCCTACCAAAAGTGCAACCAAAACCAATGCAAAAACACAAGAAAGCAAGGAAACCTCAGCTCCCTACCTTTCCACATTCTAAAGGTCCAAATCCCTCAGCAGAAAATGTCCAGAATGTCTCAAAAACACAATGAAAAAAAAAGATCTAACTCCTCCCACCCCTCCACAAACTATGGGTATGTGTGTGTGCAGTGCATCCTGGGTATACAGTTTTTTTTGCAAGGCATTATACAACATTTGTTATCCAAAGCAACCCATAGGAAAAAATCGTTATCTGAGGCAACACTATTCCCAGAAATTTCCATTCACTATCTGAATTATTTGTTTTCAGGGGCATTTGTTATCTGAGGTATTACTGTACTTGAAAGGCTATCATAGGTGGGGTAGGATCTATTCTCAATCATCCCAAAGTGCAGGGCACACAACAATGGGCTCAAATTACAGGAAGCCAGATTTCTTGAAAAACTTCCTAACTCTTAGAACTGTATGGCAATGGAACCAATTACCTCAAGAGGTGGAGAATGCTCCAACACTGGAGACATCCAAGAGAAATTTGGACCACTCCCTGGCAGGTATCCTTTGATTTTTATTCCTGCATTTAGCAGAGGGTTGTACTGCCTTATATCTCCTGATTCTATGAAAACTAGACCGGTGGTTCCCAATTTTGGGTAACCTAGGTGTTATTGGACTGTAATTTCCATTGGCCAACGTAGCTAATGGTGAAGGCTTCTTGAAATTTTAGTCCAGGACCATCTGGGGACTCAGTGTTGGGAACCATTGGTCTAAATGGTGAACTGCCATAAACAGGAAGTCTCTATAGGCAGCCACTCATCATACACCGGCAAATCGCAACATTGACATTTTAACTTTCAGCAGTTCACTACAGAGATTTTTGTCTATTGTAATATGCCAGAAAAAATAATAATATGGTTTTCGCCAATGTACCTAATACTCTGGTAGCCAGTAGCCACAGAACTTGCAAAATATTTTGGGAAGGCAGTTGCAAAGTGGTTCGAAGGGCTTTTGACGAAAGCCATGAAGGGCACTCCTAGGCGTTAGGTGAATGAGCCTGAAAGCTCCCTCCCTCCCTCTCAGAATCAAATAGCAAGTATATATGTCTCTCTCGTATCACTAATAACTGTTATTGTCTTTTTCTCACCCACCCTTCTCTCGCCACTAATCTCTCACATTTGGCTAGTAATGAAAATTGCTACAATTTGACAGCCAAGTGGAATAAATGATTTCTTTCATCTCTTCTCCAGTAATATTGAAGGGAAACAATACTATGGTGCTTATGGCATGATTTGCCCCGGCTGACGCTCTTGAAGCATGCCGTGGAGAAAGTTGTGTTTAAAGAGAACAGTTCCTTTTATCGCACTGGGTACAAGAGACAGAGAGAGGCTGCCTCCTGAAAGCCATTTTGCCTTACGATCTAATTCCATTTGAGAATCCTCCAGGGTTCCTGGGGAAGATTAAAGAATTTATGGAGAAAGTGTGTGTGTGTGTGTGAGAGAGAGAGAGTGTGTGTGCATCTCTCTGTGTTTTAAGCAACACATAATGATGTTAAACAGGGCTTTTCCTGTTAATAGTAGGTTTTGTCACAAGGCATCCATATCAGAGAGGGAGACAGGTAAGGTAAGGTTATTTATTGTTATGGCATCAAGCCATATTGCAATGCAATATACATTGGCTGGAAAATTTAAAAACTGGCATACACTGCAGTGACCAATGTAAAACTGATAAAACGTGTAAAAATACTTTATGACAACAAATGTAACAATATAAAACCAAGGTTTAAGAATTTAGCTATTTATTGTGGCTGCTGTGACATGCCACACAGAATTTTGCCACCAATTCAGTAGTAGTCCGACTTTGGTCAATTAGCAATTGGTTACAGTAGTCTGAGTCCAATTGGCCTGCCATATCTTTTAAGAGAGGTGTGATGTATTTTGCTTGCATCTTATTGTACCTACTGTATCTAACATCATATGCTCAATGGATTCTATCTCATCACAGCCACAAGGGCAGAGTCTCTGTTCCCTTAGGATGCTCTTAAATCTGCCTTCCAACACCACAGAAGGGAAAGCCTCACACCTGGCCAGAGTAAAGGCTTTCCTAAACTTATACATCTCCAGCTGTGATAGATAGGCCATGGGGAGCAGGCGATATTTGAATATATCTGGCACTCTGAAATTGGGACAACTATTTAGATCTGTCTGTCTCTCCATGTCCATTATTCTCTGTTTGAGGACTTATTTTGCTTCATCCCATTGCATGCTCAAGATTACTTGGAATAAAGACCCATAGCTTGCAATTTATTTAGGACTGATTTTAGCCACTTAGATTGGAAGTTGTCTGCTAAGAGTAGATGAGTTAATCCCCGTGGTTGAAAATTTATTTTAAGCCAATACCGAAGAGATGTTAATGAAATTTTAGCTATCATTGATATTGAGCCTGTCTCTAAATGAATTTGTGCATTCGTTACACATCTTGGGACTTCAAGGATTGCTCTAAGGAATTTAGATTGAACCTGCTCTATAGGGTAAAAATTGCTGACCACCTTTGCCTGGAAGAGTTTTAGGGCTGATGGAATGTAGCGGCTCCCTTTGGAGTGGTAGAACCTTAAGATGGCATTTGCTGTTCTTTCACCCTGGTTAGCTGCATATTGTATATGGGCATTTCTAGACCCAGTAGATTGAAGGGCCATACCTAGGTATTTAATCAGGAAACCTGTTTGAGGGATTGCCCGTTAATAATCCAGGACCTTTTCTTTTATCTTCTGCCAAAGGCCATGATGTTGGTCTTTTGGTAATTTATTTCTAATTCCTTCATTTTGCAGAATCTTGCAAATTTCTTAAGGGCTCTCTTGAAGCCAACTGGTGTTCTTGCTAAAAGCACTGCATCATCTGCATATAGAAGGATAGAAATATGTCTTTGCTGTAGCTTTGGAGAGTGAAGACTGGGAGAGCTCAGATGTTCTACTATGTCATTTATGTAAAAATTAAACAATGAGGGGGCCAGTAAGCAGCTCTGTCTCACTCCTCTATAGATGTCAGTTGGGTCTGTTAAGTTGCCTTTCCTATTAAGCCTAACCTTCAGATTAGTGTTGTCATGTAGCATACACAGCAATAGGAGTAATCATTTATCTATTGAGGTGGCTTCTAATTTGGCCCATAATTTCTGTCTCGAAATCAAGTCAAAGGCTCCTTTCAGATCTACAAATGCAGCATATAGTGAAGTTGGACCCTTTGCTGCATATTTCTCTATAAGATGTTGAATAATAAGACAATGGTGCAGAGTACAGCTACACTCTCTAAAGCCCGCTTGCTCTACAGCAATCCTATTTTCCTCACCCAACCAGGTGTCAAATCTGTCCTGAAGATGTCTAGCATATAATTTGCTGCATATGTTTAGGAGACAAATGGGGTGATAGTTTGCAGGTTCATCTCTTTCCCCTATTTTGAACAAAGGTACCACAATTGCTGTGTTCTATTCTAAGGGAATGAGACCTGTGGAGTCAATATAATGCTGCAAGAAAAGGGGCCCACCAGCCAATATTTTCTTTAAAGTGTTGAGGAGGCAAGCCATCTGACCCTGGCGCTTTACCTTATTTTCATTCAGGCAATGTGGGATTTAATTTCCTCTTGGGAGAATGGAGGCCAGGCTGGCAGATCCTCAAAATCCCCAGCTGAGACTGGTGTTGGGGAAAGGTCTTTATAGAGCTGATTAAAGAAGGTAGGCCATTTGCATTGAGAAACTGGGGGATCAATTTGGCAGGAGAGATTTTGTTTCTTATCTGTAACCAGTCAACAAAACTGAGAAGAATTTTTCTGCTAGGCAGTGAGAATTATTTCTGCCCATAGTGAGTGAGTATAGTCTTTTTTCTTTTGGGAGATTAGATGTTTATAAGCCGCTTTTTGAGACCCAAGCTTCTGTTGGATTTCCTGTCTTTGTTTGCTGTTTGATTTCTTAAACAAATGAT
>JAHTLZ010000074.1:19606644-19631495 GCA_023846285.1 Phrynocephalus versicolor | reverse complement strand
TCAAATTACTCCTCTTAATGATGCACAGTTTTACCACAGCAATTGCAGTGTGACTGGTGAAAATATGCACCATTTCAGTCCCCCGTTTTTTCTGCCTTTTTCTGTTGTCCTACTTTAATAATCAATTGCTGGCATTTTGGTAACTGAGCACTTCTACAAGCTGCAAAATATCTGGTACAGTGACCAATGGGAAAGGAAGTGAGAGATGAGAGAAAAACAAAGGCGTTACTATAAAGGTGCTCTGGTACTAGGGATACACTGCCACGTTCTCAAACTTTCACATGAACTCTTGCAGTAATACTAGAAAGCTGACATGCTGGCAATCGACAAGCAAATCACTTTTTATATATATATGTGAGCATGACGGAGAAAAGAAGATCAATAAACAGGGAAAAGATGCACATTTGGCAAGACGGGATGCACAGAAAGAAGTGCAATACACCCCTGCCATTGCGGCATTAACTGCACACCAAACATCATGTGATCGCCAGCGATTTTAGTATGCATCAAAATATGATGCACAGTTAATAGCCATGCGACTGAGGGAATAGTCAGAACTGAGGTAACATTCATAGGGACAAGTTGATTTTTAGACCTTGTATGGACAACCCCACCTTATTCTATATGCAGACATCAGATGGGACCTCTTTTGCAGACCACCAAGGGAACTAGATTTCCATCAGAGTCGTAATATTGCAAGTCAAGAAACCCCTTTAACTACCTCGTGTCACAGAGTGGTTTTTGGTTGCTCTTAGTACAATCCTCCTTAAGAGGCTGGCATCCTTTTTATGGCTGACCCTCTGAGTCAATTGCCAGCTCTGCTTGGAGAACTCACCACAGAAATATCCTTGTAGCATGTCTCTTTGGGTTCTGGATTGAAAACTGAAGCTGAAGGGATGTTAAATTATAAAGGGGTGATGCTGAGGGTTGCCATATTACTTACTGAGTTTTGTTTTGCCTAGATCTGGCTATCTTCCAGGGCACTCTCTTTTCATAATAACACAGTCTGGATTTCTGCAAAGAGGGTTGGGTTTTTTTTTTTGCTTTTTTTTTTTTTGCACTGCAGTGTCATCTTTCTACTCCGCTCTGTAGATATCTCAGGATTTATTTATTTATTGTTTATTTAATTTACTTTAGTTTTGTTGAGTTTGGGCTAATCTCAAACTTCCTTGTTCCAGAAAAATGTAGCCAATAATCTTCTGAGAACAGCAGAGATCCAAATTACCATTCGTTTATTCAGCTGGATAAAGGAAGGGACAACCTTCCCCACTGAAGCAACTAACAAAGGCAGAGTACACATTTAAGTACAAAATAGCATGAAACAAATTGGTGTCCTTCATCAATCAACATTCTTTAGAAAATATGTTATACTATTAGAGCCATCTCTGTACCATTCTCCCCACACATTCCTTTCTCATATGTCTTACTGATGTCCTTGAGTAGCCACACTGCTTACACAGACTTTTATTTCACTTCTTTAGAGACACTGACATTCCGATAAAGTTCAAGCAGTTCACAGAGCACAATGAAGCATAGATGCAAGAAATTTATATGAAAACATGGTGTTACATCGGTTCACTTTATTATGTAAGTTTTATTAACTCCTGCCCTCAACAGTTTCCCTTTATTTTCTTTGAATGAAGGAACACAGTGGTAATCAGTATCTGTTATCCAACTAAGTCAAAGTCTTGCCAAACGAGTAGTTCGTACAGGAGGAAGAAAATCCTACAAAGGAACTCTTTGCATCCCTGGCAATAAAAATAGTCAGCCACTGATTTGGTAGCTAATGCTTATTGCACTTTCTTAACAATACAAAGGCACTCTGAGGCAGCAATCTCATTCCATCTAATGGTAGGGCCGGCCCACAGATTACCATGGTGTCCCCGTTCAGATTCCTCATTTCATTGTTTCACCCAGCAATTCTATCAGATTGTTTGCTAGAGTTCTGTATATGTATTTTTATAGTTAATAGTAATGCAAAATAGGTGGGAGATGTGAATGTATATTTGTAAGAAATCTGTATAATGCAGTATTAGAGTTATGTTAAACAATGGATCTGACTAACAACATTATTAAGGTCATGGCCAGGATGTTGGGTCATGCCTCCCCCCCCCCCCGGGAGTCAGCAGACTCGTATACTGAAGAAAACATTAGAGAGGAGAGTGGGAGATTAAATTCTATATGTGTTGGGATTTTGTTGTGAAGTTGCGTAAGAAGGGAGAAGGGGAAGGGGGTTATGGCATGTTTTGGAGTGTGAATTTTTAAATTAATTATATATAATGGTTAAACAACTTAAGATAACATCTAGGGATGTGAAAGGCCTAGGTTCTGATATAAAGAGGGCTAAAGTTCAAGCAAAATTGAACAAAACTCAGGCTGATATTGTTTTCCTACAAGAAACTCATCAGAATAAGGACGGGACAAATGAACTTAAATGTAAATGGGTTGTTGTGTATGAAAAATCATTTGGTACGTCTAAGGGCATTTTCACACGACCCCTAAACTCTGCGGCAAATGGCTCCCAGCTCTGGAGCTTAAAATTGTTTCCCCACCAGCTCCGGAGTTTACAGAAAATTAAGTGCGACCACGCCCACCTAAGCGTGTCCCAGCGCACTTTTCTGGTACCTGCTCTCTGGGGGTGAAAATCCCTGATGCGGATTTAAAGGAGTGAGTGCCGGGCTCTCCTCGCTTCTGTTTGTTGTTGTTTTTGGCCTCCGCCCCTTTAAGAGACAGGAATCAGGACAACGACAATGACGATGACGGGGCTTGGGGCGGCTTCCACCAGCAGACGGAGGTGAGCCTGCATTTTTTCCTCTCTTT
Source organism: Phrynocephalus versicolor (assembly GCA_023846285.1). Lineage (NCBI taxonomy): Eukaryota > Metazoa > Chordata > Lepidosauria > Squamata > Agamidae > Phrynocephalus > Phrynocephalus versicolor. The sequence goes on along the minus strand of JAHTLZ010000074.1, from coordinate 19,628,675 downwards.
TTTCCTCCCTTCTCTCTCCCCTCACACAGACAGGAGCAAGGAAGTGTGAGGGGGTGGGAATGCAGGAAGAGCAACGAACCCCCAAGATCTCTGGTCTGAATTTAAGTGGCCAGCAGATCTTAGGGGTCATGTGGAAAGGCTCTAAGTCTAGAGGGGTAGTTATACTGATATCTAAAGGGACTTAATTTGAATTTTTTTAAAGTCAATAAGGATGATCAAGGTAGGGTGTTGATAATTCAAGGGAAACTAAAAGGAGAAAATTGTACCCATTGGAACTTGTATGTGCCAAACGACAATCAAGATATTTTTCTGAGGAATGTCTTAGGTAAATTAGATAAGATAAGGGAAGGATATGTTATCATGGCAGGAGATTTCAATTTGATTATGGATATTAGTAAAGATAGGTCAAAAAGTTGGAAAGCAAAAACAGGAGGAGTTCAAACAATATTGGATAAACTTATTTAAAAAACAGACTTTAAAAATGTTTGGAGGGGATTAAGAGGAGATGAGAGAAAATATTTGTTTTATTCCCCTGTACAAATCTCAGATCATGCTATGGTAAACATGGAATTTTCTCCAGGGTGTGATTATAGAGAAGTAAAAAGATGGAGGATTGATGAAAGGATTTATTTACATAAATCAACAATAGATAAAATTCATAAAAATCTGGAAGACACATGGAAGATAAATGAAGTTGGGGAGGAGAAACAAGCATAATTTGGGACACAATGAAGGCAGTAGCAAGAGGGTATGCATGGAAAGAGGCTTGTATTTTAAAGCAAAATGCATACAAAAAATCCAAGATTTGGAAAATGATATTTAAAAATTAGAAGCTATGTTTATTACAACAAGGGATAATAGAGTGTTAATGGACTTACAAGCTAAAAGGAGAGAATTAGAGGGAATTCATTTAGAAAGAGTGCAAGGAAATTTAATTTATTTGAAGAGAGAATATTATGAGCATAATAATAAAAACTCCAAGTTGTTAGCAAGAATGACACAAATCAAGGAAAATAAAAAAATGATAGGGGTAATACATGATCAGAAGGGTAAAAGATGTAACAAAAGGCATTTCAAGAGGCATTCCAAGAATATTATAGGAATCTTTATGAAAGTAATAGCCATCTACATGTAGAATTTATAAGTTTGTAAGGGAAAATTTAAAATGAAGATAGTGTAAAGATGAATCAAGTAACAACAGAGGAAGAGATTGAGAGAATTATAAATTGAAAATGGGTAAAATACCAGGAACTGATGAAATAGGCCCAACATTTTATAAAGTATTTAAGAAATTACTAATACCTAGAATGAATTATTCAATAAGATTATTAAAGGAGGGGGGAATTCCTCAGTCATGGAAAGGATTAATAAGAGTACTGATCTTAAGGCCCAGTAAAGATCCAACATTTATGGATTCTTATAGACCAATTTCATTGATTAATCAAGATGCAAAGATATTTACAGCAATTATGGCTAATAGATTAAATAGTTTTGTAGGAAAATATATAAATAAAGATCAGAATGGTTTCGTTAGAGGTAGACATATGGCAGATTTAGTTAGAAGAGTTTTGAATAATATGTATTTAGCAAACAGTAAAAATTGGAAGCTAGGAATAAATTCATTAGGTATTTTTAAAGCATTTGATTAGACTAGAGATGAGCATGAAATGAACTTTTAGTTCGTTTCATTATTCGTTATTCATTTCATTACGTAACAAAATGAATAACGAACCCCAGAGTGGATTTAGACAAAAATGAACCTCACCGAAAAAAATTGGTTCAGTTTGGTTCCGTTCATTAATGGCGGCACCGGAGATGTCTCCTACCTGGTGCTGGTCCTTTGGTCTTCTCTTCCTGGCTGCAAGAAGCGGTGACCAAAACAATTAATAATAAATAAATAAATAATAAAAAGGGCTGCTGACCCGGCCCTAGGGGTGGCCAGGTGGGCTCCCTAAAATAAAGAAAAAATATAAAAAAATAAAAGAAGAACCGACCTGGCCCCAGGGGCCACACAGTGGGCACTTGAAAAAAAAAAGCCAGCACCTCAAAAAGCCCCTGCCACAGGGGCCAGGATCCCCCCGCTGCCGCTGCCGCCACCACCCAGTAAGGATGATGTGTTGAATGTTGAAGATGATGATGATGATGTGGATGATGAGGATGAGGATGCTGCCAGTCCAGTTTGTGCAGTAGATGTCAACGTCTTTTTTTTAAAAAATGTAGTTTTGGAGGGAAATGGTCTGGTCAATACCACAAGAGTTGTAATTTTGCTAAAGTCCCGAGGGGTGGGTGGGTTACATGGTTTTATTTTTGTTATTTTTGTTATATTTTTGTCATATTGTTGTGTGTTTTGATTAATACTTTCTTTTCCCTTAAAATTTTTGTTGTTCTATGGTTTTTTCCATATTGTGGTTTTATAATCTTTAATAAAAATAGTATTTTTTAAAAAGGAGCTGGATAGGTGAGAAAGCAAAGCAAAGAGATGCTTCCATCCAGATAGAGGGCTTTGAGCACTTGGCTGTTCAGAGACCAGCATTGAATCTCCATACAGTATATTGAGTCATATTTGTGGTGAAGAATTATGGTTGCTTCTTCTTTGTAGCTGACTCGCATCTCATCTTGAACTCTTAAATAGCTGACATGTGATGTTCTCCATGCGGGAAACAGCAGTGCCATATGAATTTGGCCAGTGCAGACGGTTGAGGATTTCCTAATTTCTTTTTACTTCACAAGTCTCTTCAAGAATTCAGTAGAAAGTTGTTGAGATTTTAAGAAGGAATGTGAAGAGAAACAAAACTGAGTGATTCATCTGTCCCCCTCTGACTGTGGCCATGCTATGCAGAGAGATTCAGAAGACCTACGGGCTTTTGCATATGCAGGATTCGAATATATATGGGAGCCATTTTTGTCTGATAGTCTCTCTTCTGAGCTCCTAGTCTTGCGATTCTGTCCTTTGGAAATCTGAGTTGCACCTTTCAGTCTGTTCTCTAACCCTCTCACTCTAAAATCTAGCTGAATAGTTAAGCATTCTTGGTATCACATCTAGAATGAGGACCCCATCACTCAAGGACAAGACAGAACTGTCAAATACTGGTGGATGAAGTATGACAAATTTGTCCATGCCATAGGTCTGCCATGTTGTCTGACAACAGTTACATCAGTGCCTCTAATATCCCCAGAGCTATGTTGAAACACTAATTTGGTGACAGGTTCCCATCCTTCACTTTCTTCACTTTCTTTCGTTTAAGAGATGACTGGATACAGATAGTGCCTTTCTTATCCTGAGGGTAAAACTTGCCCTTCTAAAACTAAAACTTCAGCAGATGATTTGCATACCCCCTGACCTCAGTAACTCTCTCTCTCTCTCTCTCTCTCTCTCTCTCTCACACACACACACACACACACACACACACACTCACTCACTCACTCTCTAACGCACTGTAAGTACCACTGAGGAGTAACCAGAAAAAGCCAGGCTTAGCATAAGACATCTCCTCTCCTTGGGAACTTGGGGCCCTTAATGAACTTGGATGAATTATGTATTACTCAAATACTGTAATTAGACACGATGTGACAAACAAAAAGTTATTGTTTGAGGAGAGTGTGGTTTTTATTGGTCCTATTCAAAACAGTGATAAAAAAGATTTATTTATTATTAATCCTCTTGCAGTGCTTTACACCCAATTGGCACCACCTTTTCCATCTGTGAAACAAGATTTAGGAATAAAAGTTCAGATGTCGTGGGTGGGTCTAAGATTTTTTTGTATGCTTGTTGCAGATAATTTTGTGGCATGGATCTTTTCTCCAGAATGACTAGAGAATCACTGCTTACTTGGGTAATGCCAGTGTAACCCTTTTCTTGTTCTCATCAGAACAGTTACTAAAGAGGTAGACATGTTAGGCTCTTGCTGCAAAAAACAAGAAGGAATACTCAAATGTACTGAAAACAAAACAAGTTTGTTTCAGGTATAGGTATAGGGCACATGGTGGGGTGTGGGATTGTGGACAGTATGCTAGAGAGAAATCAAATACAGGATGTAAATACAAAACATTTATCCCTGATCTCACTGTAAGCAGCCATAGGACTCTTTGCTGATTCTGTTTCTTATCTGTCACATTTGGCAAGCAATCATTGTTGTACAGACACCTTTTATTTTTAAAGTCACCCCAGCAATTTTCATTTCCTTTGTTACCTAGGGAAAATTACGGAGTGTGGTGCATTTCTTTGCCACTTCAAAATCACCTTGCCTTTTTATGTGGTTGCATTAGAAAGAAATGAAATTTAGGGCATTATTATGATCCAGAAGATGGAAGTATTTCTGATCAGTCCAAGTGTAAATATGCCTGTAAGGATCCAGACTGGATGGGGTTACCTTCCTCCTTTAAAAAGTCACATCTGTAACTTGGGTGTGCTCCTTGATTTGACCCTGAGCCTGGCTGCACGGGTCTCAGCAGTGGTGAGGAGTGCTTTTGCACAATTAAAGTCTTATGGGCTTGGAGGACAGGAAAAAGGAACTCTGTCTTCCAATGCCCACAGCCAGTAAAACAGTGGTGTCTCTAAACTTCATCCCTCCATATGTTTTGGACCACAATTCCCATAGTCCTTTGTCATTGGCAATACAGGCTTGGAATTCTGGGAGCTGTGGTCCAAAACATCTGGAGGGCCGAAGTTTGGACACCCCTGCTGTAGAAGCTGTTTCAGTCTGCCTAATGGTAGGGCCAGCCTTGTCCCTCCTCTCTCTCCACAATCCCATCTGTATTGGCATGAGGACTGATCCTCTGAGACCTCTCAGATCTTCCATAAATCCGATTCAGTTATGGTTGAAAACAAAGCAAATCACTTGTGATGGAGGATATGGTTTTATTAATGACATCTAATGAATGCAGAAGTTCAACAGAGTAGAATCCAACCCTTCTAGGTGCCATGAGCCTTTCTGATTGTAGGGAGAAAATGTTCTATAAAACACCCCAGTTGGGTAGATATCTGTGCACACTTCAATCATAGCTGTAATGCTGGAGCAAAGCTTCAGGTATAGAGTTTCTATGGTCTTTCCTTCCTAAAGTGGGTGGTGTTAGTGGCAAGGAAATCCTACTGACTTTCTTAGCCAGCGGCCTGTGAACTCATTATCTCTAAAGGCCCTCTCTTTGACAGGGATAACAGGTTCACCATAACTGGCTGCTTGGCTGCCTTATCATGGAGGCTCTGCTCAAAGGAAGAATGTAACGTTTTTGTATTCAGGAAAGATGTGGGTGTGAAGTCCAAGAGTGTTTCATATTTCTGTACTCCTGCATGGCAGTTTCTGCTGACTGTACCCAATCTATAATTGTGGGGAGTAACACTCTGTATGGCATAATGAGTCTGCTCGCCTTTGTGGAGCAAGACTCATGGGGGTGGGGGGAGGAAGGAAAGAAAAGGAAGAGAGGGGTGCATCCTCCACCCACATTGCTACCTGTCTACTTCCACAGCACAACTGCTTCTTAGCCCACTATGTGGATAATGCTTGATTTTTAGGGGTCCTTGGCCACAGGGCAAAATCTACGAGGTATCCAGCCAAAACGTGGTTGTGCTATGGTGACGAGCAGGGCAGCTGCTCAAAAAAAGGCCAGCCAATCATGCAATAGGATACTTGCCCACATAGTTGCCATTAGGGATGGGCACCATATAAAAAACCAACACATTATTTTGTCATTTCGTAAACTTATGAAACGTAACAAAACAAAACAGCAAACAGAATGCTGTCAAGAAATGAAACAAAACACCATTTTTTTGTTTTGGAAATGAAATGATTTGTCCTAGCTGCAAGATGCCTGTTGATCCAGCTGTCTTGAGAACAGGAGGTTTATTTTTAAACTGATTGATTTATTTTCCTTCCTCCCCTCCCTTGCCTCAGCTGTTTCTTATCTCCAATCTTGATCTGCCTGATTGCAGCTAGCGAGGAGCTGAACTCTCCCCTTCCGATCCCTGTGCTTGCTGTCCCTGTATCTGCAAATTGATTAAAGTTTAAACTAATTGTTTTCCTTTCCTGATTAAGTAGGACTGTGGAGGTTAATTTTTATATATTTTCCTTCCTTTCCACACCAATCAGCTGTTGAGATTATCTCTCCGATCTCTCCATGCAGCAGCTAGCCCTTAGGTTTCCTGCTTGTTTACAGAAGGTTCTCTGTTTGAAAGCAAATTGATTGGAAAGTTTAAGAAAGGTATTTGATTTAGGGATCCCTGTTAAATAAAAAAAGGGAAGCTCCCCATTATTTATAGCCTTACCAATCATTTTGTTTTGTGACAAAAATTATTTTTAAAATCAGTTATTAATGAAACAAAACAAAATTAAGACTGAAACAATAACAAAACAAAACATTATATTTCCATTTCGTGCCCATGTCTAGTTGCCATACTAATTTGCTAGACTTTACAACTAGCCTCATCTCAGTTTTCTTCGGATTCTACTGTGGCCAGAGTGTGCAGATGCAGCAACACTTCTAAAAATGGGAAGGGGTACCTGAAGGAAAATTGGGGGAAGAGCAATAGCACTTGAGCCGTTTGTATAGCAGGATGACCTTCTCTTTTACTGCAGTACAATTTATTCCAGAGGCCTCAACCCCAAGCTGAACAGAAGAGTGAAAACACCACAATGAGCAGAAAATATGGCACTAGAAATTGTAGAGATAGCTGGTTTCTGCAAGGCTGAGATTAAAGGGAATGGAGGTTCCAGGAAGGTTTCTATGGCTGCATAGAATTGTTGGTGGCTACAGGCCATACCCATGGCTGTAGCTGAGAAATGCCCTCCTAAGAGAAAATTTCTTCTTACTTATTCTTTGGGCTTCCAAAAAGCAAATAGCTTTAGTATCTAAAGGAAAAGTTCTCTTTTCAATGATGTGATCACAATATTTTATGCCCATGGAATCCAAGATCCTCAAGTCCTTGAGATTCAGATTTATGGACAGCTGTGTCTTATGCAGTATTGGGCTCTGTCCAAAAATGGCTGACCCTCTCTCATAATAAAAGCAAGAGAGTTGGTAGTCAAAGAGTGAGTTCATCCTTCTTTCAAGACACAGCTGTGTTCAGTTCTCTTCTGCCATCCAAAAGCATATTTAAGGTCTGGAAACTTAGACTGAGTGATTATATTTGTCAATTAGCTTATCAGCCAGTTAGTTACACTTTTTATCTTACTTTTCCTCTGACCTCTTCTCAGCTTGGAAAAATTATTTCTTAGAGAGCAACTCCTGAATTCTCTCAGCTACCATTGCCAGTAGTTGTGTTGGCTCGGGGATTCTGGTTGGCTTGTGTTGAAGTTTTTGCAACCTTGCATGCTGCCTTTAGTCGATTTGGCTTGGAGGGACCTTTCTTGGCTGGACTGTCAATCTATGCAGCACTAACCAATCATTCCTTCCATGCCTCTGAATTCAAAAAGATCCTGGCTTCTCTGCTCTGTGATTTCCCCTTCTCTAGTGTCTGTTGAAGTTTGCAGAAGGCAGTCATTTTTGCCCCACTGCAGTTTGATCTCTTCAACTACAAGCAATAAAACCTTTATTTCCCCTACTAATGTCCCAGAGTGAGTTATTGAGATTTCAAGTGTCATTTAACGAGCAAGTGGTGGACTACTCTGGGGAACGTGAAACTCTTCTGCACAGACACAGAGAGACCTGGCAATCTATATACCAGAAGAGTTGTTGATTAAGTTTAGTTGACATGATGCACAAAAGATGTTGACTAAAATCAAATTAGGAATATAAAGAAGTGGTTAAAGAACAATGAGTTCCTCGAGGGGAGCATTCCTCTTTGACGGGTGCTAGATCATGCCTTTCTGGTGCCTTGATTCTGGATATTGCCTATAATCCAATAGGGGGAAAAGAAAAACCATAAACTCTATGTATGTTTACCAAGACAGCACTACAATGTACCCTTAGTAAGTACATCAGGAGAGCTGAAATGGAACATTGAGGTGTTGCTGAAATTTGATTTGTAGCCTGCATGACATCTGAAATTGCGATCAGTGGTCCTACAGAGACTGCGTATTGATTTGTGAGTTCACCATTCATAGATGTTGCCATGCAAGTAGTATTCCAGTCCACAGTCTCACTTTCTTTCCTTCTTTCCTTTAGGTTTGGCTTGGAAGGTGATGGCATCAAGATGTGGTGATGGCATCTGGCCTGGATGCCTTCAAAAAGAGATTGGACAGATTCCTGGAAGAAAAGTCCATCACAGGTTATAAACCATGCTGGAGATGCGTAATCTCCAGACTTAAAACCAGGGTACTTCAAAGGCCAGCTGCAGGGGAGTGGTATCAGGAGACACATATCTAGTCTCGGGTGCTCCCAGAGGCATTTGGTGGGGCCACTGTGAGATACAGGAAGTTGGACTAGATGGGCCTTTGGCCTGATCAAGCATGGCTCTTCTTATGTTGGCTCTTCTCATGTTTCCTCTGGTCCCACGTCTGCCAATCCTTTTATGGGAAAACTAGAGCCATAAAAGTGAGGGGAAGTAGTGATGTTTAAAGATGGGTACATACCACTGTTATGGCAGTTTGCAGCAGTCTGTCCTTTGGTTCCCAGCCTTGCCTCCTCTGGAAGGAGCCCACCCAAAGGTTTCCTGCCCTGTCTCTTCTGGCTGCTGCCTCTGAGTGGATGCCTGCCAGAGGAGATGGGGCTGGGAAGTGCTAAACACCTGCTGATCTGAAGGAACACTGGATCATGCCCATGTCTAGTGATACAGTGACCCCCCACCTATTGCGGGTTTAGGGACCCGACCCGACCCAACCTGCAATAATTGAAAATCCATGATATGCGGATGCAGGTCAGGTTGGCCATGGGACACCTTGCTGGGGGCTCTTGTACTTACCGGAAGCCTCAGAAATGATTTTTGGCAAACTGGAAATCACTTCTGGTATACCGGAAGTCACTTTTGGTTCGCAGAGAGGCCTCTTTAGGGCCTCCAGAAGGCCTGGAAAGGCCTTCACAGGCCCAGTTGGGACAGCACCAGGTTGGGGTTAAGTATGGGAGGCCTAAAACAGGCCTTTTCCCCTTAACCCAGGGGGCCTTTTTCATATACTGTGGTCACGCGATATAGCAGGACTGCGGTATATGAACCACAAAAGGGTGGGAACCACTGTAATCTTGTCATTGATCTGTTCTGATGTGGGAATTGGGTGGGGATATCAATGTGTTGTGTGTGTGCGCACACAATTGAGAGCCATTTTGGAGGAACAAATCCCTAGAAGGGTGGTCATCAATTCACAAACAACACTTGCCACCTGGGGCTTCTTGTACTTACCCCAGGCCTGGCACTGCCCCAAACGGGCCTGCAAGGGGCTTTCCAGTCACCCAGAGGCCCCAAAAGTGCTTTTTAGTGAACTGGAGGTCACTCCTGGTTTACTGGAAGTCACCTCCGGTTTGTGGGGAAGCACTTTGGGGGCCTTTGATGGGCCTGGGAAGGCCTTTCCTCCTTACGCCAACGGGCCTTTTTTCATATACTCCAGACCCGCGATGTACCGGGACCGCAGTATATGAACCACAAAAGGGCTTGAGACCTGAGGATGTGGACAGGGTGCTTGGATCTGTCCGTTCCACGACCACGCTGCTCGACCCTTGCCCTTCTTGGCTAATTGAAAGATCTGCCAAGGGGGTTCGCACCTGGGTCCAAGAAGCTGTAAATGCCTCTTTAAGAGAGGGAGTGGTCCCTGCTGCCTTAAAAGAGGCAGTAATTAGACCACTCCTAAAAAAACCTAACCTGGACCCAGGACTGGTGGTTAACTACCGACCAGTAGCGAACCTCCCTTATTTGGGCAAGGTGTTGGAGCGGGTGGTGGCCGGACAGCTCCAGGCGCTGCTGGATGAAACGGATTTTCTGGATCCATTTCAATCTGGTTTCAGGCCGGGTTTCGGAACAGAGACTGCCTTCGTTGCCCTGTACGATGACCTTTGCCGGGAGAGAGACAGGGGGAGTGCAACCCTGTTGATACTCCTGGACCTCTCAGCGGCTTTCGACACCATCGACCATGGTGTCCTTCTGGATAGGCTGGCCAGGTTGGGAGTTGGAGGCACCGCTTTGCGGTGGTTCCGATCCTTCCTGGCTGACCGTGTCCAGAAGGTGGTGCTGGGGGATAGTAGCTCTGCCCCATGGCGTTTACGTCATGGGGTTCCACAGGGCTCAATACTATCCCCCATGCTGTTTAACATCTACATGGAACCGCTGGGAGAGGTCATCAGGAGGTTTGGGCTGAGGAGTCAGCAATATGCTGATGATACTCAGCTCTACCTCTCGTTCTCCACCAATCCAGGTGAGGCGGTTTCTGTTCTGAACTCGTGTCTGGGCCAGATAATGGACTGGATGAGGGTTAATAAATTGAAACTCAATCCAGACAAGACGGAAGTGCTGTTAGTGGGTGCTTCGTCAGACAGGCTAGAGGGCCAATTCCCTGTTCTGGATGGGGTTGCACTCCCCCTAAGGGACAGGGTCCGTAGCTTGGGGGTGCTCCTGGACCCCGGTCTAACTCTGGAAGCCCAGGTGGACTCGGTGGCCAGGGGTGCCTTTCTCCAGCTGCGGAATATATACCAGCTGCGCCCCTACCTAGATGAACGGTGCCTCATGACAGTTACACATGCACTGGTAACATCCTGTATTGATTACTGTAATGCACTTTACACGGGGCTGCCTCTGAAGACGGTTAGGCGATTGCAACTGGTTCAGAATCGTGCGGCACGGCTGGTGAGTGGTAGGGCCACCAAGGAACAAATCACGCCAATTCTGTATAACCTTCATTGGTTACCAGTTGCTGCCCGAGCCCAATTCAAAGTGCTTGTTTTGACATATAAAGCCCTAAACGGCTTAGGACCTAGATACCTGAAGGACCGCCTCCTTCCATATGAACCTACCCAGCAATTAAGATCTAGTCAGGGAGCCCTCCTGAAAGAGCCATCCCTTAAGGAGGTGAAGGGGATGGCTTGCAGGAATAGGGCTTTTTCAGCAACTGCCCCCAGACTATGGAATACCCTCCCAAATGAGACTCGCCTGGCACCGACGCTGCTAACATTTCGGCGCCAGGTAAAAACCTTCCTATTCCAAAAGTTTTTTAACTAATGATTGTGGGCCCTGATGGCAATTTTAGTGGTGTGTTTTTAATGTATTGTATCTATTGCATCTACATGTTTTATTGTTTTGATTTTATTGTATTTTGATGTTTTAACTGTTCATTCTGATTGTGAGCCGCCCAGAGACCTTTGGGTAGTGGGCGGCATACAAGCTAAATAAATAAATAAATAAATAAATAAATAAATAAATAAATAAATAAACTGTATTTCAGGTTCACTTTTGAAAAAACAACAACACTCAAATTCTTTCGAACTTAAATAGGAAGATTCCCCCCCTCCAAATGTTGTTGGCAAATTCTCAGCAAGGATAATATTGAACAATTTTTTTTCACCCATCCTGGCAAGAACATGAACAAATTTAAATTTGGTACATGATTATTTCTACTCCCTTGTCACTGTATTTCTGACTGATATTCTTAAATAGCTAATGGTATGCTAAACCATGACCCTGTCCGATGCGAATTAAGTGAGCCAAGAGGGAAATACTACAATCGAAGATGGATTGTTGGACCAGGATTGTGATGACTCATCTTGGCCTCTATACATCTAATTCATACTTGCCTGGGTCTCCTGGACCATTATCTCTGCTCCTGCGATATATACAGATAGATATGTCAAAAGTTCGAAACAGAAATGCACATGAAATTCTGTTCATCTACTTGGGAAGATCCATATTGCCCAATCTTATCTATATAGTGGCACTTAAAAAGGCAACATTTGGACCTTATAGGGAACAGTAGATGTGCTGGTCCAAACTTGTCCAAAGCTATCTTATTATTCTGGCATGGCTAGATCTTGGAATGGATCCCCTTTGGCCTTAGATATGGGGGACAGGGGGTTAGATAGCATTCTGCTTTTCTCCTTCTTATGCTCTACTTCTCGTAGCTTTATTGAGGTGTTTCTCCTTTCCATGTTCCGTTGCTTTTCTACCTCAGTGGCACATGTTCTGAAAAGCAACATGAGGGAACCTAATGAGTATTTTAACCCATTTCCCAGAGACATGATATAGTGCAAACCCTTTCCTCATCTAAATGATGCACATTTTTACCAGACCTGTGAGAATCTGGCAGGTATAAGAGTTGTCTCATGTTGAAAAGAAGCAGCGAGAACTGTAGTCCAAGAGGAACTGGCACTCAGCCTTTCTTAAAGCAGGGCAGGGATGGGTACATGCTTTTCCTCTACGTTGACTGGAATACTGCGTGCCTTGGTTTGTTTTCTAAGGAGAAAAGCTTAATGCCTCTTGGCATAGTGGTTAAACTCCTGGTGTAACTGCAGCTGTAACTGTGCTCATGACCTGGGATTCAATTTCAGGTAGGCAGGCTCAAGGGTCACCCAGTCTTCCATCCTTCCAAGGTCAGTAAAATAAATACCCAGCTAGCTGAGGGAAAGGGGCAATGTCTAACCTGCATAATTATTTGTAAACCACCCAGGGAATGCTTCACGTGCAATGGAGAGGTATAGAAGCAACAGTTTTTTCTTTCTTTCAGTTTTTACAAAGAGTCAGCCTTCCCTTCCCAGCTCTGATAGGAATGCAGGCAAGAGAATGGGCCAGCTGAATATAATCTCAGCCTGGCCAGTGAAGGGCAGCTTCCTATGGGCCCTGGTATACCAGGCATTGCTGACATGAACAAAAAAATTAAAAAAAAGCTGGAAGGTACTGCAAACTGAGCATGCCAAAATTTGAGAAATTCTTATTAGTAACTGCAAAAGAAGAAGGTGACATGGCATATAGGGCACAGTTATCAAATGGAGAATAACAGATGAGAAAGGGGGGGGGGAGGGAAATCAGCTTATCCTAGTTCTTCCAAATTGCTTTCAAATGTCAGCTTTTGCTAGCCTGAGAAGGAGCTAACATGGCCTTTTCTTTCAAATTACAACCCGTCATACAATGAAGCATTACATCAAATGTGATGTGCTCTCCAGGATAAAATGAATGCACACATCCAGAGAGCAACATACAAAGAGACTGATTAGATTGTCTGTATAGTTTGCCATGCAGTGTAACTTTGATGACAAAAACTACATAGAAAACAGATTTTCTCCATATCCCAATAGTTCTTTGCTTCTGTTTCTCATTTTGTCTGAGCACTGATGCTACAAAACCAGTTTTTCAAAAATCCAGAGTAACAACTAACTTGAATATTTCAGCCTCAAAATTAGAAGAGATCATTGCTGATTAGAGATGTTATGTTTTTCATTGTTTTATTTTGTTTAAAATGAAACTTTTTTTTAAAAAAAAATTCATTTCATTTTTCATTTGTGTCATTTTTCATTTTTCATTTTTTATTTTTTTAAACTCACGCTGACCAGCTGGCCAGCAGGCCAGGTCAGTGCAGTTTTTATTTTATTTTATTTTATTTTATTTTATTTTATTTTATTTTTTGACTCGCGCTGACCAGCTGGCCTGCAGGCCAAGTCGGCGTGGTTTTTAATTTTTTAAAATTTAATTTCTTTTTACTCGCACTGACCAGCTGGTCTGCAGGTGGGGTTGGTGCATTTTATTTTATCACACCGACCAGCTGGCCTATGGGCCAGGCCAGTGCATTTTTTATTTTATTTTATTTCTACTTGCACTGACCAGCTGGCCCGTGGGTCGGGTAAACACGTTATTTTATTTTATTTTTTTATTTTTACTCGTGATGACCAGCTGGCCTACGGGCTGGGTTGGTGTGTTTATTTTATTTTATTTTATTTTATTCTTATTGTGCTGACTAGTAAAAAATTATTCAAGTGCCAACGAGCTGTCCCATGGGCTGGGTCAGTGCTTTTAATTTTGTTTAATTTTTAATTTTTTTACTTAAGCGCCGATCAGCTGTAGCGTGGGATGATTGTGGTTTTTTTTGTTTTTTGTTTGTTTGTTTGTTTTTGCTGGAGGGAGGCTTCCCAGCTGCCTTGGGAGGCAGCACCAAGGCCCAGGCCTGGCATTCAGGTAGAAGAAGATGGATTGGGGGAACTAAAAGGAAATGAAACAAAATGAAAATTTCCATTTCATTTATTTTCATTTTCTTTGAGGGGGTGGTTCATATTTCTTTTACAAAAGGGTGGGGAGAGAGAAATCATTTGAACATGAACTTAATTGCTTGAAACCAATTTAATCACAAGAAATCAACAATAACTCAAAACATATGACACTGGCAACATATATGTACACATTGTGGCAGGGGAGACATAATTTGGTCAGGTCTGTCAAAAATGGCTCTCCAGGGGGGCAGCCACCTCCTCTTCGCCCGGGCCTCTGTGCCGAGACTTGGGTGAAGAGAAGGATGAGGAGGAGCTTCTCACGATGGCAGGTGGGCAGGTTTAAAAGGGCTAGAGCTGATATCAAGTTAAGCCATCTTCAGCCCCAAAGCAGAAACAGTAATATCACAACTCAAATGAATGAGCTTCTGAATAATATTCTACATTATTTTTAAAAATATATTTTAAAAACAAGTTTTAATATCTCTATATTTTTAATATTATTTTTGTGTCCCCACTTTTAACAACCAGATGCTATACAAAATCTCCTTGCAAGCATGATTCCAAGGAGTCTGATTGGCCAGGAAGGAGTTAAAATTTAAAAATGTTAGCTAAGAGTGAGCTAATTGGGTACTGGTTGACAGGACTAAAAGTTCAGTTTTCCCCAGATGTGGAGCTGAATTTCCCCTTTGAAAAGTTAGACAAGGAGACTGTTTGATCTCAAAGACCCTGAGAGATCCTAACTGTTAGAACAGTATGACAGTGGAACATTCAAGCATTCAAGATTAGACAACTATCCCTCAGGTATACTTTTATATGAATTTCCGCACTGATCTGAGGATTAGATTTTAGAGATGGGCATGAAACAAAAAATGGCGTTTTGGTTTTTCGTTTGCCGTTGAGAGGTCTGTTTCGCTTCGTTTCCATTTGTCGTGAATTTTTGGAAAAATTTCGTTACCGTTTTTTGTTTTTTTGTTTGTCGTTTCTACCCGCTTTTTGTGCGATTTTTAAAGCATTTCCGTGCACAGGCATCCCCCAATGCCCCAGATCAGAGGGAAAACACTAAAAAAATGGATGCTGGCAGAGACACAGTATAGACTAGGTATGCAGGGAGGCTGCAAAGGCAGCGGCGGGCGTTGCCCAGGGTGCAAGGCAGCCGCAGAGTGACTGCACTGCGGGGCAAGGGAGCGTACTCACCAAGAGGTATGGAGCACGCACGCACATAGGGAGGCTGAAGGACTGAAGCTAGAGTCGCAGAGACAGCAATCCCACCCTAACTCCCACCAGAGACTGCAAGGAGGACGGGGGCTGCCAGACCTTTTTATGCCCTCTGTGGCTGCCAGACCTGCCCGCCCAGTCTGCAACCTGCTATTGGTTGAACATGATCCCATCACATGGCTTGCCTCCATTTTGTGGCTGGTGCAACATCCATTTTAAAGGGAAAAGAAAAATACATCGCGATGGGAGAAGACAAAAACAAACATTTTAAGGACCCCAACCCCCCTGGTAGGTATTATCAGACAATATAAATAATTATCGCTGCGTTTTTACAGGTGTCCAGGGCATTTTTTAACATTTAAAACAGCTCATTTCATTGCGCGTCACCATTAACGGAAACGAAACGTAACGACCACAATTTTTGCGGTTCTGTTCATTTCGTTGCATTTTCATCACAATTTTCGTTTGTCGTTTCGTTACATAACGGAAACAACAAACGGTAACAGAAATGAAAAAATGTTCGTTCCGTGCCCATCTCTATTAGGTTTCATTGTCTTATAGGGAAAGGGCTATGGCAGTGGTGGTGAACCTTTGCCACTCCAGATGTTTTGGACCACAACTCCCAGAATTCCGAGCCTAGATCGTCAATGACAAAGAATTGTGGGGGTTGTGGTTCAAAACATCTGGAGTGCTGAAGGTTCACCACCACAGGGCTATGCCATCAATATTTGAAGCTGGTTTTGTGAAACCCTTCCTAGCCTCGGGAGTAAGAGTTAATGATGGAAATGGGCAGACAGGGAATTAAAGTGAACATTTATTTATTTGTTTTGTATAATTTTACCCCATGTTTCTCAATGGAAAAGGAATCAAGGTGACTTACAATAATGAGGGGCAATATACAGCCCAGAACATTTAAGACATATTCAAGTTAAGAACATGGAATTAAAAGAGGCATCTTAGAACATTAAAAGGTAACGGTAGAGCTATGAAGAGCACACAAAAAGAAAAGAAAAATCCATTATGAGGGGTGGAAATTAATATGGAAAACACTGCTGTTCTTATGAAATCAGTCAATGCAATCATGTATGGTAATCCATATAAAGTTACATAGTAGGAAATCCCTCACTCAGGGAAAGCTTGACTGAAGAGGAAGGTATTATTTATTTATTTATTTATTTATTTATTTATTTATTTATTTATTTATTTATTTTAGAGTATTTTTACCCTGCTTTTCTTCTTGGAAAAGGATCCAAGGCATCTTACAGCAATGAGGGATAATTTACAGTTCAGTACAATTAAGACACGTTCAAGTATTGAGAACCGGGAACTGAGGAACATCTTACACTTACAGCATTAAAAGACAACATTACATTAAAGCTACAAGAGAATGCAAGCAGTTAAAAGGAGAGTAAAATTCTATGTAAAGTTATGAGTCATGGAAGCTTACATTGAAAACATAGTGTCAATGTAATCACACAAGGTTATAAGTGGTTATAAACACAAAGTCTATGTGATCCTATAGATTCATATGAAAGACACATAATAGGTGGTCCATCAGTCAGGGAAAGCTTGCCTGAAGAGAAAGGTCTTTGCCTGTTTCCGGAAGGACATCAGAGATGGGGCAGTCCTGGCGTCCAGCAGGAGGGAGTTCCAAAGTCTGGGAGCAGCAACAGAGAACACCTTTCATGTGTTCTTCTCAGACGCACCTATGAAGGTGGTGGGATGGAGAGATAGCCCTCTCCTGATCACCTTAGCATCCAAGCCAGTTCATACTGCAAGATTCGATCTTTGAGGTAGCTTGGACCCATGCCATTTTGTGCTTTGTAGGTTGAGGTCAGCACCTTGAATTGTGCCTGACAGCTGATTGGCAGCCAGTGGAGCTGCTTTAGTATGGATGTAATGTGATCTCTGTAACCCACCACAGTCAGCAATCTGGCTCCTGCGTTCTGGACCTGTTGAAGTTTCCTGAGACTTTCCATTGGTAGCCCCACATACGGTGCATTACAGTAGTCCAGCCAGGAGGTCACTAGGGAATGTGTCACAGTGGCCAGAGCAGATTTCTCAAGAAACAGGTGTAACTGGCATATTAGTTTTAATTTTGCAAATGCACTTTTGGCCACAGCTATGACCTGGGCATCTAAGCTCAAGGATGAATCCAGGAGCACCACCTAGCTATGCACCTCTTTTTAAATTGGGGGTTAATCCCATTTAGGACAGGTTGCATCCCTATCCTTTGGTCTCCTTTTTGACTGACCAGAAGCATCTCTGTCTTGTTTGGGTTTCATTTCAGTTTGTTCTTCCTTGTCCAGTTCATTACTGAAGCTATGCACTGATCTAAAATTGAAATAGCTTCCTTAGAATCTGGAGGTGACGAGAGTTAGAGCTGAGTGTCATCAGCATACTGGTGACACTTAACCCCAAAACTCTGAATAATTTTCCCCAGTGGTTTCATATAAATGTTAAATAACATAGGAGACAGAACAGAACCCTGAGGTACCCCACAGGTCAGTGGCCATGGTGTTGAACATGAGTTCCCACTTTCTCCATTCTCTCCTGTTGGAAGGACTGAAGTCACTGTAAGACAGTGCCACCAAGTCCCATTCCAGAGAGATAAGTCAGGAGGATGCCATGGTCAATAGTGTCAAAAGCAGCTGAGAGGTCCAGTAAGACCAAAAGTCACACCAATCCCCTATCCATTTCTCGGCATAGGTCATCTACCAATGTAGCCAGTGCTGTTTAAGTCCCATAACCAGGCCTGAAACCAGATTGAGCTGGATCCAGAGAGTTTATTTCAAATGGAAACCTCTGGAGCTGCGAGGCCACAATCCGTTCTAGTACTTTACCCAAGAATGGGATGTTAGATATTGGTCAGTAGTTGTTCAGCATTGTTGGATCTAAAGAGAGCTTTTTAAACAGTGGTTTTACTATTGCTTCCTTCAAGCATGCTGGAATCCTGCACTGTTGCAAGGAGGCATTCACTACTCTTCCTAACCAATCTGCCAGACCCTCTTTGGCAGCTTTGTATGAGTCAGGAAGGACAAGGGTCCAACAGACATGTGGTGGCTCTCATCTTTCCAAGGGTCCTTAGCACATTCTCAGGCTGTAGGAGCTGAAACTCAGCCATTAATACAGGGAGGCAAGGGGGCAGTTTTATTTATAGGCTCTGGATCAATAGCAGCACCCAGGTCAGCTGGAATCTGTACAATTTTGGCTGCAAAGTGTTGTGCAAATTCTTTGCAGTGAGTTACAGAGTGATGTGTGTTATCCCTCCATGGGTCAGCATGCAGCGGACTCTTGACTATTCAGAAAAGCTCCACTGGACGATTCCATGCCTTAGCAATAGTGGCAAAGAAAAAAGTTTTCTTTGCTGCTTCCACTGCCATAGAATAAGCGTTCCAATGGCCTTTCACAGTTTCTTTATCTATTTCACTCTGGGTTTTCCACCAACACCTTTTAGCTCTACGGACTACCCTTTTCATATTCATCATTTCCCCAGTAAACCAGCCAGCCAGTCTGGCTGTACTTCAAGGAAGGAGATGTTCAGGAGCAATCAGGTCAATGACTTTGCTCATTTCCCCATTCCAGAGATCAACTAAGGATTCAGTGGAGTCATCCATCAAAGAGGTGCAAAAATCTGCTAGGGAAGCTACAAAACCATCTGGATCCATCTACCTTCTTGGACGAATTGCCTTTTTCTGACTTCCATCCCTGCCCAGGCTCAGAGTGCCAGTGAGTCTAAAGCATTATCTAGTGATAATGGTCTGTCCATGACAATGGAACTACAGAAAGTTACTTTACCTCTGGGTAAATGCTACAATGGTGATGAACTTTTCTGTGTAATAATATAATGAGGTTTAATGAATTATGTTTTGATTAGGACAGGTGTGAAGGACCCGAAGTCTTCATGCCACAATTTGCATAGGAGCCTTGAAGTGCTGCAGCTGTGACAGTTGTTTTTTAATTCCAAAGTTGCTAAGGAACATGAGCTCTTGGAGAGCAATTGTGGATATTAATGTTTTTAAACAACATTCCTAGCAATTTACACAGAGGTAAAAGATCTGCCTCTGAATGCAAATGAGCAGGTAATTAGCACTCAAAGGCTTGGGAAGATCCCCCCTTCCTCTTTACTAAATAATCTCTGAAGGCACTGATGAAAACTAATTAAATTCATCAGCTTCCCCTTATGACTTAGAGCATCTTGCTGTTTCATGTATGTGCCTCAGTGTCTCTCTGTGTGCCCATGTACGCACTCACACAATTCCAAACACACCTACCCCTCACATCTAGACACAGAGAAAATGTTTTCTTAAGAGATATAAAAAATCAAGATGCTCATTCATCATGCTGCCCTTCCAGGCCACATCTGCTATTTATCACTGTGCTTTTCATTTGTCATCAGTTGTCTCACCACAAATATCCCCAATACCTCAGCACATCAATTAATCAGTTCATCATTTCCTTGCCTGATTCTCAGTGCAGTGGACAGAGTAATCCTGAAGTTAATTTTAAAGCATCCCAACAGTTTCTGTTAAAGGGGGGTGGGGGCGGTGGGTAATGACGCCTAGATATATCTTCTGTAGTATGCACACATGTCACCATATGCTGTCTGCCACTGTTCTGCTGATGATTAAATGTTTTCATTTCAGGCTCTAGAGAACAATATAACAGTGTGCTTGGCAGATACAAGTAAATTGGAGAGGGGAGGGGGCATTGTATCTGAGCTTTCTGTGTAATCCCACCACTTCATTACTTGCAATTACTCTGGGACTAAACTAAACCACTAACCTGATTTTCTCAGGGTCAATGAGGCTTTTGTTTTGGCGAGCATCAATGCAACAAAATGCTTTCATATCCATTGCCTGCTTCCATGAGGACATGACCAAGAGGACTGACAATCTTATTTTTTAACCCTCACAAATGCCATCAAGGCTCATTTTGTTTTCGTTGTAACAAAGCTCTCCTCCCACCCACCCACTCACTGGCTTCCCCCCAGCAAACCTCATAAAACACCCTGAGTTGGGAAGAATGAACAGGACAATAAAAGTATTTACTGCTTTTCTGTGAAAAATAAAAACAGTTTCAAGAGGCTTTTGAATCAGTAAAACCAATAGGTAAATAGTTGGGAGGCTGTACAGAGAGGACATTCCACAAAAGAACACACAGCCAATGAAAATTAATTGGCTTCATTACTGCTTATGAAAGTTTATCCTTCATGATGAGTTTTGATGATGGAAACTCAATCAGCTTGGCCCATTATGGCTGTAGTTTATATGTAATGAACATTACCCGTAATTGTTATGTGGCACTACACTGCAGACATCATTATATGGTAAAATCCATTACATGTTTAGGCCACACTTGATGTCTCCGGGGTGACCTACAGAGGGAACTCAATCAAATGTAATTACCATAATTTACATATCATTTTCATGAACATGGTGAACTTCCAATTGCATTTAGTGGGCTTGTAATATTGTACCTTGTTACATCTGACTACAAACCAGCAACTAAAGACTTTGGTGGCAATTTTAAATAACTATATTTTGTCTTCCTATTCAACATTACCCAAGGATGCAAATCCTTTCCTCTAGTTCATTGGTTCTCAACCTCTGGGTCCCCAGATGTTCCTGGACTGCAACTCCCAGAAATCCCTTTCAGCACAGAGAGGGTGGAGGCTTCTGGGAGCTGCAGTCCAGGAACATCTGGGGACCCACAGGTTGAGAACCACTGCTCTAGTTTCTTCTGGGCTTAAATGTATTCTTTTTCATTCCCCTCTGTTTCATGGATTATTCGTCTTATCATTGTTCTATCAATACTGGTGGCAGGTATGGGCGTGAAAGTGTGTAGAGTTTAATCTGTCTTGAATTTTACCTCAGACATGTGCCTACTATGGAGAAGCCAAGTAATGTAGGCCAACAGTACATTCCGTAAGTAAATTCCCTATAATCATGTAATTTCCCTGGTGTTGCTATGGGAAATAGCTCACATAAATAGCTAACTGTGCAGTAGAGCACCAACCTTTTTTAAAGCTCCTCAGCAGCAGTCGACCAGCCAAGATAGCACACACACACACACACACACACACACACACACACACACACACACACACACACACACACACACACATCTCAATCTCACCACTTGCTGGTGAGAAATTCTAGCAGCAGTTGCACCCAGACTTTGGTTTTCATTGGGAGGGAAAGCACTCAAGACTTGCCCCTTCTATTTTGGGAAAACTTGCTTTCTTTACAAATGTTATTTCAAGCTAAAGAAGCAGAACAGAAGGGAAGGACAAGGGGTAGACACATTCAGATTAACATAAAAGACAAACTAATCCTATGTTCCTTCAAATTGGGGTAACAACCTTCAGGATACTGAAGATAGATGATGTTGTCTTTTAATGCTGTAAGATGTCCTTCAATTCCCTGTTCTCAATACTTGAACATGTTTTAATTGTACTGGACTGCATATTGTCCCTTGTTACTGTAAGTCGCCTTGGGTCCTTTTCCAAGGAGAAAGGCGAGGTAAAATACTCTAAAATAAATAAATAGATAAATAAACCACCACCGCCACCAACATTGTCATCATAACAGCATATATATTGCACTGATATTTAACAAATACTTAGGCTTTTTGTTAAAGTTTTTATCTGTTATATAATACCATTCAATGTTTTTATAATGTTGCTTGATTGTGCCTGGTATTTTTGCATCATCCTCACTTTAGAACTCCAGACCTGTAAGGAACCTATCAAGTTCAAGCTTGTCAAATAG
>JAHTLZ010000074.1:19562715-19599950 GCA_023846285.1 Phrynocephalus versicolor | reverse complement strand
ACACACACACACACACACACACACACACACACACACACACACACACACGTGCATGGGCACAAGCATGAGCATGAGCACGTGCACACATAGCCCCCAATTGTAATGGTAATATCACAACTCCCATGACAAATAAAGCACCATGCTACTAATGCTTCATCTTTCAAATATACCTGTTACTCTGCATCCGTCAATTAATTTAAAATAAATAAATACACTAATTTGTGTGACTGAATGTGCTCTAGATAGGTCGGTGTTCTTCAGAAATCATTTCCTTCAAGCCGGTCGGCTTTCAATGTCAGCAAACGGGAGGTTAGTAGCTAGTCTTGAAGCTGTTCTTGCCATTACTTACTGCAGCGTTTGCTGTTTTCCTGTATCATTTACAATGATGTATAGTTTTTAAAAGAGTGGCTGTCAGTCTATCTGTTACTGTAAAGCCTATCTTTAGCTCCTGCCTTAGGTTCTTAACTGCTATTGTAATTCTGAAACCTTTGAGCAATGCTTCTTTTTACCGGGTTGGAACAGGGGCCATCAATCACTCTGTGCCACGGGAAAGGAAAAGGGAAGGTCCCCCCTTGCACAACTTGCAGCATTGTTGAAAGGACATTTGGCAAACGGGGTTTACATACTTAAGTAACGAATGTCCAGGATCAAAATTAAATAATCCTCACTTCTCTTTGCATTGAGGTGCAAGGATTGGAGCAGTAATAAAAGAAGAATCCCATCAGCAAACCACTGGCCACCAAAGTCATTTGTCTGTTATTGATCCACAGCATAATTTAATGGTGTGGAAAGCAGCTACAAACCAGAGTCCTTTGTTCCTCTCACTGGATTAGGAGAAGCTTTGGATGTACTTGGCAGGAGGGGGATGCGGGGGAGGAGAGAGAGAGAAGGTTAAAGTATACCTTTTGTAATTTTTAAAACTAGGTTTCAGTGCAGTCCTTTAAGAGCTGAAGTGTAGACTGTGAACACTGCCTGATGAAACACCTTGGCTATAGCCAAACTGGTGGTGGCTGGTGACCATGGATTTCAGTTTGAACTTTACGGAGCTATCCAAGGTACTAAACCTATCTTTAGGGGTAGGATTCAGTGTCTTGGGTAGCCTCTGTAATGCTACAACCAAAAGCTTGAACAGATACATCACCTCCATGGAATCGGAGCCAGCAGTCCCCAGTGTTTTAACTTATGTTCCTACAGAAAAGAAGTTAGTGATGTGACACAGAGATGTTAACTGACCTATTTTGCCCTTTTTCCTTACTGGGCCATACCAAGAGCTTTGCCTCAGGTGGTTTTAGCTCTCTGATCAGAATTAGAGCAGATAGAGTATTTTGCTTTTGGCTTACTTCTAATATCCAGTCAACCTATATATTGGTTGTATGATTTTTGTTTTAACTTGTAAACCTCCCAGAATATTGTGTGCTGTAATGGGGCAGCTATAAATCTGATACAATCAATCAATGTAGATGGTGATCGTTGAACCCCTTTATACTATGTGAACTGAGGGACAGGAGGACACCCCAAATCCCATTCCAACTACGAAACAATCTTATTTTAACCTTGGCAGAGATGGGCACAAAGTGAACCGCAAATCAGAAAAACTGAGAAATCAGGTTCATGGCTCAGTTTGTGACCCAGTTTCAGGATCCTGTTTTGCTGAAGCAAGATGATGTGCCAAACTTTTGGCAAAATGGATGCCTGCCTGTGCCTTTCCCACTGCCCCATTGCTTCCCCACATGGTCCTGCCATCTTTGGCATCATCGTCAGAGGCAGTGACTGGCTTCCCTTCCAGGAGTTGGGGTGCTGCCTCTGCACATTCACCTGCCAACCAAAAGATCAGGGCAATCAGCTGGGGATCAGGTGCATGTGCAGAGGCAGCACCCCAGCTCCTGGAAGGGAAGCCAGTCATTCCCTCTGCGCCTGCACCTGCCTCCCAGCTGGCAGTGGCAGTGGCGGGATGGTGGCAACACTGGCATGGCGGCACCAGCACAATGATGGTGCTGGCATGAGAGGAGCAGATATGCCCCCTCTCCCCTCCAGCTGGGCATGTGCTGAAAACTGAACCACAAAACCCTAACAGCAAACCATGAACCAGCAAAAATTACATTTTTTCAGGTTCACACCCATCTCTGGTTATGGGGCAATGTCTAGCTACAGGCAACAGGCCATCTTAGGAGATGTAGGAAAAGTTACCCTGATGTGAACAGCTATATCCATGATAACACCATTGCCTACCAACTTCTGCTGCCTGAGCCAGCAACCTCATTTTACTTAATGGTGGGGTTACCTCATGGCCAATGCCCAATAAGGAAATACTAGCCAAAGGAGGAAAGGGATAATTTATTCATGGCTGTGGTAGCTCTGGGTTCATAGTAAAATTTACTGGCAGATCCTGGTCTCATGTTGTTAATCACATGTAGGCTGCCTCTTTGACATTAGCTTTTTTGACATCTGGACTCCAAGAATTCCCGAGCCAACATGGAAGATTTTGCAAGTGGTAACCCAATAGAGTATGCTTACTAAGCACTCCTCTTCAGCATAAATGTATTTTTGGAAATGGGAAAATACGTGCTTTCCTGTGTGTTGGAGCTGGTACATTTACGCAACTCTCATTTTCTCTAGAAGGTTGAGGTCATTATTTCTCCTGCCTCTCTCCCAGCCTGCTGCTGCACAGGACTTAAAGAAGGGAAGAGAAAGAAATGGTATCAAATAGTAGGGAAAATTGACAAGGCTAAATTTGGGAATCCTTACACAATCCCTCTGCAAGCACATAAACACATAAAAGAACAAACCTTGCTGAGAGAAAATCAGCATGGCTTCTGTAAGGGTAAATCTTGTCTGACAAACCTCTTAGAATTTTTTGAAAAGGTCAACAGGCACGTGGATTTGGGTGAACCGGTTGATATAGTCTATCTGGATTTTCAAAAAGCTTTTGACACAGTCCCTCACCAAAGGCTGCTGAGAAAATTGCACAGTCAGGGGATAAGAGGGCAGGTCCTCTTATGGATTGAGAACTGGTTGAGATCCCGGAAACAAAGAGTAGGTGTCAATGGGAAATTTTCACAATGGAGAGAAGTGAAAAGCGGTGTGCCCCAGGGATCTGTCCTAGGACCGGTGCTTTTCAATCTGTTCATAAATGACCTGGAGACAGGGATAAACAGTGAGGTGGCCAAGTTTGCAGATGACACAAAACTTTTCCGTGTGGTAAAAACCAGAGAAGATTGTGAAGAGCTCCAGAAGGATCTCTCTAAACTGGGGGAGTGGGCTGAGAAATGGCAAATGCGTTTTAATGTAACCAAATGTAAAGTAATGCATATTGGGGCAAAAAATCCAAACTTCATCTATCAACTCATGGGCTCTGAGTTATCCGTGACGGATCAGGAAAGAGATCTTGGTGTGTTAGTGGACAGCTCCATGAAGGTGTCTCCCCAATGTGCGGCAGCGGTGAAGAAGGCCAATTCCATGCTAGGGATGATCAAAAAGGGGATTGAAAATAAAACAGCCAACATTATAATGCCATTATACAAAACAATAGTAAGGCCCCACCTGGAGTATTGTGTACAATTCTGGTCACCGCATCTCAAGAAAGACATAGTGGAACTGGAAAAGGTGCAGAAGAGGGCAACTAAAATGATTAGTGGGCTGGGGCACCTCCCTTATGAAGAAAGGCTAAAACATTTGGGCCTCTTTAGTCTGGAAAAAAGGCGCCTGAGGGGGGATATGATTGAGACATACAAAATAATGCAGGGTATGAGTAAAGTGGATAGAGGGAAGCTCTTCTCCCTCTCCCAAAATACCAGAACTAGGGGACATACACTCAAATTGAGGGCTGGGAGAGTAAAAACTGACAAAAGAAAATATTTTTTCACCCAGCGCGTTGTAAGTCTATGGAATTCCCTGCCACACAATCTGGTGATGGCATCTGACCTGGATGCCTTCAAAAGGGGACTGGACAGATTCCTGGAGGAAAAGTCCATCACAGGTTACAGACCATGATGGAGATGTGTAATCTCTAGGCTTTAAACCAGGATACTTCAAGGGCCAGATGCAGGGGAGTGGTATCAGGAGACAGATATCTAGTCTCCTGAGCTCCCAGATGCATCTGGTGGGGCCGCTGTGAGATACAGGAAGCTGGACTAGATGGGCCTTTGGCCTGATCCAGCATGGCTCTTCTTATGTTCTTATGTTCTTAAGCTTACCTTATTATTTATGTGCCTTCAAAAGAGATGAACATTCAAACATTTATTGCAGTGCTTAGTGACTGGTTGCAGATTTGTGCTGAATCCACATATTTGCCACCTTACTGGGAGATCAAAGGCCACAGGTGGTTCCTCCCTCCCTTTTTTAAACTTCTTATGTTACTTTTGGGCTTTAGCACCAAAAACTTTGGAAAATATCTAGGTGTTGATGGGGAGAAGAAAGAAAGGGAGCTGGAAGAGACTGGTTTTCTATGGTCACAAAGAGACACACAGGAACAGTTTACTTGTACTCACAGGCACCATCTGCTCTGACGGTGACCAGTAGGCCATAGTACTGCTTTGAGCAGCCCACAAAGAACAGCCCTTCTAGTGGACAATATTCTTTGACATAAGTACAGCTTTTGCAAAGGACGTGCACTCCACCATTTGAAAGCATACTCTCCCATCTGTGAAATGCGTACAATTAAAAATCATAATGCCAACCACCTTGTGTCATTTTTATCTGAGCAAGATGGTGATCGCTGCCACCGACTCCCTAAATGTAGCATACCTTAACTTTCTGTCCTTGAATATCTGAAAAACTGATCTGCTGGATCGATTATCTTAGAAACCTGGCCACTGCTGCTTCTTAAAGCTGAAATACTGACAATAGGCTACAAAATCCCCCAAAGGTTGCCTGTGAAATTTATGGATGGTGTCACCACTTACCAGCAGAGAATTAAAAAGAGAGGGTGGGAAAAAACCAACCTTGGCCTGTTTTGCTACAGATGAATCCATCTCGAGCTAAAAATGTGCAAAATGCATAAAGCAGATCTTGCCTGCCTAACCTGCAGTGATAAATCCCAGCTGGCTGTACAACTACCTTGGCATACTGGCTAATGAGATGTGTGGTCCAGAGCTTAAAATGGAGGGCTTCATGAAAAGATCTCGCTGAGCAGGTGCATTCGAAAATACAAACACAAGGCTCTCATTGGAAGGGCTTAAGCAATGGAGCGTGGCAGAAACCTGTAGCTGGGGCTGCCTGAGTGACAAGCCGTGAGTTTGGACTGAAAACAGGCTATTAATGGATACAATTAAGACACCCGTTTCAGTTTAAAGATGAACTGGCCATAGAGCGGCAAATTGTGGAGCACTTATCCCGCTGAGCCATGTAATCGGGGAATGAAGTTGTAATTGTGGCTTCTTCTTGTTTTGCTTCTCTTGGAGAAGCTGGATATAGGATTCAATTTAACAAACAATTTGTTACACGGGTCACCCCTGCTGAGTGGCAAAGCCAAGTTTCCCCAGATCTCGCCACATCCACCCCCACACTTTCTGGAACCTGTTACATGCAATATAACTTGAGGAAGACAAAAGTCACATCTGCTTAACACGGCAAATTCACATTCCACACGCCCAAACACACCCACACATTTCCCCCCTCTCCCTTTCCTAGACCCTATGCACAACCATCCCTGCAAAAATTAGATTCTGTGAAGAGCCATTTACTTGCAAACATTGTTTTCTTGCTGAAATTATACACTTTGTGCCTTCTATCCTGCCTTTTCCCTCTTGGAGGATAATTGGGATGGATGAATCTGCAGGCTCTACTTTCTCCCATTTTAGTGTTGTTGTTGTTGTTGTTGTTGTTGTTGTTGTTGTTGTTGTTGTTGTTGTTGTTGTTGTTGTTGTTGTTGTTGTTGTTAAAATGTTTTGCATAGTTTCCCCTCAGATTTATGAGGGACTTGGCAAATTTTTGGATGGCGTCATCAGCAATGTACCAAACATGCCCAGACACCTGCAACGATCAAACTCAATATGTAAGACTATTCCAGCATGGAAAGGATAAGGTCATAACCAATGTCTATTAAAGAGGAGGAGCCTCTAGGTAGGCAATAAGAGGTGGCACCCTTATCTCAAGACGACCAAGAGAGACTCTGTGGTGCTTAGAGGGCCAGACCTGCCAGCTTTTACTCCTGTATCTGAATTGTTACAACAACCTCAGATTCTTTTGGTGCTAATTTATGAAGAAATTAACTACTTTGGGGAACTTCTTATCATACCCCTCCCCCCTCAAAGGGTCAAAATTAATATCTATCTCTAGAGGATGATTTGTAAGGACTCGTTGATGAACACCCCAAATGTAGCCGCCACACGTGAATAATATTGAACCGCCTGTCTGTCAGTTGTGGGTGAATTTCCACAGTCTCTCTGCTGGCAGGAAGCCGTACTTGCTTTCCATTAATGAAAGCACTGCTCGTAGTGTAAGGGAAAATTGGTCTTCTCCTCAGCCATGGCGCAGATGGCTCAACAACAGTCATTCACGCATGTTGATCAGGGCCAGGGAAGCTGTGCCCTTCACTCTAGCTGAACTCCAAATCCTATCACACTAGCCAGCCTGGTGAAGCATAATGTGAACAGCAGCTAATCACTCATTAAAGGAGGCAAACGTTCCCTGCCACTGATATAATTTGGGAGTCCAGCATGGAAGGAGCAGCAACAAGAAGACTTCTCACCAGATAACTCTTTTCTCAGAGAACAGCATGCCATCAAATATTAAACTTTGCTGAAACTTCCTTGTCCATTATAGACTTATACATCTGAATTTCAAAGGCAGCTCAGATAGGTCCCTGTTCAATCCCAGTAGATGTTCTCCCCTTGTCTTTAGGAAGCCAACAGTAGCAGCTGGTCTAGTCATTCAGGGACAGCGCCTAGGAACACCTATCTGAGGTTTTGGCTTTGTAGATTGGTGCAGTGGTATAGATCCCAGTAGCCCCACAAAAGACCCACTAGAGATCTGGAAGTTGAGTCACGGCAACTGGACTGCTTTTTCTTGGGAGATTGAAATGTTTCACTGCTCATCCAAACAGAGTTGTCAGTCTCT
The DNA here is from genome assembly GCA_023846285.1 of Phrynocephalus versicolor. Classification (NCBI taxonomy): domain Eukaryota; kingdom Metazoa; phylum Chordata; class Lepidosauria; order Squamata; family Agamidae; genus Phrynocephalus; species Phrynocephalus versicolor. The sequence continues at coordinate 19,592,894 of JAHTLZ010000074.1, read as the reverse complement.
GGTTGGATGAGCAGCAAAACATTTCAATCTCTCAAGAAAAGAAGTCCAGTTGCCATGACTCAACTTTCAAATAAATTCACCTGGATGACTGAGAATCTTCACAGACCCACTAGAGAGCTGCAGGGATAGAGGCAGCAGCAAACAGATACTCTTGCTGGTATGGCTACTCTGGGGGCTTCACAACAGATCAAGTACATATACCCATCTAAAGGGGATGTGATGTAAGGCTGTTAGGTCTTTGTCTAAAATTTGCCCTCTGAATGCATGGGAAGGGTACTCCATGAAAGCTTATTCCAAATAAAACCTATTCATTTTCAAGGCATCACAAGACAGCTGACCCCCCAGAGATTGCCATAGAACACATGGGAGGCAGGACAGCTCAAAGTGGAGTGACATGGCAAGTTGGCAACATCTACCTCAAGTGGCAGATGCTGGAGGACAGAGGAGGCAGCATACCAGCCATTCCTCTCATTTGGAGGCCAACTCTGGTGTGATGTCCCAGAACTGGCCTACTGATCTCCACATGTTGGAAGACACGCTCCCATCAACTGCATTGAAACAGGATATAATGGCCATTCCAGCTGGCTACTCTTAATATTGCCTATTAAGTCGGGTGGCAATGTATCATGGCCCAGCCTTGAAAAAAGGCTGTGGTCTTTCTTAAGTATGCTGGTCCTAAGATAAATCAGGCTTTACAGCCTCCATTTAAGACCAGCTCCTTCAGCTGTGCCTGAAACAAAGCATGGAAGTACTGCATTATATAGGTTTGGTTACTTCTAAACAGAAATTGCTTACCGTCTGGTGGTAGGAACACTACATTACCTTACCCCCTCCAAGAATTTCAGGCTAAGCTCTCCCCCCCCCACTCTGGCTATTTGAAGTCATTAGCACCTATGCTTTTAATTAATAAGCATATGCAAGGGGCTAAATTTTGGTATATCCTTAAATTTGGGGGTTCTTAGCAAGGGACTCCTCTTTTTGTTTTGGATTCTTTAACTACAACCTTTTTTTTTAAAAAAAAATCTGAAATTACTTAAATCTTATTGGTCCTTCCAATTTGGATTTCCCATCCTGGTTTCTGGTGCTCAGATCAGTTCAGCCCTACAGAACCCTCATGTTTAGTCAAAAGAAAGCAGAGTCAAGACGAGAGACAACCATCCACTCCAGAAGTGGGCAACAACAGGACGAGAGAGAGAGAGAGAGAGAGAGAGAGAGAGAGAGAGAGAGAGAGAGAATCATCCACAGACCCATGAGGATGCTAATGCTACTTTAAAGTTCACATCTATCATCACGTCATCACCCCTGTCATCATCATCAGCCCCTTCATCTTCATCAAGTTCAGCATTAGGAAAAAATGGTGATGAGAGAGAAATATCTATCATGCTCATAATCCAAAGAAAACACATCCACACTCATTAAGGTCAATATTAAAATCCTCCCAACCTGGAAGTTTCATAAAATAAAATGCAAAAAGGGTAATCTGGAATACAAAAAGAAATACATAATTTTCATTTACTTCTTTCATTTTGGAAATCTGTCATTCACAGGGTCAGGGGTGACTTGATAGCACATAAAACATAAAAAATACGATTGTAATGTTAAGAAGATCCACCCAATGCCACTCCTTGTCACCACAGTAATTTCTTTTAGATATTTTTAGAATTACGGGTGTGAAACAAATAGTGGGGAAGGAATATCAGATGGTTCAAGTGCTGGGTGGTGTTGTGGCTTTTGCCATTGGCTTGTACTTTGCTGTTACTGTTGGGGCTATGTAGACAGGGAGTGGGACCTGTGTGAATTGCATTACAGCAGTTTGTAACATTTGTGATTTTGTTTAGGTAACTAATATTTAACTGTTTTGTTATTTTTAAATAAAAAACTTACTTTATAGCAGTGATCTCAATTATAATAATTACTAACTACAGTACTTCAGACTAGAGATGGGCACGAAATGAACAATTTTTCGTTTTCATTTTTGTTTTTTTTGTTTCGTTACATAACGACAAAGGAATTTTGTCTCAAAAATGAAACGAAATGAACAGAAACACCGGAAATTTTGTTGTGCATTTCATTTCCGTTACTGCAATAGGAATGAATTGCTTAAAATCCTAAAAAAATCACAAAAAATTGAAATAAATGGTAACGAAATGGTAACAAATGAATGAAAATGAAAATGAATTTTTTGCAAAAAATCGCGAAAAATGGAAATGAACCGAAACGGACCCTCCAAATGACAAATGACAAATGAAGTGCCATTTTTTTTATTCGTGCCCATCTCTACTTCAGACTGTTTAGAATTGTAACTGAAGGAAATTACACTCTGAAACACTCACCTTCAGAGCTCTGGCAAGTGAGACAAGATGAGAACACAGGCAGGGGAGCACTGCCATCACCTGCTTTTAACGCCTTGCCATCATTAGTAGGCAGTGCACAATATCTTCTCTTACTAGCTGAAACATTTCAACTATGCATGGCCTATAACACCCTGGCCTTGAGGTGACAAAAGCATGACTGAATAATGGACACCAAATTCCCATTGGATCAAAGAGTCACAGCTTTCTGCGCAGGTGGTGCTGATGCAAGATGATACCCTTGTAGATATTAAGTACATAATGTACACCCCTCTCTTCTGACTGCAGAGCACTCCCAGTGGCTTCTGAACATAAGTAATACAGGGCAGAAAATTTATACCAAGAAAGCAGTAATAGGCATCAAAAACATAACCATAAATCTACTTTAAAAATCAATCTGAAGTCTGAAATATAGTACAAAAACAAGTAGCAGTAAAACCTTAGACTCAGCAAGTCTGTTAAGAGAGCAACATTTTCATTTTTGAATAAAATAATAAAAAAGAAAGTCGTTATCATAGGGTGACCTTCCAAACACAGCTGCTGTTCTTTGAAGAAAAGTAGGGGGAAATCTATGGAATTTGCAGGAAGACTAAATGGAAAAACAGCAGAGTTTGATATGTGTTGAAATAGCCACATGACCAAATTTCTCCAGGCCAGTGGTTCCCAACCTTGGAACAATCTTAGACTGCAACTCCCAGAAACTCTTGCTAGCACAGCTGGTGGTGAATGCTTCTGGGAATGGCCTTCCAAGAATACATGGACTACTCAAGGTTGGTAACCACTCCTTCATACCTTTACCAAAGAGAGGTGGATAGTATTCTAACTCAGCCTTCCGCGTTTCTGATGTCATAGTTCTCCTATGTATAAAGAGGGACAAAGCTGAACAAAGGAGCTTCCATCACTCGTGGACACTCTTTTGGGAGTTGAGATGCTGTTCTTAGGGTACTGTTTCAGGCAGAGATGCCTGTGGATAGTAGAGGGTCCCCTTTTCAGACATGTAGGAGAGAGATGACTTTAGAAAACAGAGTGCTGTGCTGGAAAATATCTACTCAGTCCTGGAAGTTAGGTGAGGAGAGGCCAAGGCAAGATGGGGGAAGCAGGGATGATGATGGAGAAGGCACTCCTATTGGGAGGTGGCAGCTGTAGCAGGTTCATGAATTAGGGGGCACAATACTTGCCCTGCCCTGGGGAGTGGCAACCCACACTACCACACTGATAGTATCACTCCAAAGAACTGGAGGTTGCTCTGTCTAGCCAGTTGGTTAAGTTCTGGCCTATGTGTGCAGATTACGCTTCCTAGATCAAGCAGCCTCCCTTTCTTCAGGTTATTGCCTTGATGTACTGAAAGTGACACAGAGAGGCAAAGCTACTATGATCCCCTCAATCCGTCCCCATCCTTCTGCAGAAGTACCTGACAGCTACCTGAAGCTGCTGCAATTTGCAATTGAGCTTGACAATACCCCCCCCCCCATTGCAACTGAGCACAGCAGGTTTATTTAAGTGGTACATGATAGGCCATTTAGCACACACATCACTTGGCTCCTCAGCAGAGGCTTGTGGTTAGGCCATTTAGGAGCCTGAAGTTTTTGCCTCTAGTGACAGGGTTGACTCTGTCTACCTCAGTCAGGTGCTGGCCTTTCAAAGGGCTCCATTTCTCCATGTCTCTGTTTCCTCCAAGTTGTGATGCACTGCTGCCACCAGTATTTGCCACCAGTGCAGAGAGAGAGAAAGAGAGAGAGAGAGAGAGAGAGAGACTTAGATAAGGCTTTAAATAAGATGGATTCTGAGAATTGGCTCATCCTAAACCACTGGAAGAGCGCTGCGGAACAACCCCGATGCATACTGAATGTTGGAAATGACTCCTGCATGTTTTGATAGAAGTTAGACATGAATGCCTTGATGAACTATGCTTATAAAACATCCTTGTTCCATTTAATGCATTCCAGAAGCAAATCCTCTGCACGGGAAATACTCTTGTTATAGTGAATCACAGTGATTTTAATGAGCTTCTTTTCTCCACCCCCTTTTTAAAAAAAGGAAGACCAACATCTGTTCTTCTCTGTACTTAGGGATGGGCATCTTATGAAAAATGACACACTGTTTCATTGTTTTGTAAGCTTACAAAACTTTATGAAATGAAACAAAACAGCAAACAGTGTGTCGTCAAGAAATGAAGCAAAACACCATTTTTTGCTTTGTAAATGAAACAATTCATTCTAGCCTCTTGATCCAGCCATCTTGAGAACAGGAGGTTTATATATTTTTAAACTGATTGATTTGTTTTTCTTTCTTCCCATGCCTCAGCTTTTGAGATAGCTTATGTCCAATCTGATCTGCCTGAAGCTAGCCAGCCCAGAAGCTGAGGTGTTCCCTTCGCTGGCTTTGTCTGCAAGTTGATTTAAAGTGATTGTTTTCCTTTCCTTTTTAAGTAGGACTGTGGAGGTTATTGTTTTTTCTATGTTCTTTCCTTCCCTCACCACGCTGATCAGCTGTTGAGTTTATCTCCCGGATCTCTCCGTGAAGCAGCTAGCTATTAGTTTCTAGCTTGTTTACTGAGGGTTCTTTCTTGAAAGCAAATTGATTGGGAGGTTTGAGGGTCTTTGATTTAGGGCAGTGGGCTCCCTGTTAAATAAAAATAAAGGAAAGATCCCCATTGTTTATAGCCTTATGAAGTATTTCCTTTCATGAGGACAATTCTTTTTAAAAATCCATTATTGATGAAATGAAATGAAGACTGCAACACAATGAAACAAAATGAAATGAAACACTTTATTTCCGTTACATGCCCATTTCTATCTATACTGGTAGAGAAGCCCCCCCCTTTTTTTAATAGATTTTTATTGAATTTTTAAGGGGGGAACAGGGAAAAAGAGTATGGGTGGAGGGGAAAAAGAAGGGGTACAATTTTTAAAATTTCATTGAGTATATCAAGCAAAATAGATATAGTAATTTAACATATTACTAAAATTGCCAAATGTTATCACAATACTAATAAATTTGTTACTTCTTGCCATCTTTCCCGAGAGATCTCGTTGTAGTCTCCCTTTAAATAGCCAGAGAGTTTATCAATTTCGATACATTCTCTTATCTTTCCGTGGAAATCCTTCTCTGTTGGCGTGTTTGGTTGTTTCCAAAATTTCGCATACAGTATTCTTGCAGCAACAATTACATGGTGAAGTACATATCTCTGGTCATAGGAAATATTTACATCTACTATATTTAACAAAAATAGTTCTGGTCTAAACTCTATCTTAATTTTCAAAGATCTTTCTAAGAAAAGTTTTACCATATTCCAATACGCCTTTGCTTCTTTACAAGTCCACCACATATGATAAAAAGTTCCACAATCATAGTTACATTTCCAACATTTAGGTGAGCAGTTATACATCTTAGATAAATGGTGAGGTGCAAAATGCCATCTATAAAACATTTTGTAGCAATTTTCCTTAAACGAAATAGATTTAAAGATTTTAACTGTATTCCACAGGGAGTCCCATTTATTTAAATGGATAGTATAACCAAAGTTTTCATCCCATCTAATCATAGAGTCTTTAACCAATGTATCAATCATTTTTTCATTTAACAGTATATTATAAAATTTGCTAAGAAGCTTTGAATCACCAGAAGAAAGTATTTTATCCAATGGGGTATCAGTAGTCATGAAGCCACCCTCTTTGGAAAGCTCTTTGAAGTGTGAATGTATTTGTTGGTATTTCCACCAATCCAAATTATAACCTTCTGATATTAATATCCCTAATGGTTTCAATGAGAGGTCAGCATTCAGAAGGTGTCTGTAAGTTATAACTTTTGAAATTTCACTTGCCTGGGAGCTATAAATTGCTCCCAGTGGGGATAACCACATAGGTGCTTTGAAATAAAATTGTTTTTGAATCAATGACCATATTTTGGTTAAAGCATTCCTTATCCAATGCTTTTTAAAGAGGGTAGGTAAATTTCCCTTATACCACAAATAGTGATACCAGCCCTTATCAAGGCCATAACTCTCAAGCTGTAGTATTCTTTTATTTGTCATCAAGATCCAGTCTTTAATCCAGGTCATGGCGGCAGCCTTGTAGTATAGTACCAAATTGGGAAGGGCAAAGCCTCCAAATTTGGTTCTATCCTGCAAGTAAGTATTTTTAATCCTTGCTTTTTTCTTTTGCCATATAAATATACGTATACTTTTTTCCAAATCTGAAATGATCTTAAAGTTTGGTAATATAGGCAGAGATTGAAATAGGAAAAGCATTTTAGGTAAGACATTCATTTTGACTGCAGCAATTCTGCCCATTAAGGATAGCTGAAGTCTTGACCAAGTTTCGAGATCAGCTTTGATTGTTTTGATAACATTAACATAATTGTCTTTGAGTAAAGAGTTACATCGGTTAGATACAGTAATACCCAAGTATTTTACCTTATTAGAATGTTGAAAACCAGATTGTTTTACCAGTTTTTCGATCATGGGTGGGGTCATATTTTTAGTTAGAACCAATGTTTTTTCTCTATTCACCTTTAATCCGGAGATTTTAGAGTATGCCTCCAGGGTCTTTAGAAGTTCTACAGAGGAAGTCTGGGGGTTCTCCATGATAACCATCAGGTCATCTGCAAAGGCTTGTACCTTGTAAACTTCTCCCTTGTATTGTAGGCCTTGAATATCTGGGTTTTCCCTTATTACATGAAGGAGAATTTCCAGGGTGGATATAAACAAAAGAGGGGAGAGGGGACATCCTTGCCTGGTACCTTTGTGTATATTAACTTTATCTGTGAGGTGACCATTCACTACAATCCTGGTATTTTGGGTAGAATAAATTTGTTCAATTGCTCGCAACATTCTGTGGCCACACTGAAGATAATCTAATTGAGTTTTGAGTAGAGACCAGGATACATTATCAAAGGCTTTCTCAGCATCAATGAATGCAAAAGCTACTTGCTTCTCGGGGTGGGATTCATAATATTCCAACACGTTGAGGAAAGTTCTGATATTGGATTGGAGGTGCCTTTTCGGGAGGAAGCCAGTCTGGTCGTGTGATATCAAAGAAGGTAAAATCATTCGCCATCTGTTGGCCAGGATGGTTGCAAAAATTTTGTAATCCACGTTTAGGAGGGCAATTGGCCTGTAGTTCTGTATCAAATCTTTGGATTTCCCTTCTTTGGGAATCAGTGTCGTATGTGATGATTTCCAGGAATCTGGTATATTTTCGCCTTCAAATATAGATGTAAAGAGGTTTTTCATATTTCCCGAAATTGTCTCCGAGAATTTTTTATAAAATATGGCTGGTATTTGGTCGGGTCCAGGCGCTTTATTCAATTTTTGATGATTAATAGCCTCTGTTATTTCCATCATTGTGATGGGGGCGTTCGTCTGGGCTCTCTGCTCCTCAGTAAGTTTTGGGAAATTGGCTTGTTCAAGATAATGAAAGATAGCATCATTGTCAATCATCTCCGGCTTGAATAATCTTTGGTAAAATTCCTCTATGATTTTTTGAATTTGTAATTGCTCTGTCTGATTTTCCCCAGTTTTGTCTTTGAGTGAAAATATGAGTTTTTGTGATTGTACCTTTTTTAACCTATACGCTAACCATCTACCTGGTTTGTTTGCATTTTCCACAAAGTTCAGTTTGGCCAACTTGATTTTGTGAGCTATATCTGCAGTCAGAATCAAATTGAGTTCATGCCTACAAGAGGCCAGGTCTTTGTTCAACTTATCGTTGCGGGGATCTTGTGTTAAGTCCGTTTCAAGCTTTTTCATCATTTTAAGAGTTGATTCATATTTCTTTTTCCTCTCTTTATTCCGTCTTGCCATAAATTGGATAACAAAACCTCTAAAGTATGGCTTGAAGGCATCCCATACCGTTTTGAGTGGTGTGCCCTTATTCAGATTAGTTTCAAAATACAAATTCAAATCTCTAGCTGCCTCTGAAATGAATTCTTTATCAGTCCAAAGAGTTGGGTTAATTTTCCAGTGCCTAGGCATACCTGAAGATTTCAGTGTCCATAAGATGGCATTATGGTCAGATAACACTCGAGGTAAAGTTTCAATATCCCTTGTGTTTAGTAAAAGATCAGATGAAGCCCAACACATATCTATACGAGAGAAGGAAGCATATTGTCTTGAATAGAAGGTGTAACCATCTTTTAGTGGATTTTTCCTTCTCCAGATGTCATGAAGTTCTAGAATGTCGGACATATCCAGAAACGATTTGGGCAGTGTGGAAGACGAGGTCTTGAGTTTTTTCCCTTTTGATGTTTTCCTGTCTACTGAGGGAATATGTACAGCATTGAAATCTCCCAATATTATAAGCTGATAATTCCCATATTGCAACAGTTTCTGGGCCAGTTGTTCAAAGAATGCTTGTCTTCCATGGTTATCATTAGGAGCATATATACCAGCAATAATTGTTTCTTTAGATTGAATTTTTGCTTGGACAAGGATCCATCTGCCTGATTCATCTTTTTCCAGAAGAATTGGGGAAAGTTCTGGTTTAATGTAAAGTGCCACCCCATTTTGCTTCTTTTCTTTATTTGATGTGGAAAACAGATTTCCCAATTTATTTTGTATTAAATATTGTTCATGTTTTCTCAATACATGGGTTTCCTGTAAACAGATGACGGAGCATTGTTGTTTTTGGAGAAAATTGAAAGTTTTCCGACGTTTCTGGGGCGTGTTCATACCATTAATATTCAATGTTAGAATTTTTTGGGCCATCTTGCTACTTCCAAAAATATTTTTTCTTCCCTGATTTTGGCCTGAGAAAATTTTTCGGCCTGGCACCTCCCACTGCGCCACTAGAATCTTGAACGTGCTTTGAAGTCTCTTGTTTCGAGGTCTGGTCATCACGGCTGTCATCTTTGGTAGTGGTTTGAGTTCCGGTCGTGTCCTCATCTTCAGAGGAGGATGGTGAAGAAGAGGAAGGGGAGTAGCCCAACTTCTTTGCATTTTTTTCAACGAAGGCTCTAGCTTTCTGGTGAGATTGAATTTTCTGTAATTTGCCTTCCCATTGGAAGGACAAACCTTGGGGGTAGAACCACTTGTATCTTATGTCATGCTTGAGCAGAAGTTTGGTAAGGAATGTATATTCTTTCCGTAATTGGCGAACCTCCCAAGGGACATCTTTCAAAATTATCACTTTGGATTTATTGATTTCCACCTCCTTATCTTGGGTGGCCTTGAGGATGCAATCACGAGTGTATCTTCTGACCAGTTTAACTATTACCTCGGGAGGGAGTTTGTTTCTTCTGGTATAAGCCGTTGGTTGACGGTAAATCACGTCTACCTCACGAAGGAATTCTTCAATAGGTACCTCAAGTAGGGTGGCCAGGGTGTCTCCAACCATAGTGTAGAGATTTTCATCTTTATCCACAGTAAGGTTTTGAATTCTTAGAATTTTGGAAGAGGCTTCGATTTCGTGTGTAAGAACCAGTTTGCTTGTTGATTCCATTGAGGCTTCAATTTCTCCAAGACGAAAATCAGTGACATTCATATTCTCTTCCAACGCTTGTAAATGACTACCAAAGGTTTCTAGTTTGGCATCGACATTAGAAAAGCCCTCTTTCATTTCTGCTCTTAAGTTGGAGAACCCAACGGTTTGATCTGAAAGCATCTTCACCTGGGTAAGATTCAACTGCTTCAATGCATCTAAGATTTGGTCAGATTGGCTTGATTGACTTGATTGTTGAGTCATGGTTGCTGGATGGGCCAAAGGAACAAAAGCAGATTTCTTTTGTATAGTTGGGGTCTTGCTCATACTGAGGATTTATTTTGTGGTGGTAAGGAAATCGATTACCTCTTCACAGGAAAGTTACAAAGTCTTTAAGAGATTGGACTTATTTCTAATCGGTTTACTGCTTTTCAAGAATTATATGTGATGCTGCAAACATGGGAAAATCCAGTAGATGGCGTGCTGTGCCCACTTTTGCCAACAGAGTCCGAAAAGTATAGTGTGAAATAGATTGGGAGCTTAAGAGTTAAATTTCTGCAGTTAGGTGAATATGAAAGTGAAAGCTGCAGTCCTCCGAGAGGCAGAAATTAACAGATAAAACAGGAAAGAGGAACTAAAAAAGGCAAATTCTTTTCGGTAAGTTGCTGATTTATATTCTTGAAAGGGCTTTCAGATGGAAAAAGCCACTCACGATTCTGGAGGAATAGAGGCAGCTCAAAACTTCCGTCCGGATCTCCCAAGGTCTCAGCCGCACAGGAATTCCACCAGGGGTTCTAAACCTCTCTCCCGAGAGGGAACCACACCCGGGTGCCCTGGATCGGTTCTGGGATAGATTCTGCTCCCAGAAGGGTCGTCTTGGAGTGGAAACGCCCTCATGGGACCTGGGATACATCGACGTTAGCTGGGACTGCTTTCAGCTAACGTCTATGCTGCTCGCGGCCATCTTGTCCCTCGGTAGAGAAGCCCCCTTTATGCTTTGTCACAAGCAAATAGCAAATAAACACAAAACAAAACAAAACAATTTAGCGGCCTTCCACCTGTGTATATAGGGGGGTTGTGGGGTGTCTTTTGGGGGTGTCGTTTTCTCCATCTTAGTACTATACTTTTAGAATGGATTGAACTACATCTCCCATTTGCAGCCCAACATATATAGAAAGCACAACGGGGAGGGAGTACCGTAATTTCTTGTCCAGAAATTGAGGAAAAGTGTGCACAAACATGAATGCAGCAGTAAACCTATTCAGGAAAAATGCTGTTTATTAGGCCACTCACAAGAAGTGCAAGCACTCACTTTAAAGACAAGCACAGACAAACACAAAAATGAGGTGAAGACATACTGGCTCCCCTCCCCCCCCCCAACTGTACAAACTAAACTAGAAATGGGTGAAAATGAACTATGCAAATCTAAAATCAGAAGATTCACCCATCCTTGGACCTTTATTTTCTATTATTTCCCTTCCTTTATTGCAACGCCACATGCAAAATGTAGCTCGTTCCCTTATGAGGCTTTGTTTTTGCTGTTTGCTCTGTAAGACATATGTGTGATATATTTCCTCTTTTGGCATACCGCTTTCAGTACACCAGTTAAAACACTGATGGTTTTCTGCTCTTAAGTCAAATCACTCATAAATAGAGCCGCTCATAAGTAGAGGTACCACTGTACATGTCCTCCCTACCTATGAAGACTTATAATAGTCTGAGTGTTACCACAGGTTGACCCTAACCTGGACATACACTGGATAATATTTAAACCTTAGCACTAATGCTCCCTTCCTTAACCTTGACCCTAAAACATTAAACATTACTTACGGAAGGTGACTTTTCATCTACCAAAGCTCATAGGAACTTGTTAGAAATCCTAAGAAAACATCCAACCTTTTTACTATGGGTTTGAATTCAGCAGGGGGCTGTGTGTAATCATCTGCTATGTCACAGAAACATCTTCTTTTTCCTAGCGTTTCCCCCACAGGTCTGGGATCCGCTTTTATGATCCTGAAATGCCACTTTGCCTGATCAACCGTGTTCTCAGGGCGCAGGCTGACAATTTGCATGTCCTTATTGACAGTGTCCTGCCATCCCTGTTCTGGTCACCCACTTGGCTGCCGGCCATTCCGTTTCCAGGTGGTATGCAGTTTGAGCAACAGTGGAAGGTGCTGCTTTGAGGACATGTCCATACCAGTGGAGCTGGCTTTCTCTTATCTTCTCTGTTATTGATACCACACTTAGTTGCTGGGTAGTATCATTTGTGATGTGGTTGAGTAGAGAGATGCTCCATATCCAGGGGATTGTACACATTTCCACAGCATGGAGGCAGTTTTTATTTATTTATTTATTTATATACCATGCTGATTTCCCAAAGGGAACTCTTGGAGGTTCACATAAAAGACATAAGAAATCAAAATAATAATAATGATAAACAAGAAGGAGGAGGAGGAGGAGGAGGAGGAGGAAAGGAAAATACAGAACAACAAACAGGTAGTTGGCAAGAGGCATAAAACAACTGGTAACATGCACAAACCTCAAGACAGTAGAGAACAATACACACCCTAGCGACTGCCTCTATTAACATTGTTGCTGCCAAGCACTCTGTGCCATACAGTGCAATTGGGCGGCCAATCGTGTTGTAAATCTTGGATATGACACAGATTGGCATTTGTCTGTTGCAAAGCACACCAGTGAGTGCTATTGCAGCCTGGCTGCATTTACCCTTGCTTGTACATCACCACTATGTCACGCAAACATAACACACATGGATTGCCATTTCCACATAAGATCCTTCCATTGAATATCTATAAATCCCATCAGAATCTAGCTTTCCTCATTTCTACTTGTTGAATCAGAAGCATCTCACAATGGCCTCTACTAATCTCATAAAAATACAACAAACATAAAGAAAAAGCAAAGCCATAGAGACTATGTGATGGAATACAGTGGAAGAAATGCTACTGGGATTTTCTTTTGCCCTAAACTATATCTAAAATGGTCTTTGGTTAATCAAGCCCTGGACTTTGCTTCAGGCTATAATCAACACCTAGTAAGTCTAATGCATCCAGTGCAATGTTCCTAAGAAACATACAGTAAAACAATGCCAATATATATACCTGCATATAATATTACTTTGAGCATCACAAGTTGGCTCAACACTATTTTTACATTGGTTAACCCCTTCAATGCTGACTAATGTTCAATCCTCCTTTCCCTCTTGGCATTATATTTTGAAGAAGTAATAATTAATGCGGCTGGGCAAGGGCATTTTGTTGCCAGAGGAAAAGGAGTAAATTGCACATTTATCTGCATCTCCTGGGACGTCAAGGTGCAAAGGATCAAATGCTGGTTTTTAAATTTTGGTTTATACATCTCTCATCCCCACACGTGTCTCTGTCTTGCCCTAATAAAAATACATCCTAGCTAGAGTTGGGCACAAATAAGAAAAAAATGTGATTTTTTTATTTGTATTTTTTTATTTTTAAATTTTAGGGTGAATCCTACAAATATGGCACCCAGAGACACCAAAATTGCATGGAATTTTCATCTAACCCTTCTCTACAATACAATCCCTCCAAGCTTGGGTGAAGTTTGGGCTTCAGATGTCTGAGTTAAACATCCACAAAGTAGGTCCCCTTGAAAAGTGCTCCACTGGCATATACAGATGCCAAAATGACAGAGACATGTTTCCTAACACTCTTCTACCATCCCTCCAAGTATGGTGAAAATTGGATTTCAAGCATCCAAGTTATACACCCCCAAAGTGTGTCTCCTTAGGAAAATGCCCTCTAGAAGATGACTTGGAGAAACCCAGTCTAGCACCTAATCTGGAGGTGTTGTAGAGGAGAGTCCAAGAAGCTTCCATGCATTTTTCCTGGGGGGGGGCATTTTATAGGCTGATAAACTGATGAATCCAAAATTGCTAAAAATCATTGAATTTTATTTGCCAGGGTGTATAGACCATCCAAATCCAAATGCATCATGGATCAGCCTGAGGTGCCCACCTCAGCCAGCCTGATGATAGAGCCAGCCTTGTAGTTAATCAAATCCAAGTGAAGAGAACATATTGACAAGAGATGATAGTATGGGCATAAAAATAGCAATGAGCGGCTTTTCTAATGAGACTAATGTGGCTTTGCAGCTAGCAAAATTACTGAAGGATAATGGTTTCCAACTTTGGATCCCCAGATATTCTCAGATTAAAAATCTCAGATGTTTTCCTCACTAACTGTCCTGAAAATGATTTCTGGTATTTATCATTTTAGATGCCCAAATCTCCCAAACAATTTTGCTTCATCTGAGATACTTCTATAGACTTCACATTAGGCATCATTTGAATGATTTTTAGATAAGGCTGCTATCTCACCTGGGTTCTTCTGAAGGTTCGGCTTTTCCTCTTCATCCCATCATGTGATTGAATAAGTGGGACAGGAGTTTCCACATCCAAAGCTGTTTTTTATTTTAAAGTGCAGTTCAGCCCCCTTGGCCAGCAGGTGGTGCTAGCATTTGAAAAAACAGATCACTTGGCTGGGGGAAATTAAAACTTAGGGCACCACATGGAGCTTCCTGTTTCTCCGAAGGTGAAAAGAAATAAAAAAAAAAAAAACAGCACCAATCGGCCCCAGGAACAGCAGGTCGGTGCTATGAGTTAAAAAAAAGAAGAAACCCGGATCATCTGCAAGGTCTCACAACATCTGCCTTCTTAAAAGGTGGATTTTTAAAGCGAGGCAAAAAATTCCCTACCTCATGGGTGAGTCACAGAAACCTCGCTTAAAAGGGCATTACCAGATTTTCTTTTTTCTTTTTTTTCAAAAAGCCCGGTGGCCATGGGGGCGGCATTTTTAGACACGGTTTATCTAGTAATTTAAACTGCTTTTAAAGGGACATGGGACTGAGCCCTCTGAAAGAAGCATAACTGTTCTTCCTGTTCTATCTTCATTACACAGATACAGTTATAAAAATAGGGAAAGTAAAGGACATGTTTGATGTATCATTTGCCCAAAAGTCTGGGAGAAGAGCTTAGGAAGTCTGTGTGCTTAGCACAAGTCCTTTCAAATTCTTATTACAGCATCATCCACTTTCATCAGAATGACTTAACAAGAACAGAGATAATCACTGCAGAACTGTGCTCATTACCCAGCATACACTGTATTCCATAAATCTTTTTTTAAAAAAATTTGGAATCATGTCCCTTCCTCTCCCTGTGGATGTCATTGACTTGGCTGGTGATTGAATTTTCCCTTTTTGGGAAAATTTTCCCTTTTTTGTCCAGATTTGGACAAAACTGGATGGAGTCCAACTCACTGTGTATCGAAGAAGATTGGGTCCGAAATACCATACTAGCTTCTGAAAAGAATCAGAATCAGCTAAAAATGTTGGCAGAATTCATTTGAGCTGAAGCCCTTCCTTATCAGAGCTCTGATCATTGAAATGCTTTGTGTTCAGCTGAATGCCCTTATAAGTTACCTCTTGCTTGCAAACAAGCCAAAATAGGTCTCATTATTTATTTATTTATTTATTTATTTATTTATTTATTAGAGTTCTATACCACCCATCTAGCTCATAGTTGGGTGGTATAAACAGGGTTTTACATTATCCTTATATTACCATCATGCATTTTGTCTTACGCACTGGATAGGTAATAGTGTGGTGTCGATGTGTCATGATTTACAACTTTTCAGATGTGCAGCTTTTGAGAATTTCTGCCTTAGCTGGATAAAATTGAGATCCAATTTGATCATCAGTAGAGATGAAAAAATGACGTTTCGTTTCGTTTCGTTTCATTGAGGGGCTCAGTTCGGTTAATTTTTATTTTTTGTGAATTTTCACAAAATATTCATTTCATTGGTTTGTTAATTCATTATTCTTTTTTACCCATTTTGTATGATTTTTAAAGCATTTCCCCGCGCAGGCGTCCCCCAACATCCCAGAATAGAAGGAAAACACTAAAAAAATTGATGCTGGCAGAGACACAGTATAGACTGCAGGGAGGCTGCAAGGCAGAGGCAGGCATTGCCCAGGGTGCAAGGCAGCCACAGAGTGACTGTGGGGCAGGGGAGGGTACTCACCGTGAGGTATGCAGTACGCACGCAAGGAGGCTGCAAGACTGAAGCTAGAGAGAAATCTCTTCTTTCTCTCCCCTAAGAACCAGGCTGCAGCCAGCAGGAACACAGAGACACACACCTGCCTGCCTGGCCTAAAGTGAAAATAACGAGTCACAGAGACAGCAATCCCTCCCCAACCTAACTCACACCGCAGACTGCAAGGAGGACGGGGGCTGCCAGATATTTTTCTGCCCTCTGTTCCTGCCAGACCTGCCCAGTCTGCAACCTGGGCATGCTATTGGTTGAAGTTGTCCAAGAATTTACATGATCCCATCACATGGGTTGCATCCATTTTGTGGCTGGCATGGCATCCATTTTGTTTCATCCTTAAAGGGAAAAGAAAAATACATCCTGATGGGAGACAGACAAAAACAAACGTTTTAAGGACCCCAACCCCCCTGGTAGGTATTATCAGGCAGAATAAATAATTTTTGCTGCATTTTTGTGGATGTCCAGGGCATTTTAATACCCAAGAAATCGATATTAGGCATCTAGCAGCCATTTTGGGTCAGTCACCTAACTCTCCTTAAAGGAAAAATAATACAGTGATCTGAGAAAAGACATAAATGCATGTTTTAAGGACCCCAACCCCCCTTCACGGTAGGTATTATCAGGCAGAATAAATAATTATCGCTGGGTTTTTATGGATATTCAGGATGTTTTTTTAACATTTAAAACTGCTCTTTTCATCACGCGTCACCATTAACAAAACCGAAATGTAACAAACCTAATTTTCTTGGTTTGGTTTTGTCCGTTCCAATTTCACCACCAGGTTGATTATTCATTTCGTTACATAATGAAATGAATAATGAATAACGGAACAAAAATTTTGTTTTGTGCCCATCTCTAATAATCAGATCTTGCTTCCTTTGCCCCACTAATAATACTGCGTTTTGCTGTAGTTCCTTTGGAAGGTGTCATCATACCATTGGCCATGCTGTCTAAGACCAATAGGAATGGTTGCCCTGTCCAGCAACATTTGGAGTGGGCACACTTTGCCCACACCACCTTTATATCTCTTTTAACACATACCAACGTATTATCCTGTAGAACGGCGATGGGAAAATGAGCTTCACAGGCAGGTTTAGGGCTACCAGGGCCACCCCAGAGAACCACAAGGTCAGTGGCCCTTCTAGTTTATATATATTTTAATAGTCATTTTTGGCCATTTGGGGACATAGTATAGCTCACAATGGGCCCTGGGAGAGTGGATGTAACTTCCAAATCCTCAAAACCTGCCTCCCACTGTTTTTGGTATCAACTGTGTATACATAATTTTGCTGGCTGATGGGGATATAAATCTCGGTAACTGCAAAATTATTCCCTCTGCCCTGCAAGAGGGCGATGAATTCTCTGGCATTTCTGACAAGATAAGAGAAGAGGAGAAACTTTGGGGAGGGGGATTGTCCAATTTAATTAAAACTATGCAAATAAAGCAATTAATGCAGGTTATGCCAAGTGATGATAGCTGCTGTTTTGTCATATGGACTTTAAGGGATTAGAAGCACTGGGGAAGATTCTGCCCCCTCCTCCTCATATTTTGAGTAATCAGCCAGTTGTTTTCAGCTAGTTCTGTCTGCTTTCCTTCTCAAAGAGAAAGGAAGATGATTGTGTGGAGAGACATTTTGCCCTAATTGTAAGGACCTTGAAGAGCGAGAGAGAGATTTTTTAAAAAAATCCACTGCTCCTTCTCTCATTCTTACTCGGAGAACAAATTTTGCACAGCTGGAGACCTCTTCATCATTTGAATCAAGACAACCTGAATTGACATGGTGGTGGTGGGGGGGAAAGGATCAATCAAGTGTTATCTACATTCCTGCCATCTTGTCTGCTGACCTTTGCATTTATGACTAACAAGATAATTTGAACACCATGTGGTTGGATGGGGACATAAATTGTGGAGAACTGTGGACTATAAATTTTCTTGAGTGTCCCAGAAATATTTTTGTATAAACTAGGATGCAAGATTACATGGGTCTTCCATATCTTTGTAAGTTGTGTAATACACATGAGCTAACATCTTGTTGCCTGGCCCAATAAATCACACTAGAGTTGCCCCATTGAATCACGGGAGATTTGGTGAATCTGTTTCTCTGTAAGTTCAATTGATTCAAATTGACCTACTCTAACTGTGACTTACTTTGCTGTGATAACTTGCAGCTAGAGTAGGTCCATTGAACTCAATGGAATGTCCAGAGGAGTTCACTCACTAAATCACATTGATTTCACGGACCAACTCTAGTGTGATTTACTGCACCATGCAACAGCTTTTGAGCCAATGTGTATTACAAAATCACTGAGTAGGTCTCTCCTGAAGTAAGTAATGCAACTTACTAAGGCGTTGAATCACCAAATCTCCTCTGAAATAATGGCTGATTCACAGAAGGTTTTTCAAGTGCTTTTTTAAATTTCCGAACAGCTCTAACCATCAGGAAGTTCTTCCTAATGTTCAAATGGAATCTCTTTTCCTGTAGTTTGAAACCATTGCCCCGAGTCCTAGTCTCTGAAGCAATGGACAACAAACCTGTTCCCTCTTCAATATGACATCCTTTCAAATATTTAAACATAGCTATCATATCCCCCCTCAGCCTTCTTTCAGAGAGGCTAAACATTCCCAGCTCCCTAAGCCATTCCGCATAAGACATTTCTTCCAGACCCTCAACCATCCTGGTCGCCCTCCTCTGCACCCGCTCGAGGTTGTCAACATCCTTTTTAAACTGAGGCGCACAGAACTGGACACAGTACTCCAGGTGGGGTCTGACCAGTCCCTTACCTTGTGCTGGGCTTGTGTGGGGTTAAACTCCAACAAGGAAGAAGCCTCTGTTTACTCTTTAGCCACACTGCTTTAGTATCCCAAAAGTGGCGTGGATGGAGAGTAAACTGGGGCTACGAATAAGCCCACAAGCCACTGCCTCCCCATCACCTGGCTCTCTGCACAAAGAACAGTGGAGTTCTCTGAGCTGATGGGCAAGTGCTGTGCTGTGAGAGGGTGATGTCATGTGCCCTCAGTGAAGGCTCCGCATGCCACCTTTGGCACCTGTGCCATAGATTTACCAATAGAGATGGGCAAGAAACAAATTTTTAATTCGTTTCATTATTCGTTATACATTTGGTTAGGGAATGAAATGAATAACGAAGGGACCCATCAAAGAAAAATGAAACAAAACGAAATGCTTTGTTTTTCGTTCTGGTGTACCTTTTCCTCCTGGGCCAGGCAAGGGGGGAAATAAAAAACAACAGAGGCACTAGCGTTCCAAGCCAGCACTTCTCAGCTGTAAAGATAAAAAAGAGGAAAAAAGCCCCACAACGGGGACTATTTAAAATAATAATAACTAAAAACCATTCAAAATTTAAAACCCGTTCCCCCCTAGAGACCCTCACCCGAGCCAGGATCAGGTGGGTGGGTGGCGGTTGCGCCCGCCAACTTCTTCCATGGGTTTTTTTCCCTCGGTCCGCCCTCAGCATCCTGTCGGCACGGGCAGGTGCAGAGGCAGAGGAGGAAGTGGGTGGGGTGCCCGCTCGGGGTGGTTGGAAACTTCTCCCAATCTCCCTTGCTCACCGCCCCAATGGCTCTCGGCCTCCCCCCCCCGGCTCCCTCCATGCCACCCCATTTCGCTCTCACTTGCTGTGTGTGGTGGCAGTGCATTCCCACCTCTCTCACCTTTCCCGCGACGTGGGTTCCCTCGCGGGTGCCTGGAGCACATCTACCCCCCCCCCCGCAGCAGCTGCTCCTCCTCCTACTGCTGCAGCTGCTGCTCCCACTGCCACCTCCACTGCTGCCCCGGTGAGGGAGGAGCAAGAGTGAGAGAGCCAGGATCCGGGAAAGCACTGCTGGTCACCGCCCGTGCTCACCCCCAGCTGTGCCCCACCCCACCCAGGTGTGTGTGTGTGTGTGTGTGTGAGGGGGGATCTCTGTCTCTATAGTGGCAAGGGCGAGGAGGAGGTGGTGCACCTCAGGTAAGGAGAGTGCAGCGGTGGGCCAGCTCCCCCTCCACTCCCTGTTTTGTGGGCTGGGTGGTCCAGCTCCCTTCCCTTCCCCTTCCCCTTCCCCTTCCCCTTTCCCTCACCTGCTCGCTTCCTTTCTGGGCCAGCCAGTTTCCCCGGCCGGGGAAGATAAAAAAAAAAAAACCCCCCCCCCCCCCAGAGGCACTAGCGCTTCTCAGCTCTTTAAAAAAAAGATAAAAGATTTTTAAAAGGTCCGCAATGGGGACTATTTAATATAATAACTCCCCCCCCCAAAAAAAAATAAATGTGTCCTTTGGCTGTGCCCGACTAGAAAAAAATGAAACAAAGAGTTAAAAAAGAGAAACAAAAGAAAAAATACGAAATGATTTTTTTTAAAAAAATCGTTGCATATTAAACGAAATGAAACGGGGGCAGGGCAACAAATTAAGAAATGAAACACCATTTTGGCATTTCGTGCCCATCTCTATTTACTAACACTGGCCTAAAAGTATGCTTCTACTTTAAAAATGTTCATCCTACCCATCTCTTTATCCCTACCCCAACAGCGGCTTAAATAGGGGCTCAAATACTTGTGGTGTTCCTCAGTTCTAACAGGAAGATGACAGAAAGCAGTAGTCCGGTATTCATAAAGCACTGATAAACAGTGATGCTTGCCGGTTTGGTGGAAGAGGCTGCAAAACAGCAGCAAAGAATGTTAAGAAGCCAGGATGCAAAAGGCAGCCTTCTCATAAATTTTAGACCACTTCTATGAGGAGTGTATCTCTCTCTCTCTCTCTCTCTCTCTCCCTCCCTCCCTCCCTCTCCCTCACTTCAACTCCCTCACTTCAGGTAGAGGCTGTGGTGCCCACTCTGGCATAGCTGGGCATAGACTAAGACAAAATGGCAGACTTCAAGTGAATAGAAAAGAGCTACAATGGGCATGACTACGATTGGCCAAGATAGAGGAAGATTTTTGCTTTCAATTGTGTCCCTCTCCCTCGTCACCAGAAATGCAAGCCAAGATAGAGGAAGATTTTTGCTTTCAATTGTGCCCCTCTCCCTCATCACCAGAAATGCAAGGTCACAATGAACAGTTTCTTCTCCTCAGGCAGTTAGCAACCGCATAAGGCTTGGTCATTTCCCTTCAGGCAGTTGTCATCAGCAGAAGGTCACAATGGCCAGTTTCTCTGGCTCAGGCAGGCAGGCCCTTCCCTCCTTCATTCAAGCAGATGCCAATGGCATGTCAGAGAATCACACATATTGCTCCTATTGAGATTAGCTTATGCCAAGACATTTCTCTTTTTCAGGGAGTAGAGGACAGTGTGGGTGCAATAGCAGGAGAGAAAGGAGAGGAGAACAGCTGTCTGGTTGGTTCTCCAGCTATTATGAAGTTTTAGTATCCAGTCCACTGCAAAGACCTCAGGGCAGAATTGTCATAAAACGAGGGAGAAGTAAATAAGGAGTAATCAGAAGTGCAAAAATTTTGAAATAAATATGAGCATTAGTGAATATACTGAATGCTGAATCTTGGCAAGATGGAGATACTGTGGGTGAGTGTTTCCCATGTCTGGGAGATGATGAGTAGACTACCTATTCTGAATGTGTTGGGAAGGAACAGGAGCACAGCCTGGGGTTATTCCTGTATGCACCTTTATAGGTAGAAGCCCAGAGGATGCCAGGCACTCTGAGTGCTATATACTGTATGCCACTTGTGGTAGGTCTTGAATGGGGAGTAGCTCAGCTACAGGTAATTGGTAATTTCAAAGATGGATTATCATAATGCAGTATTTATGCAGGCCATCTATGTATATTTTATCTGCTTCATGAAGCTCATAAGTAATGCATGCTCATTTCCTTGTGGAATATTTCTGTTTTGTGTATATATTGTGCCTGTATTCATTGTGTATATAATATTTTGCTTTGTTGCAGAACACATTGAAAGTTTTGAAGTTTAGTGGTTTATAATTGCAAACAAATACACTTGATGTTCTGCATATTTTGTCTTGATTCTTCATAACATGTCAAACAGGAAAATATTAATGTTTTCTATCTCAGTTGAAGAATACCGAACAGATAGATGCATGAGAGGTCAGTCCTGCTAAGACATACAACAAAAACAGAAGTAGTAAAGAAAGTTTTATTTATCAAAAAAGATACATTTCAGAGAGGAAAGCCTAAATCCTACTCCAGACTAGGTATACTTTTGCTACAGGAGCACCTGATAGAAAAAAGTGACATGGGTGTGCATGTTTCTGGCATCCAGAGGGAGAGCTGGCTCCTAGGATAGGTGCAGTGCTGGGAAAGGGTTCTGGATGACACCTCCCCAAACAGCCAGCCTGACCCACTGGCTTATTTTCTGGCACTGATCTGTCATTGTATGGACTCACAAGAGCCCAGGTCCTTGGCTCAAGAATCCTTCCTGAGAGCTACCAGCTGAGGTTCAAAACTCACCCATGATACTGGGACTTTAGTTAGTTTCTCAGAACTCTGCCCTTTGGTGCTGCTGGGCTGACAGGTCTTGCTGCCTCCTTCCCCTTTGAGTCAGAGCCCAGGCTACCTGTTTGGATGCAGGGCTAGACAGATCATGAGAGATGTCATCTTTCAGCCGCCAGCATTTGCAAAGGGTGCCTGAGGTTCAGATCCTGGTTGGGTGACATGAAAAGAATGTGCGTGACTTCTTTGTTCTGTAAAAGAATAAATAGAATTCCAAGGAAGGACTGAAAAATTAGGTACCATCTCTACATGCACAATCAATCTAGAAGGATTACCTCAATATCCATATATTATCATGATTACTATCATCCTCCAGCATTGCTGAAATATTCCAGGTGTTTGTTTGTTTTAAAAAGAGATCATCCTGGCTACATGCTAGGGATTCGCAGAGTGAGAGAAGGAATGCCCCCCTTCATCTCTTTTTACCCTGTGATGCCTCATTTATTTTGTTTCTCTTGTGGTTGCTACTTTAAGCCTTGCAAAAACCCCAGTTGTATCTAGGCAGCCTGCCGGGCAATCTGGTTGTGCTTTAAAAGATATAATGATTTTACATGATTAACTCATTCAACAACAATTTACAGCTGTCAGCCGGGATGTCACAGTTTGGATGACGAGAGCTATACTAACTAGAGAGGATGTGGCATGGAAGATACATGGAAATAAAAGGATTCTTTACTATTCATGGACCAGCAGTGGTGGGTACCTTGTTACTCTTAATAAAAGAATGCTGCACACTGATATATTCTTTTTATCAGCCTGTTTCCCAGCAAGCTGGGCTTTTCTTATTGCTGAGGTGTGACAGGAAATGTTTTCTTCCTGGCAAAGTCCTAATAATGAATTACTGCCGGACAACAACTTTTCATCATTTCTTGGTGGAACAGACAACAGCTCACCTCCATCTCTGACTACCCTGTTTTCTGGCATGGGAAGGCAATTTATGGAGGCTGGGACAAAGCAACGTTCAAAGACCACCTTCTCCTCTGCTGCAGAAGAATGTCTGATTCATAAGATGGCAGTTTTACGTCAATTAAATGGCTCAGCGGGGACTAAGGGCTATAGTGAGAAACTGAATTTCTATTCTACGAATGCGTCGTTTTAGGAAGAAAATAGCTCTTCTGTCCCTATATTCTCCACATGACAATATATATTTCTAGAATTATTTACAAATAGTGTGTTTGCTGTGTTGTGAAAGAGAGAAAGGATTGGGGATGGAAAAATACACACATTTCAGCCAACCAGGTGGCATTTATGTACAGAGCTCAGGCAATGTGAGCAGTGTGAGATCAGAGAGATAAACACAGCTGCTCTGTGGCATGGCGAGGGAAGGAAAGAAAATATTTTTAAAAATAACCTCCACAGGCCTACTTAAAAAGGAAAGGAGAACAATCAGTTTAAATGAAGTTGCAGACACAGCCAGCAAAGGGAACAGCTCAACTCCTGGCTAGTTTCAGGCAGATCAAGATAAGAGATAAGCTATATCAACAGCTGAGGCATGGGAAGAAAGGAAAACAAATCAATCAGTTTAAAAATAAACCTCCTGTTCTCAAGATGGCTGGATCAAGAGGCTTCGATAAATTGTTTCATTCCCAAAACAAAAAATTGTGTTTTGTTTCATTCCTTGATGACACACAGTTTGCTGTTTCATTTCATTTCATAACATGCAGGACCCCCATCGCAGGACTCCCAACAGATGGAAATCCAACCTCTGCTTAAAATCCTCCAAAGAAGAAGACTCCACCACCCTCCGTAGCACCATATTCCACTGCCAAACAGCTCTAACTATCATGAAATTCTTCCTGATGTTTAAATGGAATCTCTTTTCCTGTAGTTTGAAACCATTGCCCTAAGTTTTAGTCTCTGAAGCCAAGGAAAACAAACTTGTTCCCTCTTCAATATGACATCCTTTCAAATATTTGAACACAGTTATTCTTTTTGAAAGGCTAAACATTCCCAGCTCCCTAAGCCACTCTTCCTTAGACATTTCCTCCAGACATTTAACCATCCTGGTCACCCTCCTCTCGACCTATTCAAGGTTGTCAACATCCTTTTTTAATTGAGGTGCACAGAACTGGACACAGTACTCCAGGTGGGGTCTGACCAGAGCAGAATAGAGTGGTACTATCACTTCCCTTGAGCTAGACACAATGCTACTGTTGATACAACCAAGAATCACATTGGCTTTCTTGGCTGCTGTGTCACACTGCTGACTCATGTGCAATTTGTGGTTCACCCAGACTCACAGATCCATTTCACAGGTACTATTTTCCAGCCAGTTGTCTCCCATCCAATATTTGTGCAATTCATTTTTTGCCCATTAGCTTTGGCCCAGCACTCTTGTCTATCAAGGTCATTTTGGATTTCCATCCTATCCTCTAGGGAATTAGCAGCCCCTCCCAATTTGGTATCATCTGCAAATTTAATCAGCATACACTTGATTCCTTAATCTGAGTCATTAATAAAGATATTGAATAGCACCGGACCCAGAACAGAACCCTGGGGCACCCCAGCTTCTTCCAGCAAGATTGTGGCAGGCAGAGGAAATCCTAGTCTGTTTTGTTTTTTATTTGTTATTTTGTTGTTATGTTATTTTTAGTTTCTTTTTGTGCTAGTCCATTTGTGTTGTGCTGCTGCCTAGATGGAACAGGGGTTTCCCTTTGCTTTTTGGACCCCCCCCCATTTTACATTGTTCTACTGACTCCCCCACCGCCCATGGTGGAATGTCGGTTTGCCTGGCTGAGACCATTCTCTGGACCGCTGCATGCTCTACCTTGGCAGTAGCCTTGGTTTCTCCCTGGTGTTGGCTTGTTTCTGGTGGTCCTGGTCTGGCAGCTGCTGGTTAGTCTGTTCTGTTGGCTTCCCGGCTCCTGCCCCTGTTGTTGGTGTTTGGAGGTGGAGGAGCCTGGTTCTTGGCACTGTTGGTATCTGGAGGTGGAGGAGCTCGGTTCCTAGAGTGGTGTTGGGGCAAGGCAGGTGTGCAAAAGTGGCAATGGCGGTGTCAACATTTCTGCTGGGCTTTGCAGGCATCTCAGCCAGCATTTTGGCCAGCATCATCATCTGATGCCATTCGACTGGCATTATTGGCCAGCATCACTGATTGGTGTCCTTGGGTTTGGGATGGCACAGAGTTTGGTCCCCGGGCATGATCAACCTGGCCGTGGTGTCAGTTGGGGATGCAATATACTGGTGCATTGTGATCTTGGCCCCCTTAGGGGTTGCTGGTGTGCACTGGACTGGCCCCAATGTTGGTCCACTTTGTGGAGAGTTGAGGAGGTTCATGCCAGAGGTGGTTGCTCACTTCCCTATTTCACTTGCCTGGGTGCTTGGGTGGCTTGAGTATGCTGGCCTGAACCTGTACCCCACTCCCATGGTCAGGGGCCTCCTCTGCGTTGCCTGGAGTGGCTGTGGCGTAGGTGGATGGGGGTTGCCTGCTAACTCTTGTGATTCCTGGGTGGTGGCTCATTTGGCTATCATGTGGGCACCATAGGATGGAGTGCTATGGAATTCTGGTGGCTCGGGCAGCAGCTGCTGACCATCCTTTGTGACCATGGACACTTTCTATCAACAGTAAACAAATACATGTGGCACAGAGCATGCTGCCATTGCGTGTAGATAAAGTGATAGTAATGATATAAAGTACAGCAGAACTTAGTAAACGGAAAGACAAAGCAATGGATTAGAGTAAAAACTCATATATTCCATATATACCTCAAATATACAAACAGCATAACAGCAAGCAATATTTACAATACAACAAACAGAGTGTGGGGTACTGTCTCTCACCATAACAGTCCCAGTCTGACATTATACAAGCTAGTGCTTATATAAAGTTACAGACCCCATCAGATATGAGTCATCACTTATCTCAATCTGATGCAACCATGATGTTATAAACTATTCCATCTGTGCTTAATCACATAACATGCTGGTGATTACTAATCCCTTGCACTTGTGGATAACATCATGAGACTGGAGATTTAACTGCCTCCATCTTACAATTCTCTTTTCCATCTGTTAAATATACATTACATATATTTGTCAACTTTTACATATTGTGACACTTTCTATTTAGGCTACCTCCTCATTGTCTTGGCTGGCATATTGGATACTGGCTGGCCTGTTCGCTGGGGTGGATGGGTGGGAGGTTTCCCCATTAATCCATCTCCTGGACAGCTGTCAAATATGATGTCATCATGGGTGGGCAGGCTGACTTGGCTTGTTTCACAGAGAGTTGAGTGGTGGCAGAGGCGGGCATCCCTCTCCTAGCTGTTCCCTCCTGGGTTTCATGTCCAGTACATGGGTAGGTCAGAGGGTCGGGGTGGTGGTTCCCATTGTTTACAGTGAATCTCTTTTTGTCAACAGATTCATGGTGTTGGTGTGTCCTGGGTTGGAATGCTTTCATCTATTGGTGGGTCAGTGGGATAGGTTTGGGATTGTGCCAGGGTACCGTGCTACTCGCAACCCTGCACAATCCCTACCAGAGCTTACCAAGTTCATCTCAGTGGCATTGTTAAGATCCTCCCATCTTTTGATGGTAGGGGACATCAACGTGGACGGCAGGGATGGGCTCTGGATTTAATGGAGTCCATGGCCTCCATGAACCTGTCCTAGCATGTTTCTGTCCCACCCATAGGGCGGGGCATAACTTGGACCTGTTTTTAACCCTGTTGCCTGAATGCAGTCATGGGTTGTACCAGGACAAACAGGCTTAGACTCAACCTAGAGAAGACCGAGGTTCTGTTCTTCAGGGTGTTCTCTGCTGGGTACAGTGGCCCTCTCCAGAGTTTGGAGAGTACAACTCTTCAGCTGGTGGATAGAGTGAGGAATCTGGGTGTGGTCTTGGATGCAGCTTTATCCCTGGAAGCGCAAGTGGTAGCCATTTCCGCCTTTTTCCATCTTCAGATGATCAACCAGATTCACCTATACCTGTATGAGTTTTCCTTGAGAATGATTGTGCAGGCACTCGTGATTTCAAGGATAGATTACTGCAATGCTCTCTATATGGGGTTGCCCTTGACCCTTATTTGAAGGTACAAAATGTGGCGGCCAGACTGGTGGTGGGTGCAGGCAGATACGACCATATCACCTCAGTCTTGGCTCGCCTGAATTGGCTGTCTGTTGTATCCTGAATAAGGTTCAAGGCACTGTTTTTGATTTGCACAACCCTCCATGGTTTGGGACCTGAATACCTGGCAGAGTGGATCTTCCTAAGGTCAACCGAGGCCCAGCCCACCAGAGCATCGCAGGTGTTCTCAATTTGGGTGGCTATATATAGGGAGTAGAGATGGGCATGACTCAGCGAAATTTTTGTTTTCGTTTTCATTTTTCGTTTCCGTTATGCAACGAAAATGAAAACAAAAATTTTCCAGAAAACAAAACGAAAACGAAAATGAAACGAAAAAATTTGCCCTGTTTTTTGTTTTTGTTATGGTAGACACATTCCAACGAAAAGAATGCTAATGAAAATGAAAAATTTTCATTTTCGTTTTGTTTTTTGTTTCGTTTCGCAACGAAAATGAAAATGAAAAATGCACAAAAAACACCCGAAAAACGAAAACGAACCGAAACGGACCCCAAAACGAAAAACGAAAAGCAAAAAATTATTTTTTTGAGTCGTGCCCATCTCTAATAGGGAGGCCCAGAAAAAAGCTACTCAAAACCGGGCCTTCTCAGTGGCTACCACTATGCTTTGAAATAAATTGCCTAGTGAGATTGAACTTGCACAGTCCCTGCCAGCCTTTAAAAAAGCTCTTAAGACTCTGTTATTTAGAGAGGCATTCAGCAACTGTTAATGTTCTTTTAATGTGTTTGTCCTGGCCACAAGTCCACCTTCCTAGTTATTATTAGTTTATTTTCTAGTATATATACACCAATGCATAAATAAATAAATAAATAAATAAATAAATAAATAAATAAATAAATAAATAAATAAGACGAGCCATTTATGATCACCTTTTGGGTGTGATCAGTCCACTAATTTCAAATCCAACTAACAGTAGCACTATCTATCAGTAAAAACTAAGTGCTTGCATATTGTATTTATAAACCTTGGCTGCTTCCAATAAAATACATTATTTTTACTGACCCCATCTTCCAGTGCATATTTACAAATAAATACTAATTTCTTGCAGAGAATTCAGATTGAATTTCTCATGCTTTATAGCACGGTATTTTTCATAATAACTATGCTTTAGTACGGTCTCTGTTGACAAACAAATGCTCCTGCCAATGTAGGTTATAATTAACCTTTCCAAGGGAAGAAATATACAAATGTGTTAATTTGGAAATAAATAATATGATCTTAACTAAATGAATTCAGGTGCTAAGTAGAGAACAATCAGATACTTTAGAAGTATAGAGCTGTCTGAGGAAGAGGCAGTGAAATCGGTGTGGCGACTTAAGGCAATTGATTTTTCAGGGAAAGCAGAGCGGTAATTGTCATAATGATCATGACAAGACAAAGCTGTATTAGGACTCCAAATTGTGTCTGATAAACTGTAGCCCTACAAGATGATTTAATAGCAGATTCTAATTAATACAACATTGGGTTTGTTGATGGATGGTTTCCTGCTACAGATTGGCTTTCCCTTCCCTGTGGAAACAAATATTATATATTGGTGCTTTTTCAGTATTGTTGTAATTTCAATGATATAGATTTTTTTTCTAGAGCTGTTCCCACTGTCCATCTTTCTGTAAGAAACAGATTCTGTGAGGAACAGATATCCTTTTTTTCTTGTTCATTCCTCACTACCACTAGTGAATGCACCCAGAGAGAAATCCAGTACATAAATATTAAACTAGATAACTATCAATCAAATTCACTTCAAGCACCACTGACAATTTGTCTGTGGGTCAAGCTTGATAATTAGAGATGGGCACGACCAGAAAAAATGATGTTTCGAGTTGTCGTTTGTTGGGATGGGTCTGTTTCAGGTCGTTTCCGTTTGTTGCAGAAATTTTCAAAAATTTCTCGTTTCCATTTGTCGTTTGTCGTTTAGGGTTGGGGTTGGGGTTGGGGTTGGGGTAAGTGGGCTCTGGGAGGCACCTCTCTGGGTGCCTCTGATGTCTGACCCACTAAGAAGGCAAGGGAAACATAACACGAAGCCGCTGCGTACATTACATTATGTTAGGGTGGGGGGTAAGTGGCAGAGGCACCTCTCTCTCTGGGTGCCTCTGACTCACTAAGAAAGGGAGCGTACTAGCGTACTGGTGTACTGGCGTACTGGCGTACTGGCGTACTGGCGTACAGGTTAGGGAATGTGATAGGGGATAGTGGACTCTGCGAGGCACCTCTCTGGGTGCCTCACTTTGACCCACTAAGAAGGGAAGTGTACTTGCGTACGGATCTGGGTTAGGGTTAGGGTTAGGGTAAGGGCTAGGCTTAGGGTTACGGTTAAGGTTAGGGTGGGTTAGTCGGCTGCACCTCTGGGTGCCTCTGACCCACTAAGAAGGACAGTGTTCTGGCGTATGGGTTAGGGTCAGGGTTAGGGTTAGGATTAGGGTTTGTGGGCTTTTTATGCCCTCTCTGGCACATCCAGAAGTCTCAGTCAAAACCTGGCCATGTGATTGGTGGAATGGCTCCAAAAATTTGCATGGTCCCATCCCATGGCCAGCCCATCATTGCGCAGGTGTAAAAAAATAAAAATAAAATAAAATAAAATAAAATCAATGGAGACGTTTTATTGCAAGAAAAACCCACTGCTGCTACTATAAAAAATCAGGCATTTAAAATACCTAATTTTCAAATGTTTCTGTTGTGCTTTGGTGGGTTTTTGGACCATGATTTAAAAATAAATATTGCGGTCGCCATTATGGATCCCCCCCACCGCATGGCAAATGGAGACGACGAGGATGCCCCCCCCCCC
>JAHTLZ010000074.1:19537783-19551978 GCA_023846285.1 Phrynocephalus versicolor | reverse complement strand
AGGTCGTGAGCACAGCTTTACCTGCAGTACAGGCATTTAACCACTGCACCATGAGGATCTTATTAAAGCAGAGCCTCAAAAATAGTTACAAACTCATAAATGTTCCTCTCCACGGAAATCTTTAGTAAAAGGCAAAAGTTTTATACGATCTGAAGAGAAACTAGAGTATAGGTTACTGCGATGGGGACAGATTTATCCTAAGTGTTAGAATTGAGATATTATTTGCATTACTCACGAGCTGAGCGTTTGCACTAAAAATGCAATCAGCACATAACTGCAGATGCCTTACCACAGGGGTTGATAATGTTACAAGAGGTTACATTGGCTTCTTAGTTACCACTGACATTGTTACAATTTTATTATATATGGGTGTTTTTTAAAATTATGGTTACCAGTGTTGATATTTTTTCGCCATCCTGGAATGCCCTCGAAAGACAGATAACCTGTTTTTCACTAAACTAATTGGGAGACTACATAATGGCTCATAGTCTGATCATGATGCTTTCTCACCCTTGTCAGTAGGTGGTGTCCTTCATATTGAAATTATGGGTTGCTCCCAGAAATATTGATTACTAAACACGTGACAATAAAAAAACTTATAAGTAGGCATTTTTATGCAGTAATGTGAGTTTCTGTGCATTCTTCAAGTGCATACCTTTTCTGTCCTGTACATTTCTGAAAGGCACATGTGATGCCATGCTCATTTATTTTCTCTAAACTAAAAAGTCATGAGTTTCCAAGACGACATATTTTTATGTCAATCCAAAAATTTTGGTCATACCTAAATTTACCTACAACAGTATTAACAAAACCATTTAAAAATCCTCATCACTTTTAGATTTTAAATCCTAAGTAGTTTAAAAACCCTTCTGAGTTCAAAATGTTCCTTCCACATCAAATTTTAGCTGGTTGTCCAGAGCTGGCCTATTGGAGCTTTTGAAACCTGGTCTTCCTCCTTAACATCAGTTCTATAAAGTTAAACCTCTCATCTTTTTTGTCAAGAAATCCTTTCTAAGTCACTTCATTTTACTGAGTGAATAAACCCCATAGCATTCCTGTAGCTGCATCCCACCATATCAGAGGAGAGAGATAAGAAGTCAACAATTCCCACTCCTGATGGACCAGTTGGAAATGTAAATTTGGCTGTGAAAATTCTTGCAGAGTCTTTGAAGGAAGCAAAGACCACCTGCTTGGGATTCCTTCCTGCTCAGCTACAATATGTAATGAGATTTTAGTCTGTCAAACCCAGCCCTAAAATGAGTGCCACCAAGACTCTAGCTGCCTTCCGATATGCTTCATTTAGCAGTAGCCATCTTCTGTATACCAAAGCAGTGTCTCAGGTGATGAAAATTGGGGAAAGATCATTAGGAAGACACAGGAATGCTGATCAAAGTCCAAAGTGATCTCTCATTTTGCTGAAAAAGTAGCCTGATAGGTATTTATTAGAGCTTTCCTTAACAAGTTGAATGTGTTGGCACTGTGGAGACACCAACAAGCTCTCTTTTCCAATTTAAGACCTGCCTCACAAATTTAAGACCTGCCTCAGAGAACGAGAGCAGTGGAGGCAATTGCCCTGGGTTGTACACATGAGATGCCCTTCAAGGTAATCCGCAAAACGAATGAGAAGAGGAAAAAGTGAGAAGAGAACGAAGGGAAGCCTCACAGGAATATTCTATTCAACCTTTCGGCCTCTCAGCATCATAAGAGAGGTTTGCTCAATCTTGCTGTAAACAAAATCCTGCTTTTCTGCCAATCAAAGACTAAGCTACAAAGGGCTTTCCTAATTCAAACTGCAATTCCAAAGCAAATAAATAAATAAATAAATAAATAAATAAATAAATAAATAAATAAATAAATAAATAATCTCTGTAGTTTTGGAAGAGGTAGCCATGTTAGTTTGTGCAAGAATTCCAGACAAAATCCAAGGAAGCAAAATAAAATAAAATAAAAGACAAAAGCATGCAGCACTCTAAAGTCTATTCCATTTTAATGTCAGCTTTTGTAGATCCATGGAAGCTTACATTAAAATATAATACAGTGGACCCTTGCATAACAAACAGCTTGTATAACATAAACTCTGTGCAACGTAAAATATTCCGGAGATAGGGGAAATTTACTTAACATAATCGCCTATTGGGGAAAATCCATACAACATAAAAATGGGATTACTCCATTTTCAATGCATTCCTATGAGAATTTGAATAAAGGAAAATTTGCTTAACATAATTTCATTTGGAACAAATTAATTCCTTTATACAAGGTACCACTGTAGTCTTTAAGGCGCCACATGTTTTTGTCTTTTGTTTTATTTTCTTTCTTTGGATTTTGCCAGAAAAACAATCTCTGTGTGTCATAAGAGAAGTCCTTCTCACCTAAAAGATATAGCACATACGCTTTGAGTTTTGAGAAGATGAATAATATATCCTGAGATTGGTCAAAATACCCTTTCAAAAGCAATTTCTGATAGGAGGAAGTTCAAACAAAACGTTAGAACTGCTGGAAAGTTTCTTGAATCAGGACCATATCTGGCAAAGTGGTGGTAGAGAGAATTGGCTTGATCCGTGTCCAATCTGAAGAACTACTTTTAAAGATCCGTGGAGGCTATCATTTCGCCTTTTAAAAACTATCAACCCAGCCACTGGGCCCAAATACTTGTGCATCAGTGGCTAAAATTTATTTTATTTATGAAACTTTTAAGTGTTAAAAAATATTTACAGTACTATGGGCCTTTTCACACGACCCCTAAGATCCGCTGGCCACTTAAATTTGGACCAGAGATCTTGGGGGTTCGTTGCTCTTCCTGTGTCCCCACCCCTCTGCACTTCCTTGCACCTGTCTGCGTGAGGGGAGGGAGGAAAAAGGGGACAAAAGAATGCAGGCTCACCTCCGTTTGCCGGTCCAAGCCTCCCCGCCGCGTCGTCATCCTGATTCCTTCTCTTAAAGGGGTGGGAGGCCAAAAAAACAACAAACAGAAGCGAGGAGAGCTGGGCACTCACTCCTTTACATCCAGATCCGAGATTTTTCACCCTCCAAGAGCAGGTACCTGAAAAGTGCGCTGGGACGCGCTTAGGTGGGCATGGCTGCACTTAATTTTCTGTAAACTCCGGAGCTGTTGGGGAAACAATTTTAAGCTCCGGAGCTGGGAGCCATTTGCAGAGGAGTTTAGGTGTCGTGTACAAATACCCTATGTCTTCTAAATGACAGGAGTTGAGAAGTTCAGATTTTATAAAGCCTGCAGCAGGAATCATTTCCTTTGAGGAAATAGAAGATGACATTAGGAAAATGACTACTGAACTTGCCATGAACCAGGCCCAATAAGGGGGGCCAAAATTGTGAACAGGGTGGGTGGGCAGGGCTATATTCGCCTATGGCTGGCCACCAAGCTCTCAGATATTTTTGGCGCTCCTCTAACACTTCAGGCATCCAGCCCATTACAGCTGACAGCCTGGCCCTGGACATTTGACAGGCCTCCAGTCCAGCTAAGTTATCCTGCTGAATATTTGGGCCCAGCGGCTGGGTAGATAGTTTTTAAAAGGTGAAATGATAGCTTCCATGGATCTTTAAAAGTAGTTCGACTCGAGTCATAGAATCATAGAATCATAGAGTTGGAAGAGACCTCATGGGCCATCCAGCCCAACCCCCCGCCAAGCAGGAACCCCCTCACAACATTTCCGACAGATGGCCATCCAGCCTCTGCCCAAAGTTTCCCCAGTTTTGGGGGGTTAAATTAGGGGCCTCGACTTATACTTGGGTTGACTTATACTCGAGTATATATGGTAATTAAATCTGACAACAAAGCAAAAATAATAAATCAAATAACAAAAACAAACTGAGGCAGATTAAAATATAAAAGCAGATCAGCGAGATGGGCGAGATGACAAACAATGGTAAGGGAAACCAGGTCTATACAGCCAGGTTTTAAGCTGTTTTTTTTAAAAAAAAAACTTGTAGGGTGGGGGCCAAAATACTGTAGTTTCAAAGGGCAGGTGTTTCCACAGATACAAAGCGACCACAGAGAAAACCTGGCTCCTAGTAGTGGTCTTCCAAGCTTCCTTTGGAGCTGGCACCTTCAAGTGGCCCGCCTGAGAGGAGCAAGTGTTATGGGCAATACTCTGTGTCAGCAGCTGTTCTGATCGATAACAAGGCTCCAAACTATTTAGGGCAGGGGTATCCAAACTTTTTGCAAGGAGGGCCAGATTTGGTGAGGTGAAAATGTGTGGGGGCCGACCATTCAGCTGCATTTGGCCCCCGGGCAGGACTTTGGACAAGTCTCTATAACATGCAAGGAGGTGGGGAGGATGCTGCAGCAAGGGAGCTGGGGTGGGTAGGCTGGGCAGGTGGCTGGGGGGATGGACAGAGGCAAGGAGGGCAGGCAAACCATAAAACTGCAAGCTAATGCCTCCATCTGGTATGGGGAGGGGCCAGCTGGCAGGGATGCGTGACAGGCTGAGCTGGTGGGGAGAAGAAGCCGTGGGCCACTCAGAATTTGAAAATGCACCACATTTGGCTCTCGGGTCTGACTTTGGACATGCCTGATTTAGGGCTTTGTATGTCAACATAAGAACATTGGTGTCAATGTGGAATTGGATCAGCAGCCAGTGCAGTGCGGCCAGAGTTGAGGTAATATGTTGGGTTTCTTTTTTAAGACCCAAGGAGGTTCATAAGTGGAGATAGAGTCCTTCAGGTAGCCTGGAGCCAAGTCATGTAAGGCTTTACAGATCATAACTAGTGATGGACATAAAATGAAAAACTGCACACTGTTTTGTCATTTCATAACACTATGAATCAATTCATAATGTTACAAAATGGCTGACCACCTGTCATCACAAAACAAAATGAATCCCTTTTTTGGTTCAGAAATCGGACTGAGGTGGAAAGAGAGGAAAAAAGAAAGATGCCAGAGAGAGAGGAAGAGGAAGAGAGAATCAATAGAGAAAACTAGTACTGTATCAAGTATTGTTTGGCCCTTACTTCTGCCATTAAGTCATTGCTGAAAGGAAGACAGTAAAGGACAGCTCAGCTTTGGGAGATTTAACAGGATGGCTATCAAGGTCTGAGAAATTCTCAGAGGATGGGCTGATACCCCATGCCTTACAAATAAATGGAGGTAAATGCAGCAAGACCTCCTTTCACAGAGCCAGTGGATCAGGCAGAAGGCTATCAGGCTGGCAGGCAGTCTTGTTCCAGAAACACCTTCCTTAAATCGTCCACACAAACTCTGGCCTCCAGTAAGGAAAGCCAATTGAACAAGGGACAGAATGTGTTCATTGCAAAGAAATCTGGTCCTTCTTAGGATGTCATTGCACTCCTGCATACATCACGGTCATTAATGCTTCCAATGTCACCCTGTCTTGGCAGTGCCATACTAGGCTTCCACAGTGGCCCTGCCTCCTTCAGGAAAGGAGGAAACATAACAATGGCAGCCTGTAGGACATAGAGGTGGATGCTAAGAACTGACTTATTTCTCATCCACACTCATGAATTTGCACGGTGTCTGAGCTATTGCTGCCCTCGGGTTGTGCTGATATAAATCCAGAACAGAAAAGCAGTGTCTGCATACGCAGTTATTGAGACAAAAAAATTATCTGAGCACTTTATGTCATTCTGTTTTGAAATATACTTCAAGATAACGTGATGTGCCAAAGCAGCTTAAGCAAAAAATAGGTTTATCCTAAGCATGACAGAACAATAAACCATTCTGTTCCTTGACATAGAGCCTAAATTTCACTCCTCCACCCCACAAAAGCATTACTGCGTCTTAGACAAGGAATACCAGCACTCCAAAAATTTTATTTAAGTATTAAGTGAATAGTTTATTATGAGGAAGTTAATTACAAGGAATAGTCTTTCGTAATGTTGCCTACTTGAAAGAACAAAGATGTTATATATTCTAGGACTTTGGAATGCTTTCACAATAGGAGACCAAAATAACTAGACGGCCTTTCCCAAGGCACAGTGAGTGTCATTTTCCTATTTAAGATTAGTTTAGACCCAACACATTGTGTATTCACCCTAAATGTTCATGATTTCACATTACTGTGTTGCTGTTTCCCTTTCTCGGATATGTCACTGGCATTAATCTGACTGGAAAACAGATCACAGATGAAGGGGGTGGGAGGGAGGGAGTATATAATAAACAGAGGCAATAGGTCATATCTATAAGAGCAACTGGGGGTGGCGAGGAAGGGCTAGTGCAACCGGATTCGAAGCCAGCCAGGATGGCCTCTATTTTAGCTATAAAATAGACTGCGAAATTCTCACTACTGAAATCAGTAGGAGGAGGCCTAGTCAGACTAGGATTGGTGAGGTCTCGAACCACATGGAAAAGTTCCGCTTGTCGGTTCGAGGCCTCATCAATTCTCAGGGAGTAATAAGATCTTTTAGCCTCCCTGATCACTCGCGAGTAGCGCCTAGTCTGGATAACAACAGCAGTCTGATTTAAAACCATCTGGCTCCATCTCCAGCTGCTCTCCAGCCTCCTCCACTCCTGCTTCATTGCTCTTAACTCCGCCATGAACCACGGTGAAGATCGAGCTCTGCAACGGAGGAGGCGCTTAGGGGTGATAAGGTCGACGGCACGGGAAGCTAACTCAAACCATTGGTTAGCCGTAGCCTCGGCCGAATCGCCAGCCAGACCACCAGGAAATTCCCCAAAAGCTTCGCGGAACCTGGAGGGATCCAGAAGCCTCCGGGGATGGGCCCAAACCAAGGGCCGGTGGTCCCCGTAGGGAGGGGTCGCAATTGACAGGGAAAAAGACAACAGGTGGTGATCTGACCATGACACAGGTAAGGAGACAATGTCCCCTACCTCCAGATAGGAATCCCCCGACATGAAGGTAAATACCAAGTCCAGGGTATGCCCACATCTGTGGGTAGGACATGAAATATGCTGGGATAGGCTCATGGAGGTCATGGACTCCATGAAGTCCAGGGCCGCACCAGAAAGCACACCGCCAGCGTGCACATTGAAGTCCCTAATGACCAGAAGTTGAGGCGACTTCAACAGAACCACGGTGATGAACTCTGAGAGCTCTGGTAGGGATTGCGCTGGGTTGCGGGGAGCGCAGTAACCCAGCACAATGCCAAATCTATCCCACTGCCCTACCAATAGATGGAGGCATTCTAATCCCGGACTAACCAATGTCGAGGCCCTGGTCACATGAAGAGATTCCCTGTAGACAATGGCAACCCCTCCCCCTTCTGACCCTCCAACCTGCCTGCTCCCTGAACCAGAAAACCAGGCGGGCACAGTTGGGTGAGGGAGGCTCCCCCCTCTGCGCCCACCCAGGTCTCCGTAATACAGGCCAGGTTGGCCCTCCCGTCAATGATGGCATTGAAAATGACAGGGGTCTTTTTACGGACCAACCTGGCGTTCAGAAGGAGACAGGACAGATTGGAGGCACTGGTGGAATGGCACTGGGATACGTGGCAGTGAGTCGAAGGGTCAGAACGTGGGACAGGCACAAGTTGTCTGACCCGAGTTCTTCTTATCCTACTAACCCCTCGGCTCCAAGCGTAGCATCCACAATCCGACACAGTTGGTATAGGAGCCCCTGCTAACATGGTGACCTAGAGGGGGAGGGGGGAGAGGGGAAAAACAAACAAACAAACAAACAAAAACAAGAATTCAATCAACAGTAGTAATTACAACAACAATAATGCAAGAACACCAAATAACAATAAAGCAAAATAAGCAGAGAAACCAAACAAAAAACAAAGACACAAAACATGGGGCCAGGGGAGCCGGAGAGGAGACACAGGAGGGGAGCCAACCTGATGATAAAGGCTGAGCGGGCGAGGCCTAGTCATAAATGATAAGTCCGGCCTTACCGAGCAAGTCCAAACTGGCACCCCCACCTCCAATGAGGTTAGAACAGGCACCGCCGTCCCTAAATCACCCGCCCCCCTGCCGATGACAAGGGCGGAGTTCAAGGCTGAACAGGGGGGAAGGGAAAATATGATGGAAAGGGCCAGTAATAGTTCAGATGGTAAGAATAAAATGTGCACAGTCCTGAGCTAGAGTGGAGAGGAAAAAAAATAGAGCCGGGCTAAGGAAGACCATAACCTGCGAGAACGACCACAACACAAGTCCAACTGTTGCTTAGCTAAGCGGACAGGGGTCCCTGGGGTCGAAGATGGAGTAAATAGCTCATCCATACCACAAAGGCGGCTACAGATGGTTAGAATTAGGCCACAGCAGGGTTACACAGTGAGACTCAGTGATGTTACAGTATAGACCACCCCAAGTCCCGAACCTCCCCGTCCCCAATCAAGATCTCAAAAAGAGGCCTGACACGGCCAGTCCAGACACAACACGTGGCGTGTCAGAAGAGCCCAGAGGACACGTTGAAAACCTCCACCCCCAAACGGGGGGAGGGCACCGACCCCAGGCCAGTCCCCCCTCCCGGGAAGGCCGTAGTCAGCCAGAGTGTACAGTATCCTGCGCCCATGATGATAATCAGGCAGGGCAGCGGCGGCGACGGCGGCCTCCGGGGTAGAACCCCCGCGCCGATGGTGGTGCTTGGCGGCAGGCCGCAGGGTAGCAGTGATGGTGACAGCCTCCGGGCAGCGTCGCCTTGCCAATATGGTGGTGGGCGGTGGTGGGCCGGAGGGCAGTGGCGGTGACCTCCGGGGCAGAATCCTCACGCCGGTGGTGGTGTCCGGTAGCGGGCCTCAAGGCAGCGGCAGTAGCGGTGGCCTCGGGGGCACAATCCCCATGCCTGTGGTGGAACTGGGCCGCGGGCAACAAGGCAATGGCGACCTCCGGAGCAGGGTCCTCGTGGCCGTGATGGAATCTTGCGGCATGCCGCAGGGCAGCGGCAGGGACGGCAGCCCCAGGGGAGAGATCCCTGCGCCGATGATTGTGCTCGTCGGCGGGCCGCAGGGCAGCGGCGGCGGCGGTGGCGGCAGTCTCGGGGGGATGAACCCCGCGCCGGTGGTGGAGCTCATCGATGGGCCGCAGGGCAGCGGCAGCAGCAGCGGTCTCAGGGGGACGATCCCCGCGCCGATGATGGTGCTCGTCGGCGGGCCGCAGGGCCGCGGCAGCGGCGGCGGCCTCGGGGGGATGATCCCCGTGTCGGTGGTGGAACTCGGCAACGGGCCGCAGGACGATGGTGGCAGCAGCGGGCTCGGGGGGGAGGAGGCCCCGCACCGGTGTTGGTGCTCGGCGGCGGCCTCCGGGGCAAAATCCCCGCACCGGTGAGGATGGTCAGCGGGGGGGCCGCAAAGCCGCGGCGTCCGGGGCGGGATCCATGGAGGACCAGGCCACGCTACGGGCTCAGGATAGGCAGGCAAGTCGAAACAGGCAAGTCAAGGCAGAGAAGGGGGGGGACGCTCGTTCCGATATTCCAATGGCTTAATCGTCAGCCCTGAACCCCAAAAGGTAAAAGTAAAACGCACCGGAGCGGCTGTCCCGCGCTGCTGCTGCTGCCGCCCGCCATCTTAGCTAAATCTAAATCCAATGTCACCCTGTCTTGGCAGTGCCATACTAGGCTTCCACAGTGGCCCTGCCTCCTTCAGGAAAGGAGGAAACATAACAATGGCAGCCTGTAGGACATAGAGGTGGATGCTAAGAACCGACTTATTTCTCATCCACACTCATGAATTTGCACGGTGACTGAGCTATTGCTGCCCTCGGGTTGTGCTGATATAAATCCAGAACAGAAAAGCAGTGTCTGCATACGCAGTTATTGAGACAAAAAAATTATTGAAGGCTTTTTTTTTGCTCTAGAAAAAAAACTGAGCACTTTATGTCATTCTGTTTTGAAATATACTTCAAGATAACGTGATGTGCCAAAGCAGCTTAAGCAAAAAATAGGTTTATCCTAAGCATGACAGAACAATAAACCATTCTGTTCCTTGACATAGAGCCTAAATTTCACTCCTCCACCCCACAAAAGCATTACTGCGTCTTAGACAAGGAATACCAGCACTCCAACATTTTTATTTAAGTATTAAGTGAATAGTTTATTATGAGGAAGTTAATTAAAAGGAATAGTCTTTCGTAATGTTGCCTGCTTGAAAGAACAAAGATGTTATATATTCTAGGACTTTGGAATGCTTTCACAATAGGAGACCAAAATAACTAGACGGCCTTTCCCAAGGCACAGTGAGTGTCATTTTCCTATTTAAGATTAGTTTAGACCCAACACATTGTGTATTCACCCTAAATGTTCATGATTTCACATTACTGTGTTGCTGTTTCCCTTTCTCGGATATGTCACTGGCATTAATCTGACTGGAAAACAGATCACAGATGAAGGGGGTGGGAGGGAGGGAGTATATAATAAACAGAGGCAATAGGTCATATCTATAAGAGCAGCAGAATTGAAGCCATTTTGAAGGGATTAGGAAGGAATGCTGAGTTGAATGTTCTGCAGAGTCAATTTTCGCCTGAAATGTGACTCCTAGGGAACCAACCCTCCCCGCTCAAGCTCTCAATTCTAACTTTTTCATACTTCATACTCCACCTCAGTGATGGCAAACCTTTTAGAGACTGAGTGCCCAAACTGCGATTCAAAACCAACTCATTTTTTCACAAAGTGCTGATACAGCAATTTAACCTGAATACAGGTGGCTGTGAAGGGGCAATGTCAGGTGCCCACAGAAAAGGCTACGAGTGCCACCTTTGGCACCCATGCCATAGGTTTGCCAACACTGCTCTACCTCATAAGCCCTTGCCCACCCTCTCACCCACTGTGGGTTTCTACTCCAAAATCTGTCTCACACACTACTCTGTGTGTTCCATTCCTTCTTAGAATATTTCAGTTAATAAGAAACCATGTCCTTTGGACAAGATGACACCATAATATATTATATAAGCATCTGGTTTAGTTAATAAACCTAACAGGGCCAGTTCTAGATGTTTGGATACAGAGGACCAAGCAGCAGCTGGAGCCGCTCTTCCATATATCAACTCAGTTATTTGAATATGCAAACCCTGCTATGAGAAAGTATGAGGCTAAAAGTCCCATGAGTACCTCTCCTCATCAATAGCAATTAAAAATACGATAAAACAAATAAAATAACTAATCTTTACTGACCTTTCATGAGACCTTCCATTGATTCATTGCATCTGCTTTCTCCCCTTGCTTTATAATAGGTCTAATAATAATAATTTATTTATTGTCATTGTGTGTCTCGGTCTAGGGTTGCTGGTCACATTCCTAAAGGGAAATGAACCTGTTTAACATGAGGTCATTATCTTGCATGCTGGTTACAGGAGCCAACTTCACATTTTGTCTTCTCCATACTTCCTAAAGCCTCGCCATATTTCTCTGATATGGTAGCTAAAATAAAAGTTAAATAACAATGAAATAAGAGCCAATGTACTAGCATGGATAAAATGCCACACTGAGGGATGCAACTACAGAGGGAGGAAAAATAAGAATTAACTTGTGTTATTTCGCTGTTAATTTGCAGTGGGGCATTCGGATCTCTCTGATATAAGGGGCCACAGAAACAAAGGAGGGAAAATGCTTTCTATTTGCAGTTTCATTTGAAGCACCTGTAGGTAGCGCAGTTCAAAGGAACTGCTTTAAGGAAGTTTCCCTTCTCCCCCTAACTCATTCCTGTATTTTATCTTGCTGGCAGGAATGTTCCCGAAGTTGTAAATAAACAACTGAATGAAACCAACAAACAGGAATGCCATCAAGGGGATAATTTTCTTTTCTTTTCTTTTTTTTAAAAGAAGTGTCTTGAGGGAGAAGAGGCTTTGCAGAGAGAGGTGACTGCTGGTGATGCTGGTGTGTATGTTCTTGTGTATGTGGGTGTGTCTGTGTGCAGCTTGAGCTCCCTGTGAAGTGAAGGGAAAGGTGATTTGTCAAAGCATAACTTTGTGCATGTGCATGTGTGTGGGGGTGTGCGTGCGCACATGCTTGCTTGGTGATTCTACACAAAAGTTTTTCAGAAATGTAGTAGTGTGACAGTGAACTGTAATCACAGTAGTTCCCTTTTGCATGTTTGCCTCCAGGCTTGAACATTGCACCCCAACTGACTACCTCACCCCCAGCTCCACCTACAGACATGGACACCTGTCTTTATAAAAATGTATCAGCTCGCTGCATGGGGGGGGGGGACTGTTCAGATTGATCTGGCTAGAAAACAATAGAAGCCCTGTCAGAGGGGAAAAAGCAACCTGCTTTGATAGCAAAAAGGGCTCATCCAATTTGATTCAACCTTTGTATCATGTACCCAGTTAAAAACACCCACTTCACCCATTTTATAAGTGGAGCTGATCTTATGGTATTTGATCATATAGTCCTACTCTGAGACTCAGGAGACTCCAGGTGAAGGCCTCACTTGGCTCTGGAAACTCACTGAGGATGTGGCAGCAGTAAAACAATTCCTTCAGTACCTCACATACCTTGGAAGTTGGTACTAGACTTGTTTACTGATTATAAAATAGAATTGACTGGATGGTATATAACATACACAGCATTGGTTTGTTGTTGTTGAAGGGTTTGATCACTGCTGTCAATAGTTTTTCCAGCAAGCCTTTCTTTAAGAGGATTAATGTTGACAGAATGCTGCTTCCTCCCAGAGCAAACCAGAATCTTAGAGCAAAATGAATGAATGAATGAATGAATGAATGAATAGCCTTCTATACTGCTCCAAAACACTCTCTGGGTGGCTTACAATTCAGTTATTCAGCTACACGTTTCCCTCTCCTCGATGAGTTGGGTATCATTTTCCTGACCTCAGAAAGCTGGAAAGCTGGAGCTGGCTGGAGCCAGCTGCTTGGGATTGAACTCTGGGTCGTGAACACAGTTTTGGGTGCACAACAGCAGTTTAACCACTGTGCCACAAGGTTCCTAAAATCTCACAGTCAGGCAAGCAGGAGTCCTGTAATTCATTGAGTTCATCCTGATAGGGTATTCCTTAAATGCTCCTGTTAGGGTGTTCCTCCAGCATCTTTGCTCAGCTATGTGAGGTCTTCACAGGCTTATGGACACGATCAGAATTTTTTCTCCTATTTGGGAGCCTTATGGCTGTGGTCAGAGGGCTGGGCTAATTCTGTGGTTGAAAAAATCAGAAAGGGTTATGCATTTAGTGAGGGCCTTCATCTTGAGGTTCTTGC
Organism: Phrynocephalus versicolor; assembly: GCA_023846285.1. NCBI lineage: Eukaryota > Metazoa > Chordata > Lepidosauria > Squamata > Agamidae > Phrynocephalus > Phrynocephalus versicolor. Next base: position 19,538,900 of record JAHTLZ010000074.1, on the reverse strand, counting down.
AGTTTAATATTGTCATCTAGGCATGCCACATCCCTGTTTGGATGACAGTATAGCCAAAACCCTGTCGTGTCAACAGATCAAGTGGCTCAGGGCTTTAGCTTCTTGGACAGCCAGAGTCACTGATGTGGCCCTATTAGAGTGCATGAAAAAAAAGCCAGAAATTATCGATAACATAAAGAGAAGAAAATTGCAATTAGAGATGGGCACTAATAGAAAAAATGGAGTTTAGTTTGTCGTTTGTCATTTAGAGGTCCGTTTTGGTTCGTTGCCGTTGTTTGTGAAATTTTTCAAAAAATTCGTTTTCATTTTGTTACCGTTTCGTTACCGTTTCGTTACCATTTATTCCAATTTTTAATGATTTTTTTAGCATTTAAAGCTGCTCACTTCATTGCAGTAACGGAAACGAAACACACCACCAAAATCCCCGCGTTTCTGTTCGTTTCGTTTCATTTTAGGGACAAATTTTGTTTGTCGTTTCGTTGCATAACAAAACAAACAACGAACAACAAAAACGAAAAATTGTTCGTTCCGTGCCCATCTCTAATTGCAATATTTCAGTCATAATGTGCAATAGCAAATACTATCTGCTGTAGGTTATCCTTTAAGGAAAAACAGATGGGAAGTGTGGCTTGGGTTTGCAGTGAGGACAGCTACTGATGTCCAACCTTCTACGAGGACATGGCATTTGAAGAAGTGCGCAACCAGCCTGAGATACTTCCTCTAGACTGGATGGGCGAAGCAGAGTGGGCAGTGGGTTTGGCTCTCACTCCACACACTCACCAGGGCTACAAGGCAGCCAGAAGGGAATTTCAGGAATTCTGTGTCATGACAGAAATGCAGCAGATATGGCTGGCATTCACAGAGCATCATTAGCAGATCATACTATTTCGGTATAGGAAAGGGTTGACCCCTGGTTCTAATCAGGGCAAGATGTCAGTGTTGGCATTTCAGGCCAAGGCTATGGGTTCCTTGACACAGTCATAAAAATACGAAAACCCTCCTTCCTTCCTTCCCCCCTTCGCCTTCCTTTCTTGCTTGGGTGTTTGGTGGGAGGGGGAAGAAGCGACGTGTGTGTGTGTGTGTGTGTTGTGTGTGTGTGCAACGTGGAGGAAGAGAA
>JAHTLZ010000074.1:19515373-19535853 GCA_023846285.1 Phrynocephalus versicolor | reverse complement strand
CATCATCATCATCATCATCATCATCATCATCATCATCATCATCATCATCATCATCATCATCATCATCATCATCATTTCTAACTCATGCCTTTTTCAGGGTTTTCCAAGTGCAGATTATTCAAAAGTTATTTCCTACTGTGGCTATCCTGGGACTGTCCAGCTTGTCCAAGCCCACATATCGCCCAGAGTGTCCTCACTGCCAGATGGGCGGTATAAAAATAAATAAATAAATAAATAAATAAATAAATAAATAGGTTAGCTCTGCTCACAGGAGGCACAGCGGAGAATCAAACTTCCAACTTCTGGCTCTGCAGACAGATGTCAAAAATTTCTAAACCATTCGACTCTCCAGGCAGTTCAACAACAGGGAGTCTGAATATTTCTACATTTCCCAAGAATACTTTTGTTTACCATAGGGTTTGCTTACTTGCTTTAAAGATAATTTTATATTTGCTTCTTCTGACCACTTCTCATGGAGTGCTCTCAAATGGCCCATGATAAAACCTTGAAAAATAATCAATACTGTCAGCAGCAGGAAAACAAATGAAATCACGTTGCACTTGTGTACCTTGTTGTTGGCTCCATACTCTGGAGTGCAAAATTAAAGGGTAAAGACCGCACTATCAGCAACAGAACAAACATGCACCCTTATACAACACTGGCACCACTTGCACGATAGCTCACTGGGTCTCCCTCTCTCTCCATCGAGTAATAATTCCATGTATAAGCAGTGACACTGGTAGCGAAAAGACAGTTCAGTGCCTAGCACCATTATTTGACCATTTTCCATCATAAACAGGGTAAACTCCAGTTGTCCATTGCAACTAGAGGAGATCCATTAAATCAATGTCCATGGATTACTAGCAAGAGATGGTTTGCTTCTCACAAAGATGAGGAAGAATGATATTCATAGAAATGTACAAAGAAAATCAGGCCACAAACATATTCTCCAGTGTCTATGTTAGGAGAATGGGAAACAAACAAGAAGAACTGGAAATCTAAGTTCAGGAAGGTAAATATGACTTGATAGGAATAATTGAAACTTGGTGGGATGATGCCCATGACTACAATACAGAAATTGAAGGATACAAATTGTTCAAAAAAAAAAAAAAATAGAAAGGGAGGTGAAGTTGAAGTATATGTTAAAAATACACATTCTTGCACAGAAATGCAGGAGGAGAAGATTGGATGTCTCATCAACAGCATCTGGATCAATGTACTGTAGCTGGGGAGAAAAACAAAAGGAGCATGCTAGTTGGAGTCTATTATCGAACAGCCAATCAAGGAGAGTATGCGGATGAATGTTTTGAAAAACAAATTGCAAGGGTTTTAAAGAGAAGCAATATAATAGCGATGGGAGATTTCAATTATTCTGATATCATTTGGGAAGCCAATTTTGCCAAGTATGGTCCTTCCAATAAATTCCTGGCTTGTGATTGATAATTTTCTCCTACAAAAGGTGGAGAAAGAAAGTAGAGAACTAGTTATCCTTGACTTGATTCTAAGCAGTAGAGACAACTTCGTGGGCAAAGTGGTAGTAAGGGGAACAGGGTGAGAGTTATCATGTTCTCCTAGAATTTTTCATTTCAAAGGAAACCAAAGCAGAGTGTAGCCACACACTTATGCTGGATTTTTTAAAGGTCATTTTTAATAAATTGAGACCAGGCCCCATGGAAAGAGATTCTAACAAGAAAAGAAGTCCTAGAAGGGTGGGAGTTTCTAACAAAGGAAATTCTAAAGGCATGTACAAACAATGCCAACAGCAGGGTGGGAGACAGTAAAAAGAGGCCAGTGTGGCTTTGCAAAAAGCTCAGAAAGGACCTGAAAACAAAAAAGGACATGTATAGTAAGTGGAAAGAAGGCCAGGACACAAAGGAAGAGTGCAGAGAAGTACCAAGGAATTGCAGGTATGGCATTAGGGTAAAAAAAAAAAATGAGGGGAAAAAACTGAGAGTGAGCTGAGTTTGAGATGCTAAAAGCAACAAAAAAGCATTCTTCAAGTTTGTACATAGCAAGAGACAAAGAAAAGAATCAGTGGCTCAGCTACTAAATGGAGATGGAAAGATGATGACAGATGCCAAAGAAAAGGCAGAAGCGCTCAATGCCTATTTTAGCTCGGTCTTCTCCCAAAGGACAGACTATGACCCTCCAGACAAATGTGAAGCGCAAGTGCACGGGAGAGGATTGAAGCTGGAGATTGATAAACAAGTAGTCAAGGAATACCTTATTACTAGACATGGGCACGACTTAGCGGAATTCCCGTTTCCGTTATGGAACGGAAACGGTAACGGGAATTACTCCGCCAGAACTCGAACTCGAACCGACTAAAGAATAATTGGGTCTGATTTGTCGTTGTCGTTCCTGGCATCGCGGTGATCCCGCGATGCCAAGCGGCACAGAAAAAAGTTTTTAAAAGTTAAAAAAAAAAAACGATTCCCGGCCCAAAAAGCAGGTGAAAATATGCCTGCCTGAGAGTGCACCTACCAGAGGGGTGGTTTCTGGGGGGGTGTCCCCGGCCTCCCCCCCTCTCCTCCTGTCCCTCCTGGGCTGCGCTCGTCGTCCCGCCAAAGTCGCCGCCTTGCCGCCTCGCCGCCATTCAAGCGGCACAGAAAAAAAAAGTTTTTTAAAGTAAAAAAAACCCTGATTCCCGGCCCAAAAAGCAGGCGAAAATATGCCTGCCTGAGAGGGCACCTACCAAAGGGGTGGGTTCTGGGGGGGGGGTCCCCGGCCTCCCCCCCTCTCCTGTCCTGGGCTGCTCTGGGGGGGGACTCGCAACGCAACAAGCCGGACTCGCATGCGGTGTGGGCGGGGGATCGAAAATGGGGCGGCGACCGCAATATTTTTTTTGAAATCGTGGAGTGGTCCAAAAACACACAAGCACCACAGAAACATGCGAAAATTGCTATTTTAAAACTGCCAGAATTTTTACAGTAGCAGTGGGTTTTTCTTGCAACAAAATGTCTCCTCTGTCCTCTCTCCATTGATTTGATTTTATTTTATTTTATTTTATTTTATTTACACCTGCACAATGATGGGCTGGCCATGGGAGTGGACCATGCAAAGTTTTGGAGCCATTCCACCAATCGCATGGCCACTTGGCCACTGAGACTTCTGGGATGTGCCAAAAAGCCCACTAACCCTGCCCTAGCCCTAACCCTAACCCTAACCCTTACCCATACGCCACACTGGGCCACAGTACACTGTCCTCTTAGTGGGTCAGAGAGGCACCCAGAGGTGCACCCCACTACCCCACCCTAACCTCACCCGTAACTAGCCTAACCCTAGCCCTTGCGCTAACCCTCTGTCCCCCTAAGCCAGATCTGTACTTGCATTGCGCACGCAAGTACGCTTCCCTTCTTAGTGAGACACAGCGGATGCAGGGAGAATCCGCCAGCTGTCACTTGTGGCTCTGGCTGACTCCTGCAGCAGCATTTGTGTGCCATGCAAACCCTGCCCGCGAGTGCCTGTCTCTCACTGACTGATGCAGGGAAGGCACCCCCAAAAGAGGGGTGCCTCTGCCAGTCTGCTGCTGCGTCTGCAACTTGGTATGCATGCCCTTTTGTAGCAGCGCCGGCAGGTGAGGATAGGAGGCACCCAACCCACAGAGGTGCCTCCAGGAGCCAGCTTTCCCTATTAGCGGGCCAGAGGAGGCACCCACCCCACAGAGGTGCCTCCAGGAGCCCGCTACCCCCCAAACCAGAATAACGACAGATGAAAAACCGAAAAACGAAACGACAAATTTTTGCGAAATTTCGCGAAAACGGAAATGAGCCGACACAGGCCGCCTCCAACACATGACAACTCAAAAACGTCATTTTCCCTAGTCGTGCCCATCTCTACTTATTACCTTAAACAAGTTCAAATCTCCAGGGTCAGATGAACTGCATTCAAGATTACCAAAGGAAACTGGATGAAGAATCCTCAGAACCATGGTGTTATTTTCTTGAAATCATTAAAAATGGATGAGGTAAAGGTGAGGTATAGCTATGTATATGAGCTGCTGGTGATACATTGATGCTAGGGCCACACTGACTACCTGAACTCTACCTAGAATACATTAATGGCACACACCTTGTTCCAGAGTGACCCTTAGCATTCACTAAAGTTATAAGAATGCTATCTCTGTGCACCTGGGCATATCTTTATCACACTACATGGCAAGAGGGTGATTAGCAAATAAATCGAGGGACAAGCCTCAACTATTAAAGGTTTTATTCCCTGCTATCTTCTGAATGTAATGACTGCAGTTGGTGGGAAATGATGGTGGGGAGTGTATAGTGGGGGGAATGGGCAGTGTACAGTCATCCAAAGAGCGATTAAAAAAATCTCAAATCATGTAAATGAAAAGCAGAAATCATTACACACTTGGATCCCCAGGAGTAACAGAGAGAAGAGGAAGGATTGCAGAATAGCTTTTACTATAAGATGAAACTGCATAGCACAATTGGAAATTGATTCAAAGACACCTGTGTATTCTTGGCCGTTTAGAAGTCACACATTCACTATGCTTGCTTTTCTGTTCTGTACTTTAGCTATTCAGGGGGTGAAAAGGTGTTTGATATGATGAACACTTGAAATATTTAAAATCAGTAAAAAAAAAAATTGTTATACCATGTCTCTAGGTCGGGAGATGCAGTATTGATTCAGGGAACCGGCTGGCTGTAATTCAGCAAACATTCTCTTCCCCATCTCTATTTTCCATGAATATAGAATAGAAGGCTCAGAAAGCCGGGACGAATTATCAAGCCATAAAGGACATTTAGGTTCAACACAAGAATTACTTACACAGTCATCACATCTAATATGAGTGGAACGAACATTTCAGGCAGGCAGGGTAGATGGGGTGAGAGAGGAAGGAGTGAAAAGAAAGAACAGTGAGGTGATATCTTTACTCAGGAAAAAAATATGTGCCATTTAACAAATGTAGCCCAGCTAGTTAGTTTAAAAGAAAATTTAGCTACAGTAGCACCTATAATTAATTCCTTCTGCTGTAATTTATGCAAGTGTGTTACATGACAGCTGTGATTCATGGGGGATGAATTCACACCTTCCGTAGGCAACTGTGACTTTTAGAGGCTCTTTAGTGGTTGTGACTGAGGCCTCAGTAAATGTCAAAGAATGAAAATATTGCTGCTCCAGAGGTGGCTTGTGCTGCTGCCTCATGTTCTATTGTGGGCACTGAGGAGACCATGAGGTAGACAGCAGTTGCTTGGTATCAGAGGCCAGCAACCTGTAGCCTCCAGATGTTACTTTTCTTTTTAAAAAGTAAGAAGAGCCATGCTGGATCAGTCCATCTAGTTCAGCTTCCTGTATCTCACAGGAATGAATCTAAATCAAAATCTAACCACAGCTCTAGTTAAGTTCAAGAACTGGGAAAATGAATGATTCCTGTAAAACAGAACTATAAAAGTAATAGGCTATGTAGGAACCTAGAGATTTTAATGACTAATTTGGGGCCCTGAGACTTATAAGGGAAACTAGAAGGGTGAATATTTAAAATAATTTTCAACTCTCTATTGATGAGACAATGGGCTGGTACACTGAGAGAGCTGGGACAAATATAAGAGTTTCCCCCAAGATCATCTGGAGTAGAGGTGGGACTTTTGTATTTCTAGCACTTTCTAGTCCACCCAGAATCCTCCTGGAGGAGGAGAAACCAGAAGGCAAAACAGATTTTTCTGTATTTCCGTTTTCTGCTTCACTCCATGTACTTCTGCTTTGTGAAAAGAGAACACTCCCTCAGTCTCAGGGCCTTTTCACACGACCCCTAAACTCCGCGGCAAATGGCTCCCAGCTCCGGAGCTTAAAATTGTTTCCCCACCAGCTTACAGAAAATTAAGTGCGACCACACCCACCTAAGCGTGTCCCAGCGCACTTTTCAAGTGCCTGCTCTCCAGGGCTGAAGAATTCCTGATGCGGATGTAACTTAAGAGTGCCGGTCTCTCCTCCCTTCTGTTTGTTATTTTTTGGCCCCCCGCCCCTTTAAGAGCTACTTAAGAGAATGGAATGCTGCCGGGGCAAGAGCAAGATGGCAGAACGGAGGTGAGCCACGTTCTTTTCTTCCTTTTTTTTCTCCCTCCCCTCACGCAGCCAGCAGCCAGGAGTGCGGAGGGGGTTGGAACACAGGAAGAGCGACAAGCCCCCAAGATCTCTGGTCCGAATTTAAGTGGCCAGCGGATCTTAGGGGTCATGTGAAAAGGCTCTCAGTGCTGTTTGGGAGTCAATTTAGGGCTCCATAGGAAAGGTAGTTCTCTTCCTGTCTCAGAATCTTGCCTAGAGGATTCTGTCAAATACTAGAACTGGAAGTCCTAGAAATATGGAAGTTACATAAAGAAATATCATAATTAGGAATGATGTTCTAAATATTAATTATACGCATGAACAAACAAACACATGGTTCCGTCTCCTTCTGCATTTTGGTTTGTTGAGAAAGATAAAAAATAGGGAACAAAGCAGCAGTCCTGAAACATGAGGACTGGCAGGATAGTTCAATGAGATAGGCGGATACTACACATAACCTTCATTGTTCCGTGACTGGTTTTGTACAGTGACAGCATTGGTCGCGATCACGAGGTTTTGTCCCTGCTTCAGTGTTCCCATGGTCATGATAACTTGTCTTGTGACAAGGTTACCCCACGGCCCTGTACCGCGCCAACCCCTGAATTTGCTCCCCTCCCTTTTCCCCCCTTCGGCGGGGGGGCTTAAAAATTCTTTTTTGATATTTTGCTTTTGGAAAGTCAAAAACTTTGCAGGCAGGGAAGGAGTCTGCGGCTCATCTGGCTAGCTTTCACTTTCTCCACATGGCCACATTGGAATGCTTTGGGTGATAGCCTTTGGGCTTTCTTTGTTCTTTATTCCTTTTGCTTGCTAATTAATTGCCTGTTTGGTGTCTCTCTTGCCTGGCTTTGAAGTTTAGTTTTGTTTTATTGGTATTTAACGAAGGAGGGCATGGGGGTGGTGATCATCTGGGGTGGGGGGCACTTTGAATGTAATACCCAACTCAGTGCCTGGGAAACAATGTTCTGAGAAAAACAAATGTTTTGTTGCGTGACAGTTGTTACCTCACAGTGTCTTGTCTCGGAACAGAAACCGGGAACAAACCGTGACAAGTAATTACCCTATCCCAGCGCCAAGTACAGATTTGTCTCGCTTAGCACCCATTCCAGTGGCGTGGTCGAGACAAATTTCAGCTGTTGTGTGACAGACTTGAAGTAAGATTTTTTTGTACAGCTCTGAAGTGCAACACTTAGAAAGACAAATGGGTATGAAGTAACTGCCTTAGAGGTTGGGAGTCAGATTCTTTACTATCTTTTCTGTGATTAAAGCCAGCCTGCATGGCCTTGGGAAAGCTGCACAGTCCCAGGGTGCCCCCAAATGAAGGAAACTGTGAACTACTACAGTACATTCTTTATCTTTAAAAAACTGTAAGGGGTCAGTATTATTCTTTATCTTTAAAAAACGGTAAGGGGTCAAATTTATTTGGTGACACACAGTTGGAGATAGACACAAACCACTGGTTCAGCAGTTCATGCTGGTTCTTTTATTAGCCAAGCAGGTGTTTAGTGCTTCAAAACCCCGCCCCCTCTGTTGGGTGCCCACTTGGAGGCACTGCCCTGGCTTCATTACCCCACCTTCTGTGGGCGCTGCCTCTGAGGGGATACCTGCCAAAGAGGAGGTGGGGCTTTGGAGCACCAAACACTGTTTGGTTGATAAACGAACCGACATAGATAACCAAACAGGTGATTGTGACCATCTTTACACACAGTTATTCCTTCTTTAACCACATAGTGTGCTATAGAGGAGCATTCCTGTTTCCTAGGGTATGCTAAGGAGGAAATTTTTCTCTGACAGCATCTGAAGGTTTACTAATAACTGATAGTTCACAAAGTACATGATTTCAGCCATATTTAGGATGCATCAAAGAACAAGGATGGGGGGAACCACACACGGCTTACCAGCAAACCCAAGACATTTGAATTCCAGATTTCTTATTCACAGTGTGAATGAAAAAATAGGAATAATTTCCTAAATAATGAATATTTTCAATATGTATTTGAGCTACCATTTGTGTCCAAAGACTGAAGGAAAAATATTTGGCAGAGGTATTGTGGGGAGAGTGTGACTAAGAGGTACAGAAAACAAAAACTATGAAAAAGATTTTAACTTCCAAGGATTTCAAACACCCTTCTCTTATTAAAGTCATACTGATGCACTAGAAAACAATGTCCTCTGATCATGTCTCACTTATTCCCTATTGGCAACCTAAATAGAACTCTGTTGTTTGTTAAAATGCATATCCAAACATCACAGTAGACTAAGAAAAATTCTTTTTGGAGAAGGTCAGATTATGAAAAGTAGATTTCTCTGCCTTACGAATGAGTGATTGCTGTCTTGTTAAAGCACAGTGTCATTATTCTGAGCAGAAAATTCTCATTTACAAATCACTGGTGAGGGGGAAAACAGTTTTAATGCTCTCTGAAGTAAATTGAGGGTTAGAATCTGAGGGATGGCTTGCTGTTTTGTTTTGGGAGAGACAAAGTACGTAGCAGTTAGGAAAAATTATATCAAACAAAAAGATATATTTTAGAAAGGAGAAGAGTTTCAAACAAAACTACCTAGAGGACAAATTGAAGAAGGAATCCAGTAAATCTTAACTACGTACAGCCACCAAATGAATCAAACTTGATAAGCCAACGTTTACGTTGTGTTCATTCCTTGAATTTTCTCTAGCTGGAGCTAACAATTTGGCTTGAGTTTTTATGTTCCAATGAAGAATCTACCATTAGGTTTAAATAAGGGATACACATTTTTGCAGATTGCTCATTCTTAGGGTCTCTGTAAATCAGAGGTAACTTAACAGCACACAACAACAACAAGAGATACATAATCTACAGAAGTCCATGACCTACAATGAAATCCCCTGGATTTGCATCCTCCCATTAAATTTATTTCCTTACAAAATTACCTTTTACTGAAAACATCCCCTTCCACCTTCTGTTGGGGGGAAATACTGTATATACTCGAGTATAAGTCGACCCGTGTATAAGTCGGGGCCCCTAATTTAAACCCAAAAACTGGGAAAATTTATTGACTCAAGTATAAGCCTAGGGTGGGAAATGCAGCAGGGCCTGGCAACTCCTCCTTTGTGAGCTGGGTGTGTGTGTGATGTTTAAAATGACTTTTAGCCACCGAGGCAAGTGCTTGAGTTGGTGGCTAAAAGTCATTTTAAACATGGGGGGTCAGGAGAAGTGGCGCACAATGTTTAAAATGACTTTTAGCCACCGACCAAAACTTGCCCCAGCGGCTAAAAGTATTGACCCAAATATAAGCCGAGGACCCCTTTTTTCAGCCCCAAATTAGGGCTGAAAAACTAGGCTTATATTTGAGTATATACAGTATATTTTCTTAAGGGAAAAAAAGAAGCCAGACAAATTTGGGAGTTTGAGAAGCCAAGGATGTTGGAACAAGCCCTCAAAACCTGCCAAAATTGCCTCCCATAAAGGACAGAAGGAAACTCCTTGTGCAATGTTGAAAGTTTTTTGGAGTCTGTATGGTGTCCTGGAAGGAAGAGGCAGGGATGTGGGTACTTAGGGACAGGGTGGTGCCCATACTCAATGGATGCAATTCAGCTTCTTTGTCTTTCTCACTCACAGGCAAATGTGTAGGATGCCAGTCTAAACAAATACAGCCATGCATGAGGATGGGAGGTTACACACACACACACACACACACACACACACACACACACACACACACGGAAGCTTCATTTTTATTAGGAGGAGGTCTTAATTTTTCACAAAGTGCCAATACAGCAATTAAACCTGAATACAGGTGGCTGTGAAGGGGCGATGTTGGGTGCCCACGGAAAGGGCTCTGAGTGCCACCTTTGCCACCTGTGCCATAGGTTCACCAACATTGTGCTATGCCTTGCTTCTGATAAATGTGTCTAAATGGACACGTATGATCATTAGCACAATGTGCACTGAGGAAAAGATCCTGGAGAAGCTCTTTATACACTGGAGAAGAACATAATTTACTAATGAATTTCCTTGTTATAGAATTTGGCAAAGACCTACAATGTGCATGGTTTTTAAAGGATTAAGCATATTAGCGGAGGATGAAGGTACAGCAGCGAACAGAGACCAGCTACATTTAAAGCCAAAATACCTCTGAGTGCCAGATGTTGCGATCAATCAAAAGCAGAATGTGTTGTTTTTGTCAAGCTGTTCAGATCTCTTTTCCTCCTACTGTCCGCATGGGACACCCCAGAGGCAACCACTCTTGTAGTGCTGGGGTCTTGGCTGACATTTGGAAACATTTCACAGAGGCAAAGGAATGCTGTGAGAGATATTCTGAGGGTTTGTTTCAGGCCCTGGTCACCTGAGGGAAATTTTATTTAGTTCTTCTGATATTTTCCATACCTTTGTTATACCGGTTCACCTAGAAACTTTTAGCTATAATTAATTATTTTTCCTCCTACCGGAATCGTTGTGACTGGGTACACCTTAGTACTGGTTTGTTCTCTCTGTTGCTTCAAGGAACTATTCAACCCTTGATTTATATATTTTTTAAATAATATATTTATTGATACCTCTATGTATCCAAGGGGGGGGGTTCTGTTTGGGAATATGTCCTCTGTGGTGCTGGCTGCTCCTGCAGAATTGCATGGGATCCATCTACTCACCTCCATCTCTTCTGCCTTTCAGCTTCATCTGCCATTTCCTTTCCCCTCCGCAACTTTCCCCCTTCCTGTGACTGTGTCCTCACAATGCTGGTGAAAAGCGATGTGCCTCCACCCCAGTACTGCAGAAATGGCTCCAATTGCTCTGTGATGTATTGTACTTTTACAAATGCATTGGCATACCGGCTGTGGAACATAATAATCACACTACTGTGCACATAGCAATAATGGTACTCTCCACCTTCCTGGCTTCGATCCTGAACAGACATTGGGCAGGCCGTGCATACAGCCAGTTCCAGTAAAGAGAGCACCAGGACTTCAAAGGTACAAAATAAGACAATCCTCCCAGGGAATGGAAAATGAACTGCAGTTAAGCTGCTGACTGGGAAAATGTTTCAATCTTGACTATACATTGTGTCACCAGAAAAGACAAAAACAAAAATGGACAAATCCTCCCTCCAACCATCTAAGGCTGCTATCCCACATCCAGAAAAATCCAGATCAAATTAAAATGCAGATTTCCCCCCAGAATGGTCACGTGGTTGAAAATAGTGTCCCTATGTCCCCACAGGCACAGTTTAAAGAACCACATATTTTGTGTTCCCACAAGTGGGAACTGCAACACAGTGGAATGAAAAGTTTTGATGTGGATTTTCAGAGTCCCCACGGACTCAAGTACTGGTTTAAAATCCACCTCGGAACTGAGACAAGCTTTGTACCACCTCAAGACCAGGTATTTGCAAAACTCACTGGGTAACGCTTAAGTGGGCGTGGACACATTTTCCCCGCCCCCCTTTAAAGTCCGCTGGTCGTGGGGACACAATTTTATTAGCTGCATCTTCAAGCAGTTTGAAATGGATTTTTTAAATGGTCATGGGATAGCAGCCTTACTGAGGGATAACTACAGAACATTTCTCTCACATGAACAGGGCCTCAGATTATGGGCTCATCTGCCTGAAGGTCTGAAAGAAAACAGCCTTGCCTGAAAAAAAATATAGAGAGAAGACCCTCGTTTTGTAAGATCTGCTCAGCTAACCTTCCATACAGATTTTGTTGGAAACAGGTCAGGGCAAAAAAGAAGCCAGCCCTCTCAATAGTCAGAGTGTGAGGGGGCTACCTCAGGCAGCAAGTGCTGAGTGCCATGAAACAACTGCAGATTCTTGATGTATTGCTATTGTATAGTTACTGCCAGAGAAGGAGAGATGTCTTTGTGGAACTTTCTGCTTCTAGTGCCCAAATAGCTTGGCTGACCCTGCATAACTCTGCACTTTGACTGGTTCGGGGAGTCATTCATAGCTTAAGCAGCAAAACATTTTGTTGGTAGTTTTGCAGCCCTTGCATGCTGTCTTGAGCAGGTTTTATTGGGAGGGACTTTTCTGAGCTAGGTTGGCTGTCAATCTGTCTGGTACTAACAAATCATTCCTTCTCTGCCTCTGAATTAAGCCCCTCCTACTCAATCAGTCTATTGGGTGTCACTGTGTCTCTTGAGGTCTGCGGCTGCAAGTCAGTCATGTTTGTACTTATTTTGCTCTTATATGTTCAAATGTAAGTAATAAACCTTTTATTCTTTTGCCAACTAATGTCTCAGAGTAAGTTATTGAGACTGTAAGTGCCAGATGATAAAAAATAGGGCCAATCTACTCTGGTGAGCTTGAACCTAATTCTGGTCTGTGAACCCCCTGGACTTCTGTTGCTCATTTAAAGGAATTTTACCAGAATTTAAAACTGCACCATGTTTTGGATTGGCCCTTTTTAGCATTGAGTGGAATGGTATAATATTGATATCTAATTACTGGGAAGGAACTGTGAGAGTATTACTACCTGTGTGCTTAGCTTTCAGGCTGTCCATGGGCTTAGGGTCGTCACAAGGAGAAGCAAGAGTATGAAATAGGCAGGCATTCCTTATCCAGGCCTCCTTTCAACGTGCAATTTCCCTGCATGTGTACTAGTTTTATGGTGATCCTCGTGAATGTGGATCTCACAACTTCTTGCTCTTGGTTAGAAATGGGGTGGGGGAGATCATTCTTTCCTCCTTGCAGTGAGATCTCCCTTTCTCCCCTTCTCCCTCTGAGAAACCTCACTGGAAATATTGTGGGATTTCTGGAAAATTTCTAGGTGTTCCTCCACCCGCCCAGAAGAATGCCACACTGTGCAGGATTGTTACCATTTCTGTGCTAAATGGAGTGTTCTCCCACAGACTGCACAGACTGTGGAAGAATATACATCAAACTCTGCAGGATTGTTATTGTTCCTGGATAGAACAGCATTTTTTCCTGTGCAGAATTCCCTAAAAGGGACATTAAGCTGTGCAGGATTTGGCAGTTTCCTGTACAGAATGAAAGGCACAAAGGGATGGGCACAAAATGAGAAAATGTGTTTCATTTCATTTCGTTTCATTTCCATCCCTGTTTTGTTCCGTTTCATTACTAACAAAATTTTAAAGTAGTTTCATTGCTAACAAAATGAAACAAAAACAAACCACTATGCTCCCCTGGGTTCTAAAGGACCCAGGGGAGCAAGCGATTTTAGGTAAGGCCCCCAAATTTGAAAAGATTTTGGGGTAAGGAGGCTGCCCCTAGGAAGCTTTTTTTCTAATTTGAATCGGAAAAGCCAAGCCTCGGAGAGCCAACCTCTCCAAATTTGGAGGGCTTAAAGGGGAGAGTCCAAGGGAGCTACCAATCAAATGTGGTGCCCCTTGGACCCAGGAGAGCTGTTTTAGATAGAAACAAAACAGTTCATTTTAAAATGAAAAAAAAAAGCCATTTCGTTACTATCCAAAATGAAATGCTGACTATCATTTTGTTAGCTTATGAAACGATCTGTAAGCTAAATGAAATGGAAGTGTTTCATTTTTCATACAGTGACCATCCCTAGTCAATTTGAGACCTGAGTAGAGATGGGCACGACTAGGAAATTTTTTTTTTCGAGTTGTCGTTTTTTGGGACAGGTCCGTTTCGAGTCGTTTCTGTTTTTCGTGAAAATTCGCAAAAATTTGTCGTTTCATTTTTCGTTTTTTCATTTGTCGTTTCTACCATGATTTCGCGCAATTTGACGTCCGGCCGAGACTTGTGGGGGCGGGGAGCTGCGGGCGCAGCGCGGGCGGCGGTGGCAGGGGTCCATGGGTGGGCGGCAGCAGTGGCAGGGGGAGGGGCGGTCGGGCGGTCGGGCGGTCGGGCGGGCAGCGGGCGGTCGCGGGTCCCGCAAATGAGCAGGCGATTAGGCGAAAAACAGTTTAAACTGGCCTGGGTGATGGACTTGCTGCTGCACAACAAGGCTAGTGCATGCATCCTATATAAGCAACAAAGTGGGGCAGAAAGAATGCATTTTTTTTCTCTTGGTCTGCACTCTGCAGTGCTGCTGAGCTGAATCTGCTGATGCTGAACCGGCCAGCCACCCTACTTGGTCTGGCTGACGTGCCTGTTTGTTGTTATACTTTTTTGTTGTTTGGTTTTGAAGCCATCCCATCTCACCTCCACCTCTCTCAGAGGCAGCAGGAGAAGCAGACATTCCGTTCCTCCCCAAATCTGGATGAGGGGTCTACTCTACTCCTCTCAAATTGGCCCCCCATCTCCAAGGTCCTTCTGGCTTCAGTTCACACAGTCACACACATTTAAGGACAAGCAATTAAGCCAAAGCCAATGCAACCCTGCTGCTGGTCATCATTAGCAGTTAGAGCCTGAGGGTTGGGTTAGGTGGTGGACTGGTTATATTAGCTAGCTAGCTACCTAGCTAGTAGCTACTACAGGAATAGTTTTGGTAGGGAATAGGGATGGGAATGGGATAGGGCTCTGGGTTGCTCTGACTTAAGTTTCACAGCCCACAGCCCAGCCCACTAGGCTATACAAGGAGGACTATCATCTATGGTCGACGCGTCCATAAGGCCAGAGTAAGGGCGGCCACTCCGGCCAGGCCACAAGGCAGAGTATGAGACCACCACAGCACAGAGCCAGAGTACGGGAGGCTCATTGCCAGCTCCAGTATAAAAAGGAAGGAGCTGAATGGCCTGACTGGAAGTAAAATGCCATTGCCCTTGGGTCACAGTGTCTTGCAGCCCAGAGGACAGAGTGGCGGAGGAGGCCAATCACCTTGAGTCTGGTCTGACACCACACTGCCTGCGATGCGAATGTGAGCCCACAGTCAGCCAGCCCTTCTCAGTGAGCCACAGTGAATTGTGGCCCAGAGGGCAGAGTGGCAGACAGAGACCCAAAGGGCTGAGTCTGAGTGGCACAAAGACTAGTGGCCGAAGCCTAAAGTCTACTCCTTTTGCAAGGGAACCCCTTTGTTTCTAGGGTCACACAGTACTCCGCAAGGGAAACCCTTTGTTTCAACGGCAGCAGTGCCTAAAGTGCCTCCAAACTCAGTCCTTTTCCAAGGCAAACACTTCATTGGGTGGGTGGTCACACAAAGACAGTCAGCCAGCCCTTCTCAGTGAGCCACAGCACAGTGTCTTGCAGCCCAGAGGACAGAGCTGCAGAGGCCACATAGCCTGAGTCTGAGGCTGCCAAAAGGACAGGAAGGGAGGACTGGGAGAGTTCTGTCTGACTCTTCCTTCCCATGTGCTTACTGGCAAACTGCCAATAGGCTATGGCAATGCCCTTCTTAATGAGTCACACAGACTCACAAAGACAGTATCCACCAGGAACCAACCTGCTGGAACTTTCCGGTGAACTGTTCTAATGGAGTGCTGGCACACACACAAGTTTCTTTCCTTCTTAGTGAGCCACAGTCATGTATTGCATCCCTGAGGAAATAGTGGCAGACCCGCAGGCCTGAGTCTGAGCTTAGGCCACAGGGCTTGAGTAGGGGAGGATCATTGCCAGCCACTCAGGAAGCTCCAGTTGCCCAGCGTGGCTGAATGGCCTGAGGACGCCATGAAAATGCCCTTCTTCGTGAGCCACAGTTGGCAGCCAAGTGGAAAGAGTGGTGGAGGAAACAGAGCTAGGCATGTGTGAATTACAAACTCACACAGTCAGTGTGCCTCAGAGTATCCAAACATGGAGGCTTCCTTGTCCCTCCCTTCACAGAGAGACACAGTGCATTGCAGCCCAGCCCAGTGGCATGCCCTTCGTGGTGAATCACAGGTTCCACAACTGGAACTTTTCGAAAAACTGTTCTATTTGTAAATGGTGACAGAGGGCCACCAGCATGGCAGTAAGTTGTCCTTCTTAGTGAGCCACAGTGTATGGCAGCCCAGTGAAGACTAAGTAGCGGTCTGGAGGCTGACAACACTCCCACACAGCGGCACTACTTCCTGCAGAGGTCTGTCACTGTCCCAGGCAGAGTCCAAGGGTGCTTTCGCATGAGGTGGCTGTGCAAGCCACTTGAGGAGAGCAAGGCAGTGTTTTGCCTAATCAATTACGGGCCCACGGCTGTTTTCCAGCACACAAGCAAAAAGCCCTTCTCAGTGAGTCACAGTGTGTAGCCCAGAGTGAAGGGTAGCGGAGGCCAGAAGGCCAGACTAGAGGGGGTTGAAGGAGAAGCTGCTAGTTAGGAATCTCCCCTCAAGGGATTTCCCAACCTGGATTGTGTGAACCCCCGCCCCCCATGTTGGATGACAGAGTCCCCGAGTTATAAACAAAATAGTTGATGACTGCACCTGTAACTGTTGGTCTCATCAAGTGATTTTCCGCCTAGAGGCGGGGGCAGCCGGGGTTGCTGCATGGGCAAGTTGAAGGGAGTGGCGACAGGGCTGAACGAAGCACTAACTGAACCATGCTGTTAGGGTGAGGGAGAAGCAGCTGGAAGGCCTCCTCTAAGCCGGGAGTGCCTGAAGCCTGACAGGCAGGCAGGGAGAAGACACAGAGCTTGATTGAGTCTGAGTCTTTGACCACACAGGCTTCCAAAAGGACAGCAAGCCAAGCTTTCTGACTTTCTTTCCCAGCTGTGTGCTGGTAGACTTGCTCCTAACTGCCGGCATTCCATCTACACTACCATGCCCTTCGTAGTGAATCACAGCAGTTCCACAACTCCAAGAGCCAAGCCTGGAACTTCCTCCTGAAAGGCTCTTCTATTTCTAAGAAACAAATGATTATTGTGCAGAACTGTGGTACGTGCAAGTACATTCCACTCCAGCCCTTCTTAGTGAGCCACAGTGTTCTGCAGCCCAGAGGACAGAGTAGCGGAGGCCTAAACATCCCACCTAACCCTAACCCTAAGCCTACCACCAGCTGTTCCTGATGAGTGTTCCCATAACTCAATCATCATCATCAATCACAACCTAGATTTGCAGCCAGTAACTTTTCTTGTCCGGCAGTAAGTTTTCTTGCTCGGGAGGCAGAGTTTCTCTCGCCAAACCAGGAGACCAATTTTTGGCAACCAAGGAGACAGAGTGAAAGCAGGAGAACTAGGCTATTTCGTTAAGGCTGTAAGGAGGAGAGATAGCCCCCTGCTACTCAGTCTTTGAGGTAGGTTGTTGTAAAGTGCTTCCTGACCACTTTGTAAGCAGATTGGCCCCCAAACCCCAGGGAAGGGAGGGAAGCGACAAGGAAGGCAGGTTTTTGGGTCTCAATCAGACCAGACATGGACAACGGAGAAAAATTGGGCCAATACAGACAGACCCTTTCCAATGACACTTTGAGTGGTCCTGCCTGGTTGGAGACAGGCAAGGGCTAGAAAAATTGGGCCAATACAGACAGACCCTTTCCAATGACACTTTGAGTGGTCCTGCCTGGTTGGAGACAGGCAAGGGCTAGAAAAATTGGGCCACTAATAGTACCCTTCAATTGTGTGTGTGTGAGAATACAGGAAGGCAGGCAGGCAGGCAGTCAAGCAGGCAGTCAAGCAGGCATTAGGCACTCGAGTCGGCAGGTAGTCACAGGGCCAGGCAGGCAGGCAGGCAGGCTTGTAGGGACTAGGGAGGCAGGCAGGCTTGCAGGCAGGCAGGGAGGATTGCAGGCAGGAGGTTAGGTTACAGGCAGCAACTTAGTTCTTGGAGTGTTGGGGTAATCCCAAGGTAGAAAGGTTGAAGCGGATGAAAGTCAAACTTTCCACTGTCTCCGGGTCCAGGCGACAGCGGCGCGGCCTCAGGACATCTCCCATGTGGGAGAAGACACGCTCACTCTGGACACTGGTGGGTGGGATGGACAAGAGGTCCAACGCCAGAGTTGAAAGAGTGGGCCAGAGGTCTGCCTTTCTGGCCCAGTAGTGCAGTGGGTCCGAGGTGAGGGGTTGGTGGGGCTCGGCCATGTACTCCTTCACCATGGTCAGAGCGGGGTCCGGTACTTCTTCCTCCCTTGCCTCCACTGAGGAGGAGACTGCCATGGCTAGGGCAGAGGCCAGGTAGTTGGCTGCTGGTACGGAACCTGGTCTCTGGGTGTACGCTCCTGGAGTACAGAGGGATGAGCATCCTTGCGAGGATTCCTCCTCTGCATCGCTCTGGCTTCTGTGCGCCCTCTGAAACGCCTGGCCCTGATCGGAGAGAGCCCTGACTTGACGGCATAGCTCTGTCTTCCAGGATTTCAGTTCGGCAGCGCTGCCCACCAGGGAACCCTTGACGCGAGGGTCGCACAGGCATGCCATCTGGTACACGTTTTCCCTTCTTAGTGAGCCAAGGCGGGTATCCACGCCGGTCAGCAGCCTGTCTGCCAAGGCCCTGCTCTTTGGGAGAAGATTGCCTTCTTCCCGGATACTGGTCTCTAGGCATTGGCGAAGGGCATTGACCAGGGGGAGTACGTGGCCCAGGCTGGCGTTGTAGCTGCTGAGGACGTGGGTGGTCTCCTCAAAAGGCTGCAGGATACCCACCATCTGGGAGAGGGCGAGCCACTCGGTAGCACCAATGTCCAACTCCCTGCAGGACTGGGGTGGTTGACATGACGTATTCCACCACTTCCTTCTGCTCCACCAGGCGCTTGACCATTTCGTAGGTGGAGTTCCACCAGGTGGTCACGTCCTGGATCAGGACGTGCTCTGGTCGGCTCGTCTCCGCCTGCCTATCACACATCATCCTGGATGCCTTGACGCTGCGAGAGAAGTGCCCCACGATTTTCCTGCACTTGTCCAGCAAGGCCTTGGTCTCCCGGGTCCCCTCACCCCAGGAGTCCTTTGCTGCACCCAGGCCAATGGCATCGCCCACCACTAGATGCAGTTTGTGTGCTGCGCACACGATGCCCTGGAACCCTGCCCCAACAACCGCGTTGGTCATGTTACGGCCCGCGTCAGTAACCATGACTCCGCGAATGACCTGCCCCTCGGTCCCCAATCCCCACTCTTGCATTGCTGTCTTGAGGACCTCAGCAATGTTGATCCCTGTGGCGTTGTCCTCCATGCTTTGTGCCTGGAGAAGCACCACCCTATACCCTCTTGTGGTGCTGCCTTGTGCCTCCCCCTGCAGCTGTTCATGGGATGTCCGGGGCTCCAGGACCTCCTTGGGTTGCCACCAATGAGCCGTCAGAGAGAGGTATCCGTGTTGCCCACCAGTCCAGAGGTCGGAAGTGAAGTGGATCTTCCTCCCTCTGGCTGCCTGCAGCAGGGCCCGGATCCTGTCCTTGACAGACTCATAAAGGGAGGGCATCACCCGCCTGCTGAAGGTACGCCGGGATGGAGGCTCGTACCATGGAGCCACGTGCTTCATCAGGTGCCTGAAGCCTGATGACTCCACAAAGGAGAGGGGCAACCCGTTCATGGCCACCATTTCACCCACCACTTGAGTGGTGGTCTCCTGTGCTTTGGCCCTATTTCGCTGGCTGACAAAACTCCCACCCAACAGACCAACTTCCTGCAGAGTGGCCTGCCTCTTCCCACTTTCAGCACTCGCGGAGCTGTGTTTTTCTTTCCCTAACCCTTCTTCCCCTCTCTTTCTCCCTGAGGAACAAGGGCCTGACAGGGTTCCAGGCAGAGTCCCAGGGTGCTTCCTCATCTGGTGGCTGCGCAACCCACTTGAGGAGAGGTGTTTGGGGTCATTCCCCCTGCGCAAGACCACCCCGCATTTCTTGCACACCGCCATCCTTGGATCTTCCGGGCTGTTCTCAAAATGCTCCCAGAGACACCCGCGTGGCTTACAGAAAGTACCGCCCCCTCTGTTATTGCCTGCCACTGTTGTGGTGGTGGCGTGGCCTGTGCCCTGCCTGGAAAGCAGAGTACAACTGCTGTCACTGGTGGTACTCTGGGTGGAAAGAGGGCTGATCCTTCCATCACTGCCTGGAGCCTGCCTTAAGTCTGTCCCTGCCAACAGGTCCTCAGAATCTTGCATGTTTAGATACAAGGAGCCCGATTCTGATTCTGATGCCATTTCAGACTCAGAGCCCTCGTCTTCTTCCCGATTCAGGGTGGGGCTGTCAGGTAACGGAGATGGGAGCTTCCCTCGGTGACAGAAGATGGCACGGTGCTGCTTGTGCCACTGGCACTGCTACTTGGGGAGGGAGTTGCACCAGTATCACTTTCTGCACTACTTCCTGTCCCTTCCCTCAGAAACGTGCCCCTATTTATCTTAGTAGGGGTTCCCCTCCCCTGCCCTCTTGCTGTGCCACCCCTCCTCATTTTTCTCACTTCTCAAAGTACTAGGAAAATGGATTCTCTGATACTATATGAAGTAAGTACAAACTATTTGAAACAATTTATCCTTTGAACCCACAAGGGTACTGTCACACACAAACAAATTGGTACAACAGAGCACAGCACAGTGCAGCAGGTTTCGGGTCGTTGCTCAGGCCAGGGAATGTATAATGTGAGTGATAGTAAAGAAAAGCACAAAGGAACAGGGCAAGTGAGTGAACTGTAACTTCTTCAAAGATGTAATTGTGTATGTAGACTGCCAAGTAAACGAGTGAGATTGACTCACAGCAGCACAACAACCAAGCTAGTA
>JAHTLZ010000074.1:19496771-19515363 GCA_023846285.1 Phrynocephalus versicolor | reverse complement strand
CTAGTAGTGAACTGTAACTTCTTCAAAGATGTAATTGTGTATGTAGACTGCCAAGTAAATGAGTGAGATTGACTCACAACAGCACAACAACCAAGCTAGTAAAAGGGGTGTGCCAATCTGCTGGCACACAACTTTTACAATGCACAGGGCAAATAACTAAAGTGAGTTCTTCTAGATGTAATTGTAAAAGAATATTCTATAGAGGTGGGTGCCCTTCAACAAATATGTTTGTTTTAGTGCCTGACTGCAAATAAAATGAGTTGTTGGACAAGTGAAAAAGTATAAGTAAGCAAAATTTAATTGTAAAAATTTCTATAGAGGAGGGTGCCCTTGCCTTGTTGCCAAATGCCAACAAATGTGTTTGAGAGAACTTTGAGTGCACTGGTTGGCGATGGGAACTGTGCCTACTCAGTCTGTACTCTGTATAATATATTTTTAAAATAATTTAATCCACAGCCTCCAACCTCCCCTTCTAAGCACTAGTACTGGACCTTGGCTGTTGCTTGCCACTTGCTAATAAACTTTAGAAAATAGAAAATAAATGGTAGTATAAAAGTATAAACTGCTACTAGGGTAGGGTTGCTTGCTTGCTATTCCCTTCCAAACCCCAATCGCCACAGCAGCAGAGCTGTAGGCACAGGGTAAAAGGACCTTGGCCAAGAGTAAATGAACTTGGTTGGAAATTGGGATAGAAAAGAAATGGTAGTATAAAATAATATATAGTTTCAAAATAAATCCGCAGCACCTCCCCTCCCCTCCTGCTCCCACTCAAACCTTCCCTCCCCCTTGAAGCAAATATAAGCAAATAAAAAAAAAGGAAATCTTCCTCCAAAATGCAGGAGAACAGAAAAAAGAATAAACTCTGCGTTGCTATTCCCCACAGGGAATGAAAGAAATTATTATTTTTTCCTATAAAGTGAATTCAATTCCCTCCCTGCCTAACGAGACCGCGACCGCGAAATTGAAACTTGACTGAGCGCAGCAATCCAGCCCTGACCACCCTCCACCAAGATCCAAGCCCAGACTGCGACGGACGGGACTGCCTCGCCTTTTTATACCCTCTTGCACATCCAGAAGTGTCAGTCAAAACCTGGCCATGCGATTGGTGGAATGGGTCAAAAAATTTGCATGGTCCACTCCCATGGCCAGCCCATCATTGCGCAGGTGTAAAAAAATAAATTAAGAAAAAATAAAATAAAATCAACGGAGAAGTATTTTGGCAAGACAAACCCACTGCTGCTACTGTAAAAATTCAAGCGTTTAAAATAGCTGCTTTTCGCATGTTTCTGTGGTGCTTTGGTGGGTTTTTTGACCACGATTTCAAAAAAAATATTGCGGTCGCCATTTTGGATCCCCCCGCCCGCACACCGCATGGCAAAAACAGACGAGACGAGGCCCCCCCCGCCTGGTACCAGCAGCGCAGCAGTAGCACTAGCCAAGGAGAGGGGGGAACCCCCCCCCAAATAAAACACCCTTCTGGCCTGGTAGGTGCCCTCAGACAGTTTTCGCCTGCTTTTTTGGCTGGGAATCGGGTTTTTTTTTAACTTTTAAAAACTTTTTTTCTGTGCCGCTTGGCATCGCGCGATCGCCGCGATGCCAGGAACGACAACGACAAATCAGACCCAATTATTCGTTCGTCGATTCGAGTTCGAGTTCTGGCGGAGTAGTTGTCGTTTCCTTTTCCGTTCCGTAACGGAAACGAGTAACGGAAATGGAAACGGGAATTCCGCTAAGTCGTGCCCATCTCTAGACCTGAGATTTATTTCACTTGCAGCAGCGCAAAATCTAACGCATTAGGAGGAAGCCTCAGCATTCCACAAAGAATGAGAAACGTTGTGAATGCTCATCATATTCGTAGTCCTTAGTAATGCTTTTAATTGCTCCTTCGTAGAAGCGGGAACTTGCCCAACCATAGAATTAGCAGGCAGGGGAGGGGTTGATTCTCTGGGGAAAGCCCTTGAGACCCCCCCCCCCCCAATAGCTATGGATGTTTTACATGGATGTTTTACATGGGCACTCATACAGATGGTCTGAAAGCTGCAGAAGAAAAATGAAATTAAATCTAACAGCATGCCTCTGCTTGAGGGAACACTGGCAAAAATTCTCTACTGCCTGTTGCCACAATGCTGGAAAGATTGCAATGTTGCCTTTATTACAGTACTGCATCAACATACATGTAGTTTGACATAACACTTCCAAGTCCCTTTCCCCCCTCCCTTTCCTATTTTTTTAAAATGTGGAGCACTGTTGGTTCTTTGCCTTAAAAGAGATCAATCAATCAGTACTAAGCCTTTTTATTAGAAACAGGTATTGCGGTCAAGAAGATGAGAAATGAGCAGGAACCCTGGTTACTGTCAGCTGGCAATCTTGAATTCATGATGCCGCCTTGGTTTTGTTTCAGTCAGTAAAAGTGATGTTCTCACCATCATCTGATTTTCTGTGAAACAATGAAGAACGAAAATAGCTCCCTCTACGGATTGATGTACCACATTTAGAAAACATTTTGCATCTCAGAGGGAGAACCAGGACAGCAGTGGTTGCTATGGCAAGCAGGGATTTCTCTATTTAATATGACCTACAATTTATAGCATGAAATATAGCTCAAGTAGATAGATGTCCAGAAAAAGAACTCATATGTGTTGGGAGGGTTTCTTATCTGTAGCTTAATTATTTTAAGTCCACATGAAATACAGGTTTAGACAGAAGGATTGGATCTCTCTCTCTCTCTCTTGGCCCAACTGGTCTCTTCTGAATGCATTGGAAGCCAGAATCTGACTGATGCTGGCTGCTTGTGTACCTGGAATCATGTACATTGTGGAGGTAAATTACTGCCAATTAACTAATTAGCTAATTCCTGTGTGCACCTTGATCTAAACAAGCAAACAAAGCAAGCAAACCATAATGGAGATACAGCTGTAAACCTCTGTAGTTAAGGATGGCAAGGAACATTCAGTATTCAATATCTCTGTGAAGATTCTCAGTCATCCAGGTGAAGTCATGGCATCTGGACTTCTTTTCTCGAGTGATCAAAATGTTTTGCTGTGCATCCAAGCAACTGACAGAGAGCCCTTTTACACGACCCCTACGATCCGCTGGTAGATTAAATTCAGATCCCCCCAGCCAGATATCATGTGGTTTTTCCCCCTCTTCCTGTGTTCCCACCCTTCTGCACTCTGTTGCTTCTGACTGTGGTGAGGGGAGGGAGAAAAAAAGAGAGAAAAAATGCAGGCTCACCTCCGCTCACCTCCGCCTGCCATCGGAGCAGCCCTATGGGGATTCCTGTCTGTTAAAGGGGCAGTGGGGACAACAAAAACAAACAGAAGGTGAGGAGAGCCCAGCATCCACTGCTTTACAATCCGCATCGGAATTTTTTTTACCTCCGTACACCATGTACTTGTAAATTGCACTGGGGTGCGCTTAAGTGGGTGTGGGCATACTCTATTTTTTTTAAAGTCCGCTGCTGGTGGGAAAACAATTTTATGCTCCGGATCTGCAAGTGTTTTGCAGCGGATTTTAGGGGTTGTGTAAAAGGGCTCAAAGCTGGACTTCTTTTCTTTCAATCTCTCAAGAAAAGAAGTCCAACTGCCATGACTCAACTTCCAGTTCAGTATTCAATATTTTTTGAATATTTTCTAGAGCAATTTCCTTATACTAAAAGATTACAACATTGTGGGGTATTTAGTTTAGAAGGGGGCGAGCAAAAGAAGATGTGATAGAAGAATATAAAAATGATGCATAGTCTGGAGAAAGTTGATAAAGCGATGTTTCTCCCTTTCTATCAATATTACCGCTGGGTTCATTCATTGAAGCCCGATGGTGAGGGATTCAAGGCAGGAGCTTTTTGCATGGCACAAATGGTGGGATTCAGTGCTACAAGATGCTAGTGGGGGTACCTATCAGCATGCAAGCATACATAGAGATTAGAACTATCCTTGGTTAATAGACAGTATATCAACTCTATTATCACAGGAAGGGTGCCTCTGGATATTAGTAGTTGGATGATATGATCTTCAGGATGTAAGCACACTAGGAAACACACATCCTGGTGTGGTTCTTAAAGACTATGAATTGACCAATACAACAGGGTAAGTCATTTAGTGGGTTAAATATTTTAACACATTTTTGAATAAAGGGGTCTAAACATATGTCTTTTGATGTCAGGAGTTCAAATCTACTATTATGTTTTTGATTTGATGATATCAAATGGTAAATTAGCAGTGGAACAAAAGGCACATTCATTGCTCTTGGAAACAGCATCCGATGACGAGAAACATGTATTTTCTCTTGTATGAAACATACAGTCTCTGTAAAACATATCTTTCTAAACAAAGAACAACAAAATGTAAAATGAATCAATAAGTCTTGTTTTGATTCATTCTTGACTATCAACCGCCAACTTGCTTCTTGACCTCTTAAATATTCCCCAGGTTTTTCAGCTGCATATCCTTTACCTGCTGCCTCTGTGACTTGTTTGACAATTCTTTCCGCAGACTGTTCATGATATGGCCACTTGGGAATTTGCATAGGTTCATTAATGAACTTCTTTACTTCCCATATCATCAGCCTTGCTTATCAAAGGATGTCCATATACATTTTGAGACCCTCCTAGGAGTTCTAACAGTAAAGTAACCTGAGGATTGATAGGAGTCTTTCTGGGACGTACAGAGAGATCTCCCAGGAAATCATTTCCACTCCTCAAGCCTCTCATCGCTGTCACTGGAGCACAAAATGGTTTAAATGATCATTTTTGTAAATGCATACCTTGTTAAATGCTGGATGGTTGTCAAAACGGCATCCACTACAACTTTCTTTTGGAGCTGGAACTACATATGGCATGGGCCTTTGAGCCAAGACTGTTTTACTTTGATCTGGAACCAGCAAGAACCGACAATGTACTCTACGATCAATCGTAAATTCAGGAGGATTTTGCACTTAAAACAATGTTTTTATACCCATATAGGGCAAATCCTATTTGCAGTTGTTAACCATTTTGAGTGACCCACTGGACTGATTTCAAGACAGGCAAGATCTATGAGAAGTACTCTTGTCCTTATGGGCTTCGTAATCCTATACCCACAGGTTTAGTCTATTGACTATATTTATTACACTGTGACCAAGAGAAATGAGATCTCTCCACTTGAGACTTTAGGAAACGAAGGATTGATTTCTAGTCCTATAGCATTGTCTAGTATCTTCCCAATTTGTTGCTTGATAAGGTCTTCCCACCTAGTGTCATGATCAAATGTCGCAGGGGAAACTCATTCGTATGAGGAACACAGACTAGTCGGATCCACTTGCGGCAAAGTTTAATCTCAACGAAGTGAATGATTCCACCAATCCAACCAGCATTGAGATTTGTGGAATCACCTTCTATGGCCTAAACAATATAAAGAGTGTTTTATGCTTCATGGGAATTTTACTTCAGGATTGAGCTCTACCATTTTTCTTTTCTCTTCCCTTTCTCCTCTGATTCTAATTGGTAGTGACTCCTGCTTCCCACCTCCTAGCTGCTTTAGATCGGCAGCATCCATGCACAAGAAGGATGTTAACACTTTTGAAGGCACCTAGCAACTGGGCTATAATGAGAGGTATGAAGTTTAATAAAAAGGATGTTTTGGTGACGTGCATTTTTTTTTCTGGCCGGGAGGGGGCTGGATGGTTTGGGGGAAGAGGAGGGAGATAAACAGCCTGATGAGGACAGAAGTTACTAATTGGATACAGAATCCTTAGTGTCTGGTGAAATGTGAAAGAGGGTAGAACTTGGTGGTAGAATAGAATAGAATAGAATAGAATAGAGTTTTATTGTCATTATGCATACGCAAGATATGCACAACGAAATTAGAGTGCTCTTCCACTACACACACTATACATACAAAGCACATAAAACACATAAAACATATAAAACACCATACAAAATATTAAAAACTCTTAAAATTGCTTACAAAATTTAAAACACTACTTAAAAACTGATTAAGATGGTGCTAAAACTGTTGCATTTAACTTGGATACCACTCTGTGATAAAAACTGTTCTTTAGTCTATTTGTCCTTGACCTAAGAGTCCTGTATCTCCTGCCAGACGGCAACAGTTCAAAAAATTGGTGGCCAGGATGTGAAGGGTCTCTCAAAATTCTAGATGTCTTCCTTGAGCATCTGGAGTTGTATAATTCTTCCAAAGGAGGAAGAGGACAGCCCACTATCCTCTCAACAGTGTTTATGACCCTCTGGAGTGCCCTTCTATCTGCCACTGTGCAACTGGTGAACCAGACACAGAGGCAGTAAGTGATAGTGCTTTCTATAAAGCCCCGGTAGAAGGTTACCAACAGTCTCTTAGACAGTTGTTCCCTCCTGAGAAGTCTCAGAAGATATAATCTCTGTTGGGCCTTCTTAACCAGTGCTTCAGTGTTGGCACTCCAGGTCAAATCCTCCTGTAGAATAACTCCTAAGAACCTACTGTCCGTCACCTGCTCAACACAAACTCCATCAATAATTAGGGGCTGAGTGTCTGATTTCCTTTTTCGATAGTCCACTATAAGTTCTTTGGTCTTGTTGATATTTATTATCAAATTGTTGGTTCTGCACCACCGTAGCAGCCGATGCACCTCCTCTCGGTAGGCTGACTCGTCTCCACCAGAGATGAGTCCCACTACTGTTGTGTCATAGGCAAACTTGATGGTTTTATTTTCAGGATGAATATGAGTGCAGTCAGAGGTGTAAATACTAAACAGTAGTGGGCTCAGCACACAGCCCTGTGGAGTACCCATGTTGAGAGTGAGGGCTGACGACATGTAGTCACCTTGTTTATTGGTTGAGAACCAGCATGGGGTAGTGAATAGAGGGTCAGACTAGGACTTAGAAGACCCAAGTTCGTATCCTTGCTTGGATGTGGACATGCAGTGAGGTACAACATACTCCTTGAATAGCACATATCCCTCACCCCAAATCCTATAAATGTTGTTATAAGACAGAAGTGAACTGACAACATATTAAAATAACTACTTATTGCCACACCTCTGGAGAATACAGTCGTCCCCTGCTATATCCCAGTTCATACACTGCAGTCCCAGTATGTTGCAGGACCGCAATATATGAAGGGAAGGGCTCCTGGGACAAGCTGTGAGGGCCTGCATGGGGCCTCCTACACTTACCCCATGCTCGGTGCTGCCCTGAGCAGGCCTCTGACAGGCTTCCCAGGCCTGTTGGAGGCCCCAGAAGTGGTTTCCGACAAACTGGAAGTGGCTTCTGAAAAACCGGAAGTGGCTTCTGGTTCATCGAAACCACTTCTGGGGCCTCAAACAGGCCCGTGAAGCCAATCGGGGGCCCACTCAGGGCAGCGCCAAGCCTAGAGTAAGTGCAAGAGGCCCCAAACAGGCCACCCTAGTCCTGACCTGACCCAGCATCCACATAAGACAGATTTCCCTTTATCGTGGGTCAGGTCGGGTCCCTAACCCGCATAATAAATGGGGGATTACTGTATACAAAATTAATGCACACTATTATTTAGCTGATTGGATTGTTCAGTGGTTTGTGCTGCTGGCTGTAGAGCTACAAGTTGAGAGTTCAGTTCCCCACTGTGCCTTCTGTCAGTAGAGCCAGCCTGTGTGACCTTGGGCAAGCAGAACCCTCCCAGGGCACCCAAGAGGAAGGGAATGGTGACCCACCTCTGTGTATCCTCTCCACAGAAAACCCTGGAAAGCAATGTCATAAGTTGACTGAATGGTATTCTGTTTCTTGCCCGGTCCTCGAGTTTCGTTGTTTCCATGCCTGCCTCTTTTCCTCTGCCTGTTGGACAAATCCCTCTTCGAATTGCACACAATATTTGTATTATTAGTACTGGTATATGCTTTTGGGAAAGTAGCTGACATACAGTTGTTTAATAAAGGAGGTGGGATGGAAGCTCTCTCTTCAGAAACCAGTCATGCCTTGACAGTCTACTCCTATGTAGTGCCTGCTACACCATTGTTTCCTCTTGCATGACTGGATTTAGGTACTTGTTTCATAGGTCTTGAGTGAACATCTAAAATGTGCACTAGGAACGTGATTGGCATGGAAACACATTCATCAAACAAGCCTTGCCATGAATAAGTGTTAGTGGCAGTTCCCTAATGAACATATTTTCAGTGGTAAACCTCCATGAATATTAACTGCAATAGATGCAAAGCATTGTCCAAAGGAGACTGAATAAGCCACGGACTCATCTGCCTCCCAGGATTCCTATAAAGGCTCATCTCTGTGAGCCAGCATTAGCTGCAATTTCTCTGATGTGTAGCTGTAGTTTTGAAGTTAAAATCTGTCTCAGGCTGGGGAATACTTGTCTAACAATCAGCTTCGCCTGGTTATGTTGGATCCAGCAAGCAATAACATATTACCACATGCCTTTCATGAGGCCGTAATTAGCTATAATGAATAGTATTCCTCCTCTGCAGAAGTCCTGTTTTCCATAAAAGGGTAGATATTATCACTTACTGCCAAAGTTACTTGGCCGAGGAGGGTGACAACCCTCAGAATATTCTAGCCAGCATAGTCACTGAGAGAGATGGGCCAGAATCCTGTTGGTTAGTTACGTTGGTGTACTTGTATTAGTATAAACTGCAATGGAAAATTGTCACTAGTTAATGAGTGGCCACTTCTGTCCCTTTCATGAACAATCTCATGTGGCTCATGCATGATGAGGGATACAAGCAGCCATTTATTGATTAGCAACAAATCCTCACAGCAGTTCATGCCACTGCATGTATTTATTTATTTATTTAATTTTTACCCTGCCTTTCTCCTTATAAGAGGACCCAAGGTGGCTTACAGTAATGAGGGATAATATACAGTCCAATACAATTAAGACATATTCAAGTATTGAGAACAGGGAACTGAGGGACATCCTACAGCATCAAAAGAAAACATTACATTAAAGCTACCAGAGAATGTGAGCAGTTAAAACGAGAGTAAAATTTCATGTAAAGTTATGAATGATGGAAACTAACAATGAAAACATAGTGTCAATGCAATCACAAAGTCTATGTGTTCATGTATGATAGATTCATATAAAAGTCACATAATAGGTTGTCCATCATTCAGGGAAAGCTTGCCTGAAGAGAAAGGTCTTTGCCTGTTTCCAGAAAGACATAGGAAATGGGGCAGTCCTGGTCTCTAATGGGAGGGAATTCCAGAGTCTGGGCATAGCAGCCAAGAAGGCCCTTTCATGTGTTTCCACAAAACATACCTGTGAGGGTGCCGGGATGGAGAGAAAGTCCTCTCCTGATGACCTTAACACCTGAGCCGGTTCATAGAATCATAGAATCATGGAATCATAGAATCATAGAATCATAGAGTTGGAAGGGACCTCAAGGGCCATCTAGTCCAACCCCCTGCCATGATTTGATCTTTGAGGTAGCTAGGACCCAGGTAGTACAGTGCTTTGTAGATTAAGGTCAGCACCTTGAATTGTGCCTGATACTTGATTGGCAGCCAGTGGAGCTGCTTTAATACGGGTGTGATGTGATCTCTGTACCCTGCCCCAGTCAGCAATCTGGCTGCTGCATTTTGGACCCATTGGAGTTTCCTGAGATTTTTCATTGGTAGCCCCACATAGAGAGCATTACAGTAGTCTTAGCAGGACATCACTAGGGCGTGTGTCACTGTGGCCAGAGCCAGTTTCTCAAGAAACGGGCATAACATGCGTACTAGCCTTAATTGTGCAAAATCGCTCCTGGCCACATACATGGTCTGGGCATCCAAGCTCAAGGATGAGTCCGGGATCACCCCCCCCCCCCCTGCACAACCTTTTTTTTTTCAATTGGAGGGTGACCCCCCCCCCCATCCAGTACAGGTTGCACCCCTATCCCTTGTTCTCCCTTTCAACTGACCAGTTGCACCTCTGTCTTGTCTGGGTTTAGTTTCATTTTGTTCATCCTCATCCAGTTCATTACTGCAGCTAAACACACATGTAAAGTTGAGATAGTAGTTCCCTTAGAATCCGGAGGGGATGAGAGGAAGAGCTGGGTATCATTGGGATACTGGTGGCATTTAACCCCAAAAGACCCGATAATCTCCCCCCACTCAGTGGTTTCATATATATGTTAAATAACATAGGAGACAGAACAGAACCCTGGGGGACTCCACAGGTCAGTGGTTGAGTTGTTGAACATGGATCACTTAACACCACTTTTTGCATTCTTTCCTGCATGAAAACTGGAGCAATTTTAATGCAATACCCCCAATTCCCATTTCAGAGAGACAAGTCAGGAGGATGTCATGGTCTATAGTGAGTCCCCTATGAGGGAATAGGCGCGGTATATAAATGTGAAAATAAAATAAATAAAATAATAATAAAGACACTGACATTGCAAATAGTTGAGGTGCCGAAACCTCAAGGTAAGAATAACAACGGGAGCGAGTCACTCCTCCCATCGTCAACTTCTGAAGGGTATGAAACTTCCTATATTACATGACCTCCATTGGCTGACTTAGAAATTCAAGAAGACCAAGATACCTAGAAAGCCATCCTATTGGGATGAAAGGGGAGAGTCAGGAGTTAAAGAAGAGAGAAAGAGAGCGAGAGAATCATGTGCAGGTCCAGGATTGGTACAGCTAGAATGGACAGTGTATGTGCACCCAAGGAGGGAGGATCCCTGGAGGAGAGAGGAAAGCCTGCATTTGAAGCCAGAGCCGAAAATGCCCTCCGAGGGGCAGTGGGCCCACCACTCTTGTTGGGGGGGTATGTTCGGGGTTAGGGAAACCACTGTACAAACCCACTGATGGGGAGAGGTTTGGGGCTTATCACCTGTGGTGAAGGATCCTGTTGAATTAGTCCATGAAACACCAGTTTTGTTAAATAAAAGTTCATTTGAAAGAACTGTCCTGTGATGGATAAGCCCCTCAAAGATGAACCCACTCACACAAACTAACAGGATTTCCACCATAATCTAAAAAACAACTGGATAGCTTAGTGGCTTAGGTATCTGGCTGTGGTTGGGAGTCTACTTCCTTACTGTGCCTCCTTGACAGGGGCTGGACTTGATGATCCCCTCCACTGTAATTTATAAGATGATGATGGTGGTGGTGGTGGTTGTTGTGGTGGTGGTGGTGATGATGATGATGATGATACCAGGCACAGTCAATCAAAATGATAAAAACCATTGA
Source organism: Phrynocephalus versicolor (assembly GCA_023846285.1). NCBI lineage: Eukaryota > Metazoa > Chordata > Lepidosauria > Squamata > Agamidae > Phrynocephalus > Phrynocephalus versicolor. The sequence continues at coordinate 19,504,229 of JAHTLZ010000074.1, read as the reverse complement.
CTGGTATTATATAGCAAATACAAGCTTTAACCAAAAATCTAGGCACAGTATCTGTTAAATATTGATGCAATATGTATGCTGTTCTTTAGCTTCAACTCTGGCATCCCCTGGAATTGAAATGTCAATGATCCAGACTAGTGCTGGAGATGAATCAAGAAACAAATCACGTTTTCTGAAAAAATTGGCCAATTTATCAAAATTCATCAATTTATATTTGTCATAAATGGAGCCCCCTGACAAATACGAAGGGATGAATTTTTAGCAATTTGGATTTATTAATTTGTAGTGCCATAAAATGGCCCCCAGGACACCTAGAGACACCATATTTGGAAGGATGGCATTCATAAAGGGCATGATTGATTGCTGTCCTGTAGACATCCTCTGTACATAAATGCAGTGGATGATCATCCCCTGGCATGAGGCAAGGTAACTGACCCCGGTCATTCTTCAATTCCAGGGGGTGAATTTGGGGTGGCGTTTGTGACTATGGGAGTGGGGGAGGAGTGGAGGACTGGAAGGAAGAGCTGATTCTCACGTCAGCAGTGGTAGCTTTTTTAGAAGCCATTCACAGCACCAGTGAAAAAAAGGAACTTGCTGGCCAGCTGGGAATTTTTAAAATAAAATAAAACTCTTATAAAGCATTCCCTCTGCATTTCATGCCTATTAGAGTGATGCTAGGATATAAGCAGTTTTGTGGAAGTTTGGCTAGTCCCTGGTTTTAATATACCAGGGGACTACAGGGAAATCTCTGGTTTATTCTGAAACAGATTGCCCATTTATTTGCCATAGGTTGAGACTCCCAAAATATGCACATAGATTTATTTCAAAAAAATAAAAAGAAGGCACTTTTTCATTCCCATCTTTATATCGAACGCTGCGAGGAAATAAGGCAGCCTACAGTATCTAGAGATTGTCCCCACAGCACCTCCAAAATAGACAATACCTATCTCCAAAATTTATGACATGGTAGCTAATATACAGGCCCAGTGTTGAATTGACAAAACATATCTCATGTCCCCATCAAAGTGAAATTGGCTTCCTCCTGCCTGTATAAAATAAGCCCCATGCAGCACGAATAAATTTATTTAAAGGTGTGTTTAATCTTTCATGCTGCATGGGGAAAAAATAATAATAATCAGGAGCTACCGGAGCGTGCCATTTTGCTGTGCAAGAACACAGAAAACAAAGTAAGTGTCTCTGCTCATTCTAGGAGCCAAAGGCCAAACCCAGTACTGATTAATTGCTGTGTAATCCATCAGTTTAGAATCCATGTGTTTGGGGGGTGGGAAAGGGAGAATCGGAATTAAATTATTTGTAAGGCAATTTAGCATGACCTTAATGAAATGTAAGGTCCGCCAATTTAGTCTATTAATCTCTATGGCACTGAAAGCAATGGGAGATTTTTCTCAGCGTGTCATTAAAAATTAATTTATTTCTTCCAAAAAAAAAAAATGCCAGGAAGAAAAAACTTTACAACATAGTTTACAAAGGTTATAGGCCCGGTATTCACAGTAGGTTGTGGGGAGATGTGTAGATACTTAGGGACATGACCAAGCTGTCTTAAATTGGAGCTGGCAGCATTTGGCCTTTGGCCCCTATATAAGCACTGGGGCCCAAATAAACCCTGAACACCCTACCCCCCCCCAGCAGTCTTAATTTATTTTTGTACATAAAATCTCTCAAAAGGCCTCTATCTCACCCCTTGGGTGTGTGGGGCAATGCTGTCATGTGTTGAAGCCCTCCAGTACCCCTGAGACTGTTTTCCTTCACTGGGCTTCTCCAGTGTTGATTTTGTGCTCTGCTTGCCTTCACTCCCTAGCAATATACAGAGGCTAAGTAAATAATAGAATGGCCATGTAATCTTTTTAAGAAAGAGTAGTCTCTAGATGAAGAGGATAATCCCCCTGTTTGAAGGTATCTTTGGTTCCCATGACAAGCAAGCTTACCTTTGAAGATCGCACGACTTGGTTGCACAATCAGCAGTTAGGACCTGGACTGCAGACTATCCCATGACCACTAAAAACCGCTTCAAAGTGCGTGAAGATGAGGTTAATAAAATTGTGTTCCCATGACCAGTGGATTTTAAAGGGGGGAAAAATGTGACCACGCCCACTTAAGCGTGACCCAGCGAGTTTTGCAAGTACCTGGTCTCGAGGTGGTACAAAGTTTGTCTCAGTTCTGATGTGGATTTTTAACTGGTACTTGAGTCCATGGGGACTTGGAAAATCCACATCAAAACCTTTTTGTTCTGCTGTGTTGCGGTTCCCACTCATGGAAGATGCGGTTCTTTAAACTGTGTCCATGGGGACACAGGAACAGCATTTTCAACCATGTGACCGTTCCAGGGGGAAAGTCCGCATTTTACATTGATCTGGATTTTCTGGCTGTGAGATAGCAGCTTGAGTAGGCACACAGATGGGGAATAAACATAATAGAAATCTAACACGCTGTCAATTGTTTTGGCAATACACCCCCTCCCCTCCCTTTCCCTTTCCCTTTCCCTTTCATGGGAATGTGTTTAAATGACCACCTTGGTGAACCTGAAGACTATTTAACATTTTACTTGGAAAATGTAGCACTAGCAACATTCTGAGGATATGCAGCTCCATGCCTTTCTTGATAATCTCATTTAACACATCAAACAGAAACAGCAGGGGTGGGTCAAATTCTCTAGACATGTGGGCACTGCTGATTCATGCCTACCTCAGTCTCTATTCCCTTGCCTTTCTCTACCTCTCTACTAGGTTTTCCTCTTATTCTTGGTTCTTAACTAGGGATGGGGGACAAATTAAAAAAATGAACCAGGGATATCACAATGAATATTGCCGATTCCTAGGGTATTCATCCCTTCATAGTCGTCAGTTTCAGAGACCCCGATGAATATGAAAGAACAAAATTTCCCCATTGAATTGGTCCCATGGTTGGGCTTCCCTCTCTGCCTGTGCCCCCATGGATCAGCTGTTCCTCGGAGGCATAGCTAGAGAGGGAGGGGGAAATCTCTTCCCATAGCAAAGGCAAGGCATCCTATATTCCGATCAGGGTGCCAATCAGCTTTAGGCTGGGCTCTGGGAAGGGCTTCCCTGGTGGGGAATTTCGTTTGGGAGCCAGGGAAGCCTGGCAGGGCTCTAGAAAGGGATTTCCCCACCACCCAGTTCTGATTTTTGCTTTGTTTTGGCTTGGCTTTTTGACAACCCGGAGCTGTCTAAAAACAAACAAAATGTTGTTTTGGCAATGCATCCTCATCTCTTTCATAACTGGTTGTATTGCTTTTTGTGCAGACTTTGGAGAAAAAAGTCTACTTTGTCCCACAGCCTACTCTTGGAGCTACAAGTTGAATAGATCTCCTAAGAATTTAGAATCCTCCCAAATTCTTTTCCATCTGTTGTGAACATAGCTGAGGGGTGTCCCTGCTGGTGTAGCTCCTGGTCCACTGAACAACTGCATTCATTCCTACACTAAACAAGATAATAGAACTGAGATACATGTATGTATGAGATAAAGGCTGGGCCTGGCTTAGAAGGCAGCAAATCTTTCTCTGCTCTTATTGTTCTACATAGAAACCAGAGAAAATATTTCAGTAGAATAAGTGACGGTAAAAATTAGTTTGTCTGTTCTGTTCCCTGCTGCTCAGCTGAAAAGTATTAAGTTTCGTATAGAATTGATTCATTTTTTTCTATGTCAATCCAAAGCAAAAAGAAAAGGCACTGAAGGCTAGCAAACTGCTATTTTTAGGAGAATTATTGTAGCATTATTAGTAGTGTATATACAGTGGACCCTCGTATAACAAACGGTTTGTATAACATAAAATCTGTACAACATAAAAATTTCAGAGATAGGGGAAATTTGCTTAACAGAATTGCCTATGGGGCGAATCTGTACAACATAAAAATGGTTGTGATTAGGGATTACTCCGTTTTCAATGCATTCCTATGGGAAATTTGTATAAAAGAAAAATTGCTTAACAGAATTTCATTTGGAACGAATTAATTCCTTTATACAAGGTACCACTGTATATATTATTTTTAGGATGATCATTGTTTACTAAGGATGCTCTGAGAGGGAGAGGAAATTGAATACTATTACCTTTGCTACTCAATGGTAGCCTTTGTGACGAGGAGCATAAAATAAAATAGATTCAGGTCTGGTATATATTGTGCACAAAAGCTTATGCCAACCCCTGCTGGAAAATTCCATCTAGTAACTTTGCTGTTAAAACTACCAAAAGAAAATGCAAAATAAAAACAAACCCTGACCCCAGCACCCAACAACCCAATGTCCATTTATCTCCAGCAGCACTTAGATGGAAGTGCTTTAGAGATTTATGGCACATAAAACAACTTGAATGACCACAATTTTACTTGGAAAATTTGAATTATCCTCACTGGCATGTCTTCGCTTGATAGACATAATGATTTGCTAACGAAAGCAGATCTTGTAAATGCAGAAATTTATTATTCCACTGAACTGAAGCATTAGAGCTCATTCTTCATTCAGGAAACTCCATGTCCAAATTACGAAAGAATAATACAGGCAGTGAGTAACTCAGTTACTTTCCTAACATCAGCCCATTAACTCTAAAACTGTAGCAAAACAATAAAAACAAACATTAGGGGTGTGAACTTACGAGCATTTCCTATTAATGCTATAGGCCAGTGGTGGTGAACCTTCAGCAACTCCCAAAGCCTTTGTCATTGGCAATCTACGCTTGGAATTTTGGGAGTTATGGTCTAAAACATCTGGAGTGCCAAAGGTTTGTCACCATGGCTATTGGCCATGAAGGAGGATTCTGAGCACCTTCAGGGAACAGAGACAATGAGCTCATAAAGAACAAACTGCAGCTTCCTGGCATTAACCCTTGAAGGAGCAAAGCAGCATTTCTCAAGCAGGAAAATGGTGACACAGTTAATGGAAGTGTATACTCTAGGGCTGAGAAACCCCTAAGATAAATCTTCATCTTTCTCAGTCATCAACCACAGTGGCTGGGTTGAGAAGAGTTTGGGTCTGGTAACATCTACAGCAGTGGTTCTTACAGTAACGTCTTAACTTTGGGTCCCCAGCTGTTTTGGACGAAGACTCCTGGAGACACAGGTCAGCATATTCAGAGTTCTAAAATGATTCTGGGGGAAAAGAGACTGAAGGGTGGGATTATTTTAATACATGATGGCAACATGATCTAAAGGGGAGGGAGAAGAGCCTGACTTTTTTCACTGACAGCTGTAATATGTCAAATGAGAAAAGTGTTTCACCTCCACTCTCCAAAATGCTTGCAGGAATGTGTTTTGTTTTGTTTTGCTTTGGTTTTGCATGAAAGATTGTGGTATGAGCAAGAGGTAAAGGTGGAGAACTCAATTTTGCTATTTGGCAACTGAAACATATAATCTGGGGCAAGAATTTCACCATCGCTCTCCAATCCCATACTTGCAGAGAAAGAATCTGTGAGCTCGTGGAAGTTGTACCACCCATTATCTCACATAGCTCTTCCTTAATTTAGCAAGAGCAGTAGGTTGCATATCAATGAACAGGTGGAGGTTGTTGACTGCTGTGAGAATCATGTCTCTTCACTTCATGTTGCTTTGCCTTGTGTGTTGTTCATCTCCTGTCAAGGATACATAGTGGGGTACTGAACTCCTGGCCTCTGTATCCACAGCCAGCTTCCTAAGCCACTGAGCTATCTCTTGTGTATTCATTAGTATTTATGTTTTAGTCAGGGAAATTTATTCTCACCACCCACAGCCCATTGACCCTAACTGGTATTATATGAAAGTTGAGTCATGGCAATTGGACTTCTTTTCTTGTGAGATCGAAACGTCCAGTTGCTGTGACTCAATTTTCAGGAAACCTCACCTGGTATTAGACATCCAATGTGCTTTCTCTGTGTGGTTCTTCCCCCTTTACTCTCTCTTTCTCTTTCTCTTTCTCTCTCTTTCTCTCTCTCTCTCTCTGCATGTGTGTGTGTAGAAAAGCACATGAAATGGCAAGACTGAGCACTCAACTGAATGTAGTCATAATTAGAAAACTGCACTTTTTTTTAAAAAAAATCCAATATTAATGGTGCCTTGTATGCAATGGCTAGCCATTTATGTTTTCCAATGCAAATATGCAAATCAGCAGGAGGCTGGCCATCCAAATGTATACAGTACATTGATTTGGATCAGGGGCACACATTGAATGACAGATAACTTGCGAGGAGACACACCCGTTATAACTATAAAAGTGATGAGATCAAGTAGAGCTTCTCCATGTAAGAAATGAATGTAGTCTCCCTTGGCTGAAATCCCACTGCCAGTTTTGCTTGTGTAAGGGAAACCACGCATGCTGTTTGCCTTGAGCAAGCCTAGATCAGCAAGAGGATGTTGGCCATTAGGTTGCACGTGTTATGTAACTCAATTATGCCTTCATTAGGACAAAAAAAAAAAAAAAGCAAAAGCTTTAATAACAAGCCATTTGCTATTTACAATGGCTTATTTCTAAATCCCCAGACCTTTTGCAGCAGTGGTTGGGTGCTGCGCAAACCCCCCCCCCCAACAACAACAACAAAAAGATAGGATAAGAACAGCATGAAACAGCTGAAAAGCACAAAAGCCTGTCATGGGCTGACTGACTGCTTCCTGCCATCCTTCTCACTTAAGGGCTTCAAAAAGAACAGCCGATTCTTGCTGTGCCATGGTTTGTGAATCCGGAGAGTCAGTCAGCGATCACAATGCAGAGCAGCAGGGTGGAAAACACCTTCGTCCCATCTGGGCTGCCCTTGAGTGGGAGAGACTCTAGGGGGTCTCTCTAGAAAGGCAGAACTGCTGGCACAAATCTTTCAGGCAAAGGGAGAGAGAGGGGGGGAGAGAGAGAGAGGCAACAGGGTAGGTGCTACGCTCAGGCAGTGCTCACCTGCGGAGAATATTTTCTGGAAAAAAGTGCCTTCTGTCTGTGCCACTTAGAGCGCCTTCGCTCAGGCTTTTGTGTCCCCAAGCCGTTAAGCTGCCCCGTTGTCCTTGAAAAGCTAAATAGGCATTTAAGAAGAAAGAAGGGTGGGCCTAGTCTTTCATGTGGTGTTGTTCAGGGCAGAAATCTGCAGTTGCTCTTTAAACTAGTGATCCCATTCCTCTTGAGCACAATTCAGTCCTTCAGTGTAACAGCAGGCCTCCGACAGAAAAAGGTTACCTTTTCAGTGAGAGAGTCATTGCTCTGACATGTCTTTGGCAAGCCATTCACGGCTGACCTTTTGGATCATTGTTCTCTTCACATGGGACTTTTCTTACGGATATGACATGGCAGGTAATGCATAGATTCCAACTTACTTCCCCTGCCTATCTTCCTCCGAGTGGGAAGCAAGTCAAAATGACATGAACTGGGTTCTTTCGGATTGATTCAAAATTACATGATGTAGGACACTGGTAGCAGACACTGCCACCAAGAAGGAGGAGGAGGAGGAGGAGGAGGAGGAGGAGGAGGAGGAGGAGGAGG
>JAHTLZ010000074.1:19454868-19483663 GCA_023846285.1 Phrynocephalus versicolor | reverse complement strand
TACAGAAAAAACTTCAAAGGCAGTGATAGCAATAATAATGGACTGCTAACACTTTGGTGCTGCCATACAGACAAACTTGATTTGGAATGCCCAAATGGAAGGTGAAATTTAGATGGAGAGAAAGATATAAATAATCAAACTAGTGTCCATTTGCAGGAATTAGCAACTGCTGCCTGAGCTACAGAATTAGTCTGATGACCTATCATATAGTGGATTATTATTATTTATACTAACACAAAACCGCAAGTTGCGATAAATGAAAGCCAAAACAATGGCAAGTACACTTGGACATTGATGGTTATTATACAGTCAGATTTTTAAGCCAAAATTTGGTCCAGCTTTTGTTCAGTTTGGTGCCCTCCTATATGTGCCTGGCCTTGTATGTGTAAGAGAGTTGGAAGCATTGAGTGGAAAATTTGCAGAAGAAAGATGCAATTGAAATGAATATTTTGGTTCTTTGTAAACTTAAGGATGCGATTATTAAAATGAACAAATGAAAAGGGGTATTTGGCAGCCTTGGAGCACTATCTTTTAGAAAATGTAAATCTATAAGATTTAGGTCTTATGACTACCCACACTAGCGCTGGACTAGCAAAAATGACAGGTAGATACATCCTATGAAAGGGATGGCAAATCTATGGTATGTGTGCCAAAGGTGGCACACAAAGAGCTTTCACCTGGCACATGAGATGCTCCCTGTCCCCACACTTCCCCCTCCGCTGGACCAGCCATGAGGAATTTGCGGAGGGGGAAGTGGGGAGGCAGGGAGCATGTTGGGTGCCAGGCCAACCCTGCCATCACCACCCCCATGGCCATTGCCATCGCCACCATTGCCCCCGCCCCCTGCTGCCGCCGCCCCCACATCCACCACCCCACTGCCATCACCGACACCATCGCTGCCCCTCCTGCTGCCACCACCAATGACCCTGACCCCGCTGCCCCATTGCCCTTGCTGCCCTCAACCTCACCCCACCCCTGCCCCCGCGTCCACTGATTCCGACCGCCCTACCGCTGCCATGCCCATCGCCATCACCCTTGCTGCCCCTGCCGCCACTGCCGCTGACCCCATCTGCGCTGCCATTACCACCACCATCCCTGCCCCTCCCACCGCCGCTGCAGATTACCCTGACCCTGCCGCCCCTGTCACCCTTGCTGCCTTCACCCCTCTGCCCCCCGCTGCCACTGATCTCAACCCCCACCGCCGTCCCCATTGCCATCATCCTTGCCGCCCCTGCCACCACTGACCCTGACCCCACCTCCACCACCATCACCGCCGCCATCCCTTCCCCCCGCCGCCATCACTGCTGATGACCATGACCCCACCGCCCCATCACCATTGCTGCCTTCGCCCACGCCTCCCTGCTGCCACTGATCCCGACCCCCCCGGCACTGCTGTGGCGCCGCTGAGTGCCCATAACCGAGTTTGGGCATTCGGTGCCAAAAAGGTTCGCCATCCCTGTCCTTTGATAAACAAGAAGTAGTCAAAATATAGATACTTGTCAAAACCTTTATTCCTATCTAGAGATGGGGATGAATCCAAAATTTTGTTATGATTCATTGGGGTGAATGAATTGACGTCTCAATGAATTTCCAGTGACCAATCAACACATTGATTTATCTCCCCTTTAAAATACTACAAAGCCCCCCCCCTTCCCTGAAATCTAGAGGCCCCATATCTGCAGGGATGCTTCCCCTGCCCGTTCTCTATACAAGCCCTGTAAGTATGGTGAAGATTGGTGAAGACCTGGCCTTTTAGCCAGAAATCCAGCTGAGCTGTCTTTCTCCTCACACACAAGTGGGAAGAGAAGTGAAATGTGACCAACCAGTGGTTACAAGCACAGTCTTGAGTCCTACAACCTGGGCTCAACCTATGCCTGCAATTCCTGCCTGACAGCTGCCATCTTGGCTTCTGCTTGCCTGAGGGTGGCAGAGGGTGCGCCAGCTGTTTCTAGCCAACATCCCATGCAAGATTTACTTGTGCAGCGAGGAACTCAAGCAGCTTTTTCAGCTTTCTCTCACGCTCTCTCTCTGCTGTATTCACCTTCACAGGATGGTGTTGGGTTTCATAAGCAGAGTGGTGGTGCCAGACCATGACATTCTGGACACCCTCTTGCAGGTTTTGAATGTCTATGTGAAACAGGAGGGGGACTCATGGAACCCTGAGACACTCCACAGGCTATTAATGGTCAAGATGTGGACCAGGAGTTGCCCAGCACCATTTTCATTCACAAAGAGACACCATGCAAGGAAAAAATCCCAGAATCATAGAATCATAGAATTATAGAGTTGGAAGAGACCTCATGGGCCATCGAGTCCAACCCCCTGCCAAGCAGGAACCCCTTCACAATATTTCCGACAGATGGCCATCCAGCCTCTGCTTAAATACCGTCAAAGAAGGAGACTCTACCACCCTCCGTGGCAGCATATTCCACTGCCGAACAGCTCTAACTGTCATGAAGTTCTTCCGAATGTTCAAATGGAATCTCTTTTCCTGTAGTTTGAAACCATTGCCCCGAGTCCTAGTCTCTGAAGCCATGGAGAACAAACCTGTTTCCTCTTCAATATGACATCCTTTCAGATACTTAAACATAGCTATCATATCCCCTCTCAGTCTTCTTTTTGATAGGCTAAACATTCTCAGTTCCCTAAGCCGTTCTTCATAAGACATCTCTTCCAGGCCTTCAACCATCCTAGTCGCCCTCCTCTGCACCCGCTCGAGGTTCTCAACATCCTTTTTAAACTGAGGTGCACAGAACTGGACACAGTACTCCAGGTGGGGTCTGACCAGAGCAGAATAGAGTGGCACTATCACCTCCCTTGATCTAGACACTATGGTTCTGTTGATGCAACCAAGAATCGCATTGGCTTTCTTGGCCACCGCATCACACTGCTGGCTCATGTTCAATTTGTGGTCCACCAAGACCCCCAAATCCCTTTCACAGGTACTATTCTCTAGCCAAGTGTCCCCCATCTTATATCTGTGCAATTCATTCTTTCTACCTAGATGTAGCACCCTACATTTCCCTCTGTTGAAATCCATTCCATTAGCTTTGGCCCAGTCTTCTAATCTGTCAAGGTCCTTTTGGATTTTCATCCGATCCTCTAGGGAATTAGCAACCCCTCCCAATTTGGTATCATCTGCAAATTTAATTAGCATACTCTCTATTCCTTCCTCCAAGTCATTAATAAAGATATTGAAGAGCACTGGACCCAGAACAGAACCCTGGGGCACCCCACTGGTCACGTCTCTCCAGGATGATGAGAGGCCATTTATGATCACCCTTTGCGTGCGATCAGTCAACCAATTACAAATCCACCTCACTGTAGCACTATCTATCCCACTTCCTACTAACTTCTTAGCAAGAATACCATGGGGAACCTTATCGAAGGCCTTGCTAAAGTCCAGATAAGCAATATCCACAGCATTCCCCTCGTCTACCATGCCTGTAATTCTATCAAAGAAAGAGATCAAATTAGTCTGGCATGACTTGTTTTTAAGAAACCCGTGTTGACTTTTTGTAATGACAGCATTGTTTGTTAGATAATTGCAGACTGATTTCTTAATAATCTGTTCTAGGATCTTTCCGGGAACTGAAGTCAAGCTGACTGGGCGGTAATTATTTGGGTCCTCTTTTTCCCCCTTTTTGAAGATGGGGACAACATTAGCCCTCCTCCAGTCGATGGGGACTTCCCCTGTTCTCCAGGACTTTCCAAAGATTATTGCCAATGGTTCTGAAATTACTTCTGCCAGTTCTTTTAATATCCTTGGGTGTAACTCATCTGGCCCAGGAGACTTAAATTCATTTAATGTTTCCAGATGTTCCTGTACTACCTCCCTACCTATTCTATGTTGCAATTCCCGTCCTACCTCATCTACTCTTTGTCCCAGCGGATCTCCTTCTTCCTTTTGGGAGAAGACAGAGGCAAAAAAAGTGTTGAGTAGTTCTGCCTTTTCCTTGTCACCTGTTAGTAACTGGTTATCATTGCCACGCAGAGAGCCTATCGCTTCCTTATTTTTCCTTTTGCTGTGGACATAACTAAAGAAACCCTTTTTATTATCCTTAATGTCTCTGGCTAGTCTAAGTTCGTTTTGCGCTTTAGCTTTTTTTACCATCCCCCTGCAAATATTAGCTGTTTGTTTATACTCCTCTTTGGTGTATTTCCCATTTTCCATTCCTTGTACTTGTTTTTCTTTATAGTCAGCTGAGTTGAAAGTTCTTTAGTAAACCATTGTGGTTTCTTTAGACCTCTCCTAAAGAAGCTGACTCCTTTTTTCCCTAGGTTCCCCACTTCTCACCCAAACACAAAGCAACTGTCAGGGTGTTGTATTTTTCAACAAGTATGAATGGTAATGAGGAGAAGAAGATATCCTGTAGACCAGTGGTTCTCGACCTGTGGGTCCTCAGATGTTCCTGGACTGCAACTCCCAGAAATCCCTTCCAAAACATCAAGTGGTGGAGGCTTCTGGGAGCTGCAGTCCAGGAACATCTGGGGACCCACAGGTTGAGTACCACGTAGACCATCTCAACTGCTGCCACTGGTGTTGTCAACATTCAGGCTGCCCTTCGCTATGTAAAGCTTGACATCCGTTTTCCTGCTGGCAACACGGGCACAATATTTTGCAGTAATATTGAGCCATTTCTTGGCTTTTTGAATTATAGGTACAGAAGCAGAATATCCCACATTCATAAGATTGGCTTCTTGCAACACAGAGACACCTAGGAAGTGCCTGATGTTATCCTAGTACAAAGGTTAGGGTGGGGGGCTTTAAAGTTGAATGAGCTTGAGGAGACACAGACTTAAGTCGGTGTGCCAGAGGCTGACTTCCCCCATAAGCAAGTGTTATATTCTCTATTTTTAAAATGGTTTATTAAAAACACCTTCAAATGCACACTAAAGAGAGTTTTACATTCACTACAATTGGAAACATTGATACTATTACACAATACCAAGCCTCATCTTAATCAGAAAAAACAGACATTGATATCACAGCTCTTGCTACTATGAGACACTACTAATTTTCATATACTGAACATCTCCTGATTTTATTTAATAATTCACATGTTCATCAATTTAATCTAATTCATTCTAGCCAAATGAGAGTTCCTGCTTCAGTACTGAACCATCTGCTCAAGTAATTTATCCTTCCAAAGTACTTCTAAAATATATATTTTTGTTCCAATATTTAAAAATTATGTGAGGGAAAGCATGTCCTTGCTTTCTTAAAATACCCCTTATAAGCAATAAATAATGTTGGAATTCACAGAAGAATCCTAATTTTCTGGTCCCTCACAGCTGTTCACAGGATTGGCTGGAGGTGCCTCTCTGCTAGTTGTGGCACATGTCTACCCAGTAATCCCTGCTACAATGAGGGAAAGGTCCACAGATATAATTGAGAACTTGTAGTGGTGTCCCAACCAATGAAAGCTCCCCCCCGGCCACCCCAACAAAACAGAGGTTCCTGGGGTTGGGCAGCACTGGGACAAAGGTTGCCTTTGTTCATTGAATCTAAGGCAGGGGTGTCCAAACTTTTTGCAAGGTGAAAATGGGGGGGGCATTCATCCGCATTTGGCCCCCGGGCCGGACTTTAGACAAGTCTCTATAACATGCTAGGAGGGAGGGAGGACGCTGCACCAACGGCACCGGGGGCAGGTAGGCTGGGAAGGTGGTTGGACAGAGGCAGGGAGGGCATGACATAAAACATAAAACTGCAAGCTGATGCCTCCATCCGGTATGGGGAAGGGCCAGCTGGCAGGGATGCATGACAGGCTGAGCCGGTGGGGAGAAGAAGCTCAAAATTTGAAAACGGGCCGCATTTGGCCCCCGAGCCTGACTTTGGACATGCCTGATCTAAGGCCTCTGCATTCACTCCTGGCCGCCATAATTTATTATCCCAAATGGAATTAATGAATAAATATATTTTTAAAAAGAAAGCATCCCTAAAGAACTTTCTAGGACACAAAAGGAAGCCTCTCCACTCACACATCTATTCAGAGAATGAGAGAATGATGCCACTTTAGATCTGCAGAGCTGGGAGGGACCCTCTGGCTCACTGAGTCCACCCCCTTTTCAAGGAGGCTCTGTGCAAAATCGAACTCTCAGTGTTTGATACCTAAACCACTGAATCACGAAGCAGTTCTTTCCTATTGGCTGGGGGAAAAAAACTATCAGGGGTTGCACTCCGCATGAAGCTGCCCAGATCCATCACCGCTCAAGAACAACATAGGGTAAACTCACAGGTAGATGCCATCCTGGGGTGTTGTCTCTTGGCAACACAAAAGGAAATTTTTTTTATGTACTCCTGAACAATTCCTTTACCACAAATTCTTCCACCATTTAAAGTAGAACACAGAAGATCTATTCAAACCTTCTCCATTACTGGTGCTGCAAATATGAGAGGGAATGAAACATATAAGACCTATCCCCATTGCATCCTAAGCCATCTGCTGGCTGTACCCATGGCAGCCCCACAAGTCTTGTTTGTCTGAAAGGAGATCAGGGCGTACGTAGGCCCCCTTCATGTGAGCAACATTTGGGCAGCTACAATCCTGTGATGCTTGGAATTCATTTAATACATGAGTGGTTTCATTTGAACACCCCAAAGAAAAAATGTTCTAGGGATTACTTATTGAACACCATGGGAACGGGGAGAATTAAAAGTGAAAGCAAAATAAAAGTAAAAAGTAAAAAAGAGACAGAAGAAGAAGAAGAAGAAGAAGAAGAAGAAGAAGAAGAAGAAGAAGAAGAAGAAGAAGAAGAAGAAGAAGAAGAAGAAGAAGAAGAGGCACATTAGGGTTCAGGATGTCCATGTTAAGCATCCTCAATGAGCCCACCCCCCACTGGTCAGTGCCCCACAAGGCACCTAAAAACACCACTGCAGATGTGTTTCTCCCAACTCTCCTCTACAATTCCTCTAAGTCTGGTGACGATTGGTTTTCAGACATCTCAGTTATACACCCACAAAGGGCCCCCTAGGAAAGTGCCTTTTAGCAACTGGATCAGGGAAAAAAAAGTCTTTATCACACTTAGAGGGATTGTAGCGGAGAGTCAGAAGAAGCAATGCTGTGATTTTGGTGTCTCTAGGTGCTTAGGTAATACTTTCATGGAGTGGCCCCCTTTGTGGGTGTACATTCCAGACATCAGAAATCCAATGATCACCAAGCTTTTAGGGATTATAGAGGAGACTCATGGGGAACTTCCTTGCTATTATGGTGCCTCTAGGCTCCTGGGGGGGATTTTATAGCCCAATGAATAAATGAAACAAAAATCACTAAAAATCATCATTCATATTCATCAGGGTATCTATATGAATTGACAAATTAGCCATTTTTGATCCAATTTTGCAATTCAGTTTATAATGTATGCCCATTTACAGAATAACCACAATCTGTGGCATCGCACCACATCATTCCTGATCACATGGCACACCTCAACCATATACCCACACGCATGTGAGCGCCAACCCATACAGTAGGCATCAATAGAAAATGTAAACACTGAGACCTGAAAGAAAAGAAATGCAAATAGGTAGACCATTTGTGTTCATACTCACAGCTGTGGTCCTAAATAAACCTTGGTTGAGCTCCCTTTGAATTCAGCTTCTTCTGAATATATATCCAAGGGACTGGGCTGTAGATGCACTTTGAATAATTACATGGGCCATTCACAAAACAGAGTAAGGCTTCCCATCTCAGGCACATGAGGTCCTATCCTAAGGAGCTCCCAGGTGGAACAGGAAGATGGGAGCATCCTGGAGGATGAAGATGAGAAAGCACTGAGCAAAGAAGGGAGTGCTTAGGGAAGGGAAATGCCAACAACCTTAACTAGTGTTTGATCCACAGTGACGTTTGCTTGTCAAATTAATTATCAAAAAAGGGCTGTTGAAATACCTTCTTAGTATAGTTATCAATTTTCAAGTAATTATTTGTGTCACTTTTATTTAATAAATGTCTAGATTGCTTACTGTAGTGGAGCAAATCATTCTTGAGAAATTTGGGCGGCTAGTGACCTAGACAAGGTCCCTCTTAGGTTCCTGTGATCTCTAGAAGAAGCCTGTTAGTGGACCTTGAAGATGATGGTTTGCTCCCACTCTGTACACGACTGAATTCCCATGAAGGCCATTAAGGTTCTAGCCTAATTATTTAGATTTTGGGAGAAAAAATATGATGGTATTTGAAGACATGGGCTGGGGGTGGCGAGATAGGCAAAAAGCAGAGACAAGTCCTGTCAGATCAGAAAAATACACAACTCTGACAGAACCAGGCATGAAATATTAGCTTGGATATAGAGCGTGAAGGGCATGGATGCAACTTCATTTAAATGCACATCTCAAATAAAGGCACTGCACCCATTCATATCTGGACAACAGCAGCAAAAAGAACACCCCAAAACGTCGTAGCAGCTGAAAAACTAATTATTATATTTCAATATGAGCTTTTGTGGATGCATCCACGTCTTCACACATGTCCATGAAAGCTCTCTTTGAAATAAATCAATTATCCATTAAGGTGTCACATTTTTTTTTTAAAAAATAGTCTCAATATGAACATGGCTGCTTCTTAGAAAACTGCACCCACTAAGATGCCCGCCTTAGTGCTTCACACTGTGATGCGTGAAAAGCCTTCACTTGGATAAATCCGGGCAAGTCTCTCTGTCCAAAATCCTGAAACAATAAAATAAAATAAAATATTAAAACAGCAAAATATATCAATATAGGTTTATCTCTCAAAGAGGTAGTGAAAAAGGATGAAGGATTTTGGAATGCTTTGCTTTATTAAAACTGTTATATAAATGCTAAATTGCATGATGTGGAAGTTCTGAGCTCAGTCAAGATTGCCATAAATTATTTTTTCCCAATTTGGAACTAGACAGGCAATTATGACTCTGTCTGCTGTCCAGATTGCTTATCAAACTGTGCAACAGGTGCCCAGCATGACATGGAGTGCAAGGCTTGGAGATCAATCCAGCTCCAGTTAATCTTTCCTCAGAATCTGCCAAAAAGTGTTATCAACTATTTGTTACCTTATTTTGAATTAAATGAGCCAGCTATGGATTGCAGCCATGAGTTTTAATGATTTTTTCCTCCTTTCCTCTCTGCAAAAATTCATTAGTTCTTGTTTGGTCACCTCCCCCCATGCGAGATCATCTTTCCAACAACTGTTTCTAAATGCATGTAAAGAAGAGATTGGTTCACCATATGGGGAGAAAGCACCCTAAATTAACCATAGTTCCAGTTTGTGTAAAAGCAAAGCAAGAGATTCAGCAATAAAAAGGATACATATTAATCCTTCAGAGAATTATGATAAGTAATAAGCCAAGTTGAGCATTATATTGACCCTGGCAATATGGTGGTTCACTGTGAAGTCCATAGACCACGTACTTAGTGAACTTTTGGTTCAGATGTTTGGGAGGGCAGAACACCTGCCAACACCACCTTGAGACACCAACATTTCAGAGAAGCTTCCCCTGGCTTTCCTCTACAGCTCCTCCGGGTTTTGTGAAGCTTGGATTTTGGATGCCCGAGTTATACAACTTCAAATCAGGTACCCCCCCCCCAGGAAAATGACCTTTAGCATCTGCCATGGGGGAAATTCCAGCATTGGTGCATACAAAAAACAAACAAAACAAACAAACAAAAACCTAACCCAGGATGTTGCTCATCAGGAAGAAGACTGGATAGGAAGAACTCCCTTTCCACAAACCCCAATGCCACGCTGAAGGTCTGAGCTGAGGAACAGAGGTTGTTGTGTGGTCAACCATGGGGTTCATGGGGGAGAGAGACAGGCTGCCTCACAAGGGAAGCAATATACCACTGGAGATATGAGCTAAACTGGTTCTGAGGTGGAAGATTTCCTCTCCCCAGCAGAAGTGATTCTGAGGAGAAAAATGGATCCTCTTATCAAGACTCAGGACCTGGTCACGGATGTGAATGTCACTGAGCCACTGGAGAACATTGACCATGTTGCAATCTCCTATGCCATGCATGTCGGGGGAACAGTGTCAAGCAAATCAGACACAAAAACTCTTGATTTCAAAAGGGTGGACTTCCCTCAGATGAGGAAACTAGTTAGAAAGAAATAGAAAGGGAAGGTAAAAAGAATCAAATCTTTCCAGAGTGCATGGAGCCTATTTAAAACAATGGTAATAGAGGCCCAGAGGAAGTGCATACCACAAAGAAAGTAGAGCTCATCTAAGTCCAAGAGGGTGCCGGCATGGTAAATGAACTGAGTTAGAGAGGCTCTAAAGGGCAAGGAGAGGTCTTTCTGTGAATCCTTATCATTTGCAATTCTTCCCAAATGAGGAAAATAAAAAAGGAACACAAACTCTGGCAAAAGAAATGTAAGAAGCTGAGAAGAGAGGCAAAGAAAGACTTTGGGGAATGTATGGGTAGCAATATAAAGGGAAATAATGAGTTTCTTTAAATATGTTAGAAGTAGAAAACCTGCCAGAGAACCAGTTGGCCCTCTAGATGGTGTGGGAGGTAAAGGGGAGGTAAAGGGGGACTTGGAAATTGCAGAGAAATTAAATGAATTTTTTGCATCTGTCTTCATGACAGAATACTTTGCGTAGATTTAAATCAAATACAGGTTAAAAGAGAGGATGTTTTGGGTTTAATTGATAAATTGAAGATCAACAAGTCACCGGGCCCAATGGCATCCACCCAAAGGTTATGAAGGAACTGAGAAATGAAATTGTGGATCTCTTAACAGTAATATGCAACTTTTCTCTTAAAACGGCCACAGCACCAGAGGACTGGAAGATAGTGGATGTCACACCAATTTTTTAAAAAAGGAAGTAGGGGGTCCAGGAAATTACAGACTAGTTAGCCTTACGTTCATCCCAGGGAAAGTGGTGGAAAGTCTCCTCCAAGAGAAAATCTTTAAACACATAGAAGAGTCTTGCTGAGGGAAAATCAGCATTGCTTCTGTAAGAGTAAGTCTTGCCTGACAAACCTTTTAGAATTCTTTGAAAAGGTCAACAGGCATGTGGATTTGGGTGAACTGGTGGATATTGTCTATCTTGATTTTCAGAAGGCTTTTGACACAGTCCCTCACCAAAGGCTGCTGGGAAAATTGCACTGTCAGGAGATAAGAGAGCAGGTCTTCTTATGGACTGAGAATTGGGTGAAATCCAGGAAACAGTGTAGGTGTCAACAGGGAATTTTCACAATGGAGAGAGGTGAAAACATCTGTCCTGCGACTGCTGATTTTCAATTTATCCATTAAAGACCTGGAGAAAGGGATAAGCAGTGAGGTGGCCAAGTTTGCAGATGACACAAAACTTTTCCGGGTGATGAAGACCAGAGAAGATTGCAAAGAGCTCCAGAAGGATCTCTCGAAACTTGGAGAATGGGCTGGAAAATGTCAAATGCATTTCAATATAGTAAAATGTAACATAATGCACTTGCCTTGCAACCAAACTTGAGCAAACTTTCATGTTGGAAATACTGTTTCCCCCTAGTTGATGGTCCTTTTGCTCAGGTTAATTGATGTAGCTCTGGAAGGAGGCCTAAAGGTTATTTGGCACTGCTTAAATCTCAGTCTGGAATATCTTATAAATGGGCCATATTTCTACTTTTGTGTCCCAGTTGATCAGTGAGTCTATAAAATAAAACAGGCTGAACTATGCTTTCATCATTGTAAGGCTAATTACACTGGTGACAATGAGGCCTGTAATAAGACTTCCTGGGGTAGGAACTGGCAAGCCACCCCAGTATCACTGCCAAGAACATCTCATGGATAGAAACAAAAGGCTAAAAGACATGACGCTGGAAGATGAGCCCCTCAGGTCTGAAGGTGTCCAACATGCTACTGAGGAAGAGCGGAGGACAAGTACAAGTAGCTCCAGAGCTAATGAAGTGGCTGGGCCAAAGCCAAAAGGACGCTCAGCTGCAGATGTGCCTGGAAGAGAAAGGAAAGCCCAATGTTGCAAAGAAATATACTGCATAGGAACCTGGAATGTGAGATCTATGAACCAGGGTAAGCTGGATGTGGTCAAACGTGAGATGGAAAGAATAAACATTGACATCCTGGGCATCAGTGATCTTAAATGGACAGGAATGGGTGAATTCAGTTCAGATGACTATCACATCTACTACTGTGGGCAAGAATCCCATAGAAGAAATGGAGTAGCCCTCATAGTCAACAATAGAGTGAGAAAAGCAGTGCTGGGATACAACCTAAAAAATGATAGAATGGTTTCGGTACAATTCCAAAGCAGTCCTTTCAACATCACAGTAATCCAAGTTTATGCACCAACTACCAGTGCTGAAGAGTCTGAGATTGGCCAATTTTATGAAGACTTACAAGAACTTCTAGAACTGACTAGAGATGGGCACGACCAGGAAAAATGACGTTTCGAGTTGTTGTGTGTCAGAACCGGCCCATTTCGGCTCGTTTCCGTTTGTCGTGAAATTTTTCAGAAATTTGTCATGTCGTTTGTCGTTTTTTCATCTGTTGTTAGTACTGGTTTAGGGGGGAGGGTAGCGGGCTCCTGGAGGCACCTCTCTGGGGTGGGTGCCTCCTCTGGCCCGCTAAGAAGGGAAGGCATTTAGCAGGCTCCTGGAGGCACCTCTCTGGGGTGGGTGCCTCATCTGGCCCACGACAAAGGGAAAAGTATGCATAGCCATTGCGTGCATATGCGTACAAGTGGCACTGGCAGAGGCACCTCTCTTTTGGGTGCCTCTACTCTGACTCACTAAGAAGGACAGCATACTGGCATACTGGCATAGGGTGCACTTGTTGGGATGGGGAGCGAAGCCCTCTGGGCGCTCTATGGCTCACCAAGAAGGGAAGTGTACTTGCATAGTACTGCAATGCGGGTACACATCTGGCTTAGGTTTGGGGTTAGGGCAAGGGCTAGGCTTAGGGTTACGTGTAAGGTTAGGGTGAGTTAGTGGGCTGCACCTCTGGGTGCCTCTGACCCACTAAGAAGGACAGTGTACTGGCGTATGGGTTAGGGTTCAGGTTCGGGTTCAGGTTAGGGCTAGGGTTAGTGGGCTTTTAATGCCCTCTCTGGCACACCCAGAAGTCTCAGTCAAAACCTGGCTATGCAATTGGTGGAATGGCTCCAAAAATTTGCATGGTCCCATCCCATGGCCAGCCCATCATTGCACCTGTGCAGGTGTAAAAAATAAAAATAAAATGAAATAAAATCAATGGATATGTTTTGTTGCAAGACAAACCCACTGTTGCTACTGTAAAAATTCAGGCAGTTAAAATAGCTAATTTCCTCATGTTTCTGTGGTGCTTTGGTGTGTTTTTGGACC
Source organism: Phrynocephalus versicolor (assembly GCA_023846285.1). Classification (NCBI taxonomy): domain Eukaryota; kingdom Metazoa; phylum Chordata; class Lepidosauria; order Squamata; family Agamidae; genus Phrynocephalus; species Phrynocephalus versicolor. The sequence continues at coordinate 19,470,396 of JAHTLZ010000074.1, read as the reverse complement.
ACGATTTCAAAATAAATATTGCGGTCGCCGACTCGCCATTTTGGATCCCCCGCCCGTCCACACCGCATGGCATGGCGACTTTCGTGACTTTGGCGAGACGACAAGGATGCCCCCCCACCAGAGCAGCCCAGGACAGGAGAGGGGGGAGGCCGGGGACCCCCCCGCAGAAACCACCCCTCTTTTCACATGTTTCTGTGGTGCTTTGGTGTGTCTTTGTACCACGATTTCAAAATAAATATTGCAGTCGCCGACTCGACATTTTGGATCCCCCGCCCGCCCGCGCCGCATGGCATGGCGAGTTTGGCAAGACGACGAGGATGCCCCAGAGCAGCCCAGGACAGGGGAGGGGGGAGGCCGGGGACCCCCCCCCAGAAACCACCCCTCTGGTAGGTGCCCTCACTGAGGCAGGCATATTTTCGCCTGCTTTCTTGGCCGGGAATCGGGTTTTTTTTAAAAAAAAAATTTTCTGTGCCGCTTGGCATCACGTGATGTTCCAGCGTTTTTTCTGTTTAGCGCTGCCGTTTGTTATGTTTTTATTTTAATTTCTCCGGGCCCAGCCTGGGCCGACCACCGGGGTCCCGAGAGGGGGTTTAAAGGGGCTTATCGGGGCGGTTTGAAGCACTCGTGAGGCATTTATGCGGCTGAAACGGGAGGCTGAAGACTCGTCGTCTCATCCCGAGAAGCTACCATCTGGCCCACGGAACTACCGAAGATTGAGTCCCGCCAAGCGTCCCTTCCCCTCCGTACCTCTCATCTTTACACCCACCGACATTCTCCGGCTCCGCTGCGTGACCATCAGCTCATGTCTTGAGGGGGTCTTGAGGCGCGCTGTGCCCGCTCCCTGGCTGTCTGCGAGGACCCGAGGCTTGTCGTGGCCATCTTGGCTCCTTCCCGAGATCACTATGGAAGCCGTGACTATTTGCCGTCCACCGGGGTTTCCCCCCCCCCCTTCGTCTGGCTCTGGATGGCCTTGCCTTTGTTTTGGCAGCTTGGTCGGTGGGTTGGAGGTGCGCTGCCGTGGGCTACGTGCGGTGTGCCGTTGCCCTCCCTCTCCTCTCCCGCCGGCAGCTTTTCTCCTCGCCCAGCCCTGCTGGCTTTTTCGATCTTGCTGAGCCAGCCACTGACTTTAGTCGATGACTGGCTTTGGATCTCGGGCGGCGGTTCGGCCGCCGGCGGTTTGCAGACTAACCCGGCCACCGCTGTTGGCGGGTGGCCGGCCTTGGAGCTCGGGCGGCGGATCGGCGGCCGGCGACCTGCCGGTTTGGCCGGTCGCTGGTTACGATCGGCGGCCGGCTCTGGAGCTCGGGCGGAGGTTCGGCCGCCGACGTTTTGCGGGCTCCGCTAGAGTGGACCATTCGCTCGCCTCCGTTAACATCTCCCCGCAAGCTTTGGGTGGCGGGTCGGCCACCGGCGTCTGCAGCGACCGTCACCCGCCCTCAGGACCTCAATCTTTCCTGGCTTCGGCACTTCCCCCCCTCCCCTGGACCTGGGCTTGGCGCTGTAACTTTTTAATTAGAACCGAATCCGGAGGTCTTGTCCCCCCCGGTGCTAGCCCCCTTGTTTCCATCGTGACCTGTTGTTCAGGGGATAGGGTCTGGGTCGGGGGGGATCGACGTTGTTGTTGTTTTCTCACCTTGTCCCCTCCCCATTCTACTCCCCATTTCCATCTCAGCCTAGCCCCAGGGGTTTTTCCCTCTTGCTTTCAACCCCCTGTTTCCTCCCCTCCTTCCCTCTCTCTCCCCCGGAAACCATGACGTCCATGAGTCTATCCCAGCATGTTTCTTGTCCTACACACAGGAGTGGGCATTCCCTGGATCTGGTGTTTACCTCCATGTCGGGGGACTTCAATCTGGAGGTGCGGGACATTGTTCCCACACCCGTGTCATGGTCAGATCATTACCTGTTGTCCTTTTCCCTAGCAATGGCGGCCCCTCCTCGCGGGGACCAACGGCCCCTTGTTTGGGCCCGCCCCCGAAGGCTTCTTGATCCGGCCCGGTTCCGGGAAGCCTTCGGGGAGCTTTCTGGTGGTCTGGCTGACGATTCGGCCGAACCCCTGGCTAACCAATGGTTTGAGTCAGCTGCCGGTGCTGTCGACCGAATCGCCCCCAAGCATCTCCTCCGTGGCAGAGCTCGTACTTCACTGTGGTTCACGGAGGAGTTAAGAGCGATGAAGCGGGAACGGAGGAGACTGGAGAGCATCTGGAGACAGAGCCGGATGGCGATAAACAAGACCGCTGTTGTGACCCAGACTAGGCGCTACTCGCGAGCGATCAGGGAGACTCAAAGATCTTATTACTCCCTGAGAATTGGTGAGGCCTCGAACCGCCAGGCAGAACTCTTCCGGGTGGTCCGGGACCTCACCAATCCTAGTCTGGCCAGGCCTCCTCCTACTGATTTCAGTAGTGAGAATTTTGCGGTCTTTTTTAGATCAAAAATAGAGGCCATCCGTGCTGGCTTTGAATCCAGTGACACTAGCCCTCCCTCACCATCCCCAGCCCCCTCACCCCCCCCATTCTCCTCAACTGGTTGAGTTTGGGCCTGTCTCTCCTTTGGAAGCCTCCAGGGCTATTGCCCATTGCCGCCCCGCGACCACCCCCTTCGACCCTTGCCCATCTTGGCTAATTAAATCTGCCGGAGGGAGCATGCCCGAGTGGGCCGCTACCATCGCCACCGCCTCCTTTCGCGAGGGGGTTTTTCCCTCCTGTCTTAAGGAGACGGTTGTCAAGCCCATTTTGAAAAAGCCGGGATTGGCGTCCGATCAATTGGCAAATTATCGACCAATCGCCAATGTTCCCTTCATGGGCAAGGTGATCGAGAGGGTGGCCGCGGTGCGGATTCAATCTTTTTTGGAGGAGCAGCGGTGCCTTGATCCTTGCCAGTCCGGCTTCAGGCCTGGCCGGGGTACCGAGACAGCTCTGGTCGCGCTGCAGGATGACCTAATCCGGGCGGCCGACAGGGGTTGCTCTACCCTGTTGGTTCTCCTGGATTTGTCAGCGGCCTTCGATACCGTCAACCACGGTATCCTACTGGACCGGCTCCTGGAGGTAGGGATCGGGGGCACTGTTCTCAGTTGGCTCCGGTCCTTCCTTCAGGGCCGGCTCCAGTATGTGCAGCATGGGGGGGAGTTGTCGGCCCCGTGGACGCTCCCTTGTGGGGTTCCGCAGGGTTCGTCTCTCTCCCCCATGCTGTTTAACATCTATGTAAGGCCGCTGGCTGGGGTCATCAGGAGATTTGGGCTGCGTTGTCATCAGTACGCTGATGACACGCAGCTCTATCTCTGTTTTTCCACCTCTGCAGTGGAAGCTGTCCGGTCCCTCGACCAGTGTCTGGAGGCGGTCATGGCCTGGACCAGGGCCAACAGGCTCAAACTCAACCCTGAGAAGACCGAGGTGATGTTCTTCGGGAGTTCCCCGTCTGGGTGTGGGGGCCCCCTTCCCAGTTTGGAGGGCGTTTCCCTCCAACTGGCGGAGAGGGTTCGGAATCTGGGCGTGATCCTGGACCCGGCCTTGTCCCTGGAAGCCCAGGTGGCGGCCGTGGCCAGGACCGCGTTTTTTCACCTTCGCCAGATCACCCAGATCCACCCCTACCTAGACGGGGACTCCCTGAGAACAGTGGTCCAGGCGCTGGTGATCTCGAGGCTGGACTACTGTAACGCTCTCTACATGGGGCTGCCCTTGACTCTCCTCCGGTGACTGCAGCGGGTGCAAAATGCAGCGGCCAGACTGGTGGCGGGTGCGCGTCATTATGACCGCATCACCCCGGTTCTGGCCCAGCTGCATTGGCTACCCGTTGCCTCCCGGATCAGATTCAAGGTCCTGGTTTTAGTTTATAAAACCCTCCATGGCCTGGGCCCGGACTACCTGGCGGAGCGGATCGCCCAGCAGTCAACATCGGCCCGACCGGTTCGGCAGTCGCGGGCGCACTCGCTACAGGTTCCATCCCCCCCGAGAAGCCAGGCGGTCCCGTACCCGGAACCGGGCTTTTTCGGTGGCTGCTCCATCTATTTGGAACAGCCTCCCTAGCGAAGTGCGCTCTGCAGAGTCACTGCTGGCCTTTTGTAAAGCGGTGAAGACCATCTTATTCCACGAGGCCTTTGGTGACCTAGCTTAGGTTTTTTTTTTCCCCGCCATCGATAATTAGGTCAAATTGACATAGCAGCGGTGAGGTTTGAATTAAAGGGTGCGCCCCTGCTGCTTTTCTTTTACTTAGCTTTTTATTAATTTATGTTGTTCTGTGGTTTTTTTTTCCATTATGTTGTATTGTACTCAATTATGTGTATTTCCTGATTTGTTCTGCCTTTGTTCGCCGCCCAGAGTTCCCGTTGGGAAGATGGGCGGGATATAAATTCAATAATAAATAAATAAAATAAATAAAATCATGAGAAAGGCAGGTCTGGATGAATCACAAGCCAGAATTAAGATTTCTGGAAGAAATATCAACAACCTCAGATACGCAGATGATACTACTCTAATAGCAGAGAGTGAGGAGGAATTAAAGAACCTCTTAATGAGGGTGAAAGAGGAGAGTGAAAAAATGGGCTGAAGCTCAACATCAAAAAAACTAAGATCATGGCCACCGGTCCCATCAGCTCCTGGCAAATAGAAGGGGAAGAAATGGAGGCAATGACAGAGTTTATTTTCTTGGGCGCCTTGATCACTGCAGATGGCGACTGCAGCAGCAAAATAAAAAGATGCCTGCTTCTTGGGAGGAAAGCAATGGCAAACCTAGATAGCATCCTAAAGAGCAGAGACATCACTTTGCCAACTAAGGTCAAGATAGTCAAAGCTATGGTTTTTCCAGTAGTGATGTATGGAAGTGAGAGCTGGACTATAAAGAAGGCTGATCACTGCAGAATTGATGCTTTTGAGCTGTGGTGCTGGAGGAGTCTTGAGAGTCCCCTGGACTGCAAAGAGATCAAACCTATCAATTCTGAAAGGAATCAACCCCGAATGTTCACTGGAAGGACAGATTTTGAAGCTGAGGCTCCAGTACTTTGGCCACCTCATGAGAAGAGAGGACTCCTTGGAAAAGTCCCTGATGCTGGGAAAAATCAAAGGCAAAAGGAAAAGAGGACGGCAGAGAATGAGATGGTTGGACGGTGTCATCGATGCAACCAAAATGAATTTGACAAATCTCCGGGAGGCAGTGGAGGATAGGAAGGCCTGGTGAGCTCTGGTCCATGGGGTCGCGAAGAGTCGGACACGACTGAACGACTGAACGACTGAACAACAACAACAACAACAACAACAACAACAACAACAACAACAACAACAACAACAACAACAACAACAACAACAACAACAACAACAACAACAACGTAATGCACATTGGGGCAAAAAATCAAAACTTTATCTATCAATTCATGGGTTCTGAGCTATCCATGATGGATCAGGAAAGAGATCTTGGTGTGTTGGTGGCCAGCTTAATGAAAGTTGTGCTAATTGTGTGGCAGCGGTGGAGAAGGCTAATTCCATGCTAGGGATCATAACAAATGGGATTGAAAATAAAACAGCCAACATTATAATGCCATTGTACAAAATTATAGTAAGGCCGCACCTGGAGTATTGCATACAGTTCTGGTCACTGCATCTCAAAATAGACATAGTGGAACTGGAAAAGGTGCAGAAGAGAGTGACTAAAATCATTACTGGGCTGGGGCACCTCCCTTATGAGGAAAGGCTAAAACATTTGGGGCTCTTTAGTCTCAAAAAAGGAGCCTGAGGGAGGATATGATTGAGACGTACAAAATAATGCAGGACATGAGTAAAGTGGATAGAGGGGCGCTCTTCTGCCTCTCACAAAATACCAGAAATAGGGGATATCCACTCAAATTAAGGGTTGGGAGAGTGAGAACAGAGAAAATAAAATACTTCTTTACCCAGCATGTTGTTAATCTGTGGAACTCCGTGCCACAGGATGTGGTGATAGCATCTGGCCTGGATGCCTTCAAAGGGGGATTGGACAGATTCCTGGAGGAAAAATTCCTCACAGGGTACAAACCATGATGGAGATATGTAATCTCCTGGCTTAAAAAGAGGGTACTTCAAAGGCCAGATGCAAGGGAGTAGTATCAGAAGATGGATATCTAGTCTCGTTCACTCCCAGAGGCATTGGGCAGAGCCACTCTGAGATACAGGAAACTGGACTACATGGGCCCTTGGCCTGATCCAGCATGGCCTTTCTTATGTTCTTATAAATAAGAACAAGCAACTCCTCCAGAGCGCTCAAAAGGCCCCCTCTCTAGTAGTCTCTAGGTCCCCCCAGGGTTGCCCAGTACTTTTTGTTGTGTATTCATCTGCATTCCTATTATCTGTAATTGCTTATGTTGAAGTAACTGCCTTCCTGTTCCAAAGGGAACAGGCCTATTGGTTGATTCAAGTTGCTGCATTTGGATCCTCAATCCTATTGGTTCCCACCAAAAGGCAGCTTTGTGATTGCTTGTAATTGTTCCCTCCAAAATGTATCTTTTCCTACCCAGTCCTCGTGCCTATAAATGTAGCACCCTCTCCCCAGTCCCACAGTCTTGTTCTCTCCTTGAATAAAGAGTTGTTACAGTAGAAGCTGTCTCCAGCCTGCTATGTCAGAGAGCTGAAATCACTTGCTGAAATCACTAAACCCCACACTACTACACTTTTGATTGATAGGAGCATGTTGATGGGTGAGAAAATGAGCGATCATACCTACTGAACCAAAAATTGCTTAAATAGTTCATTGTTTCATTTCATTTTATTGTTTGTGTGTTTGGACAAACCTGAACTGATGCAATATGTCTGTGAAGATTCTCAGTCATCCAGTATTCAGACTGATGAAGCGGTTTGGATGAGCAGCGAAATGTTTCTATCTCTCAAAAAAGAAGTCCAGTAGCCTTGACTCAACTTCCAGCTGAACTGATGCAAAGATTTTTGATGGACTTCCTGGATGATGATGATGATGATGATGATGATGATGATGATGATGATTTTTGGTTCATGCCCATCTGTAGTTTGAACTACTGTATTTTAGAAGTGGGCCCGAAACAGAAAACCGATGGTGAACGGAACCAAGCTGAATTGGTTCGACTTACCTGGATGACGGCAGCAGCTGCGATCCCACCGGGGGTGGGGGCCTGGAAGGTGGTTTTTAAATCTTTTTATTATTATTTTTCCATGAATAAATATTTTTATTTTTATCTTCCCATAAGTAAATAATTTTTTATTTTTTTATTTTTATTTTTAATTTTAAAAAGTCCCTGACACTGGGGGATTTTCCCTCCCACACAGCTGAGAGGCACGGGCTTGGCGCTCCTGCATGCCCTGGTTTTATGTTTTTAATTTTTTTTCTCCTGGCCCACTGGCTTGCAGGCCAAACCAGCTGGCCCGACTTTTTAATTTTTAATTTTTTTTTTTAAAAAAATAATTTATTATTTTTAAAAGTCCCCAATGTGGGCTCCCCCCCCCCGCCCTGTGGCCCCTGCTGGAGTTCTAGGTGGTGACAAGGTAGGAGACCGGGGGCGGGGGGGATGAAAAACAAAATGAAATGAAATGGAAATTTCTGTTTCATTTTGTTTTGTTTTCCTTTGATGTTTGGATCATTATTTGTTTTGTTAGCTAATGAAACAAATAACGAATAATGAAATGAATGAAAAATTCATTTTGTGCCCACCTCTACTGTATTTGCAACCTCTGCAGAGCTACTCAACATTAGAGAAAAACTGGAAGTTTCTCAGTCATCTAGGTGAGGTTATCTGGAAGTTGAACCATGGCAACTGGACTTCCTTTCTTGTCAGGTCAAAACCTTAGTGCTACTTATCCAAATACGTGTAGCACTTCACACATCCATGAGACAAACAATACTCAATCAGAAAGGATTGCTTTTGTCTGTCTCTGTTGGAAAAACCAATTTCCATGTAATTGTTCCCTAATATTGGTCACTCAATATTGGTCAGTCAATATAGTCATGCAGGCCAGATTTGTGTATGGGCTAAGTAGGCTAAAGCCTAGGGCCTCTAAATCTAGGGGCCTCCACAGCCCTGCCCCCACCCCCAGAGGGCAATCTCCCCTCTCCCAAAATTGTGAACCGAAGACTTAATGAGAGGGCAGGGCAACTCAGGCCCAGCAACTATGACACTCAGGGCAGTTGGCTCTTTCTGGCAATTGACTATTTTAAATGGCTAGTATGGATTATTGGATAGAAACCTGGTGTTTGCTGCTGCTGCAATTATTAGATGAAAACTTATAGTTCATTATTAACCTATGTTTTTGCATCATCTTCAAGCCTCCTAACTGCATGTGTCTCTGAGAAAACAATTTGAATCCTTTTTTGCAGTTTGAGGAGTTTGTAAACTTTATAAAATGTTTAGATCGGAAAAAGATGAAGTAGGATTGGCTTGCTGGATGTGAAATAATAGACTCCATCTTCTGCTTGCTTTTGTTTAGATTTTTTAGTTTAGTTAAGAAAACTCCATGGACATGGAGTCCCGTAGAGTCGGTCACAACTGTAACAACACAACACACAAACACACAAAATGGCCACCCACCCTGGCCAGTAGGGCAGATCCCAGATGCCTCTACCGCCAAAAAGTGTGTGACAGCCAGTGGGGGAGTCAGAATATATAAATGCTCCAGCCAGCCTGGGAGGGGGGCAGTCATCCTGCAAACCTCAGCGAGGTCAGGAGGCTCTTGCTGAAGTTTCCCCACAGGCCTTGGGGATTAGAGAAGGGATCCTCAGAGGGATCCAAATCTATCCGTAGAAGGCAGGAGGCCAGGCTGCAGTTTGATAACTGAAACTCATCCCCCAAAAGTCCAAAAATGGAGAGGTGCCAACCCTCCAGGAGAAATCCAAAGCTAGGGGTTTTCATATCCAAACCACAGGGGTCAGATAGAGCAGGGCTGTTCAACTTTGAACAGTCCAAGGTCTACTTTTTCCAGCCCAAAGTGCCTGAGGGCCACTACACTAAAACCTCTTCCTTACAAATTTTATCTGTCCTGAGCACGTGCTCATAACTAAAAACGTTTATAAGTAGAGCAGTGGTTTCCCAAAGGAATGCATTGAAAACCAATTAATCTGTTCTGGAGGGAACAGATTTCAATGTGCCATGACCCTTGAACTGCCCCGCTCAGCTGAGACAGTGGGCTGACAGACTCAGAACTTTGCTGGGGCAGTGGTGGTCCTTGGGATGGGGGAGGGAGGGGTGGAGAACTTATCCCCTCACTTTTTTTATTGATGGCTGGCGGGCTACTTTTGAATCCTTCACGGGCTACCAGTAGCCCATGGTCTACTTGTTGGGCAGGCCTGATATAGAGGGTTCTCACTGCCCCTCTCAAGAAAGGCATAGGGAAGTCGGTGAGTGGTGGCAGCTATTGAAGAGTGACAGAAGCCCATATAAAATTTCCCAGGCAATGTTCTCTGTAAACTCAAGGTTTTGGGGTTTTTTTAAGAGCGACATTACAACTTTGTTTTCATATAAACTAATGCTTATTCCACAAAAGGTTTACAAAGTTTAGTCACTGCAAATGTTTTTCCATGCTGATTTTAACATTTATGCATTTCCCCCCATCACTATGTTATATAACAGTGCTGACGAATCTATGGCATGGGTGCCAAGGGTGGTACACGGACCCCTTTTGGGGGGCATGCAACATTGCCCCCTCAGAGCCATGCCACTGTGCTCCATGCAGAGAGCTGGGCAAAGGGGAGGCAGCAGTTTGTGAGCTCGTTTGTAGCCCCCGTTTACTCTCTAGCCATGTAACTCTGGGCGTACCAAATGCAGTGTGTCTGGAAAGTAAAATGGGGCTGCAAACGAGCCCACAAACTGCTGCCATCCCTTTGCCTAGCTCTCTGCAAAGAGTCATTTTGAGAGCACCGAATGCACCTGAAGAATTTGTAACTTAGGGCACCACTGTATTCAGGTTAAATTGCCGCATTGACACATTGCAAAAATGGTTTTGAATCACAGCACTCAGTTTCTAAAAGGTTCACCATCACTGGGAGATAACAATAATATCTTATGTCCTTTACAGGATAAATTGTGAACTGCCGAATTTTAAATACTCATCATCATCATCCTTTGCTTCATTCAATTTTGTTCATAACACTCTTCCATTTTCTTCTAGTCGTGAGGGTGGGGGATTGGGAGGAGCCTCAAAAGTGGAGTAGCCTAGGGCCTCTCTTCATTAAATCTGGTCCTGATCCCATGTATTTTTATATAATTTTTGACCACCACTCCAATGTTGTCATGTCGGCTGGGAGATTCTGGGAATTGTAGTTAAAAAGTTTCCCAAGTGTGAGTCCATATGTATGTACAAGCACTTTTGAAACAGGAGCCTCGGGACATTGGGCTTTGTAGCTGAAACAATAACTTTTTCAAGAAACGAAGTAATGTTATTGGGAAGCAAAACTAATCACCACCACTCTCCAGGAAAATTCTCAAAACAGGAACAGCCCAAACAAATAAATATAATTTTGAAACTGGACTATGAATCAGCACCAGGTTTGTCATAGGTGTAGCTGGCAGTCCACTCATGTTATTTACCAAATTTGGGTATATTTGGACAATGAGTTTTAGAGTTTTGGGGTTTTTTTAAGTAAACTATCACACTTGTTAAACAACAGTCATGACAATTGTTTTGTGTTTTGGTGAGAAGTGGTTAACTGGAGAAAAAAGGAATCAGTTTCTGGGATTTTCTCTTGTTGGTGTCTTTTTGTGAAGCACAGTGAACACAAGATGGCATCCTGTAGACCATCTTGATGTGTAGTTGTATCAGGCCATTTGTTTACATTTTTCCGTAATGGATACAGAAGCGCAAGGTCCCACATTTATAAACATTTTAAAAAAACTGGATGAAGAACCCTGTGGAGATAAAGAAAAGGGATATACCAAATCATGACTTATGGGGAGAAAAGGCTAAAGAGTGAGCCCCACCAGACACTGAAGTTGTCCATTGCCATCACACTGGCACAGACAGGTTATTTGGATACATGTGGGTGAAAACATACCTGAATTATAGATGTAATCATTATTGGCATCTGGCAGAGGCAGGATTCAAATAAGGGCAGATGTTGCTGAGTCATAGTGAAAGATTGCATCTCTCAAACAGATCCAGGAGATAAGGGAGCAGCGAATGGCAAATCAATGAACTGATTCAAACCTAAATGGCATAGTCTGAATTATTTATGCTTCCATCTACACTTCAGTCAGTTATATAACAATGTTAAAATTTAAAGCTGAAGAGAAGAAGGTCCTCCTAATGCCAAACCTCAGCCAGAAGAGAACTGGCATTTAATTTTAATTCTCTCATTTTATTGTTATGTTTATTTATATTGTGCCTTGTCACTTTGGGTTCGGAGTAGACACATTCTGTTAACAGTCTGGCTCTCTGGGTTGTTTCCTGTGGGTCTGTACGATCAGCTCCCTACCAGGAAAGACATTCTCAGTGTGGTTTGAAAAATAAAACAGGATGCTGCTGCTTCAGAAAGAAGTTTTTGTCAGTCCTCACCACAGCTCCATTCTTTGGTTGAAAATATATGGACGGAATTAGCGGTACCATGTTTTGCATCATGCATCAGATTCTCTCTCCAAGGACGACGACGACAACGACAATGACGATGACGATGATGATGACGATGATGATGATGATGATGATGATGATGATGATGAAAGGACAAGAAAGGAATCTGCGACTCTAGGAATTTCGGCACTCTGAATGGCTAACTTGCCCTTTTGTCCCCATGGATGACAGTGGGTAGGAGGGAGCTCTATGAAGCATCTGAAACACAGTCATTTGCAGAGCTGAGCCCCTTCCGTTTGCAAGAAAGCCTTATTTCCAAAATCTGCTCCAACTGATCTGTTCTTATGTGTTTTGTGCTGTCAACGTGGAACTAACTTACAATGACCCTATTAGGGCTTTTATGGTGATTGAGGCATTTAAGGAGTGGTTTCACCAGTTCCACTCCCCCAGTCAGTTTCCATGGCCGAGTGGGGATCCAAACCCTATTCTCCAGAGTCCTGGTCCACCACTCTCTCTATTACGCCCTAGAGGAAATGCCAACCTGTTCTTAGAAGAGTATAAAAGAAGTGCAACAATAGCTGGAAAACATTTTGAGTCAGCTGCAGATCTCTGCTGTTCAATTGGCTGTCCAGTACGGCTCTTCCTTCCTTGATTTGTGGCTCAACACTCTGACCAACTCCAACCTATAGTCTGACTTCCTTGGACTGAATGTTCTTCAGTTACAGTTTTAGATTTGATGATTATGACTCTTTTGGAATACACTTTCTGGAACTGCCACTTGTTCCTGCCTCAGATACCCATACCATCTTGATGCCACCAACAATTTGGCCTGAAGAATAGAGGTTCCTCCCACATGTCAGTGAGACCACCTGGTCCACTGGTACGACCCTCCAAGGAGTGGGTCAGTCATCCAGGTGAAGTTATTCGGAAGTTGAGTCACAGCAACTGGACCTCTTTAGTCTGATAAAGCTGCTTGGATGAGTAGTGAAATGTTTTGATCTCAGAAGAAAAGAAGTAAAATTGACATGACAACTTCTGGAGTTCCTTCCACATCTTCTTCTCTAAGAGCACTAGTTGGGTTAATGTCTTTTCTGCCTACAGGGGAAAAATACAAAAGGATTCTGAAAACATGTCTGTGTTGTTCCACTGGACGTTCTGCACTGGGAACATAAGAACATAAAAACATAAGAACATAAGGACAGCCTTGCTGCAACAGGCCACAGCCCATCCAGTCCAGCATTCTGTCTCACACAGTGGCTCACCATTTGCTTTGGGGTATTCCCTATCAGATTTCTTCACCTGCTTATGATTCCCTGCAAATGCTGAGAGATATTCTGCCTATCTCTCCAACCTAGAGTTTGTCCTTAGGCATCCAGAATGGTAGCCATTGATACCCCTGTTCTCCATGAACTTGTCTAATCCTTTCTTGAAGCTACTAAGGCTGACAAGCTGTCACCACTTCTTCTGGCAGGGAGTTCCATAGACCAATGATCCTCTGGGTGAAAAAGTACTTTCTCTTATTTGTTTGAGATCTACCACCCAAAAGTTTCATGAAGTGCTCCCTAGTTCTAGTGTTGTGTGATAGGGAACACAGTTTTTCCTTATCTACTTTTTCCACACCATGTATGGTTTTATAAACTTCAGTCAGGTCACCTCTCAGACACTGTTGTTTAAGAGTGAAGCGGCCCAGCCGTTGCAGCCTCAGATGGCAAGGAAGATGTTCCAGTCTCTTTAACATTCTGGTTGCCCTCCTCTGCAGTTTTTACATTTCCACAATATCCTTCTGGAGGTATGGTGACCGGAACTATACACAATACTCCAGATGGAGCCTCACCATAGATTTATAAAGAGGCAAGGATAGGTTTATAAAGAGGAAAGGGAAAGGATGTCAATACACAATGTGATTGGTTTAATTACTGCAAGAATGATGCCACTTTTAAAACAGAGCAACTTTTAATGCTATATTTTGGGAAGTCATTGCCTTAAAACATACTTTACTCCCATGGTTTAAAAATTGGCTAAGCGGGGATATCCTACTCATCAAATGCATTTCAAGATAAGCATCTTGATTACAAAACCCATATGAGCCTTCCATCCACTCACACCCCCGACCCCAGCCAAGAGTGAGATGAAATTCCTAGAGTTAATGAAGATCCTGTTCATTTTATCAACAATCAATTAATATGTCTAACATCAAGTTATTAAGCTTTGGAGCAGATGGTGCTCGTCTTCTTACTGTAAACAAGGCCCCTGTTCATTGCTGAATAGCCATTTCTGAAATGAGAATTCCAAGACGTTCATATGGGGAGAGAAGCCTCCAGCATCAAATTTAAAACTTTCTTGCATTGCATTTAAGTCGCATTGTGCACCTGCTGTCTTCATAACGGAAAGAGTAGTTTTCCAGATGACAATTCCCAGAATCCCCAAAATCATGGAGGCTGCAATACAAAAGCAGAGAGGAGTTTTTCAAATTTCAGAATCTCTTTGTATTAGAGATAGGCATAGGAGAGAAAATTGTTTGATCTATGCTGCTTGTGTGTGTGTGTGTGTGTGTGTGTGTGTGTGTGTGTGTGTGTGTGTGTGTGTGATTTTATTTTATTTACATTATTCACATTTCCTGGAGTTATGTGTGATCTATTGCAGTTCTTGTCTCAAAACTTGTGACCAAAACTTTTCAAATTTAAATTTTATTTTATTTTGTTGCATATTAGGGAAAGCTACAGATCCTGAATATTATGTTAGGAACATCTGAAAGTAAATGGGCATCTTAGTGGTTTCTCTCTCTCTCTCTCTCTCTCTCTCTCTCTCTCTCTCTCTCTAAAAAAAATGAAATTTGATGCAGATGTGGGAAAGAATTTGGGTTCCATACCTGTGGAACAGACATGGATTGAATGCTGATCTCTATGTCCACTTTAGTGACAGGGACCATTTTCAATCTCAGGTGGGCATAAGAAGACGGATTACTAGGAATGAAACTCCAAGTCAAACCTTAGAATCATAGAATAATGAAGTTGTAAGGATTCTATAAGGCCATCAGGTCAACCCTCCTGCTCTGTGCAGGAATACAAATCAAAGGATATCTGCCATCCAGGTGGTTGTCCAAATTTCTCTTGAATGCCTCCAGTGTTGGGGCACTTATGCTGATCTCACACTAGATATCTGCAAGGTGCCTCTTTTCTTTTACATAAAGGTGGGGTGGGGAGAGAGAACTCATTTGAACATGAACATAATAGCTTGAAACCAATTTCATCACAAGATTATCAACAATAACGCAAAACATATGACACTGATAAAACGTATGTATGCACAAATATAAAGTGAGATGGCTTCCTTCCTTCCTGGTGACCTTTGATGCTTGAGATCTCATTTAATGCTGACATTCTGTCAGAGTTTCTGTATGCAGCTGATAGACAGTCATGGTTGCATGGAATGAGTAAGTCTAGAAAATACTGGTGGAGAGGCAAAAGTAGGAAGTGAGGGGACTATTTTACAAAAATATTCATTGTTCTTAAAAGAGGTCTCTGCATTTTTCAAAGGAAGTAGCTTTGTCAGTAGAGATGGGCACGAAATGAACTTTTGGTTTGTTTCATTATTTGTTACTCATTTTGTTTCATTACGTAACAAAATGAATAATGAACTGCCCCCTCTAAGAAAAACAAAACAAAACAAAACGGAAATTTCCGTTTCATTTCAGTTTGTTTTTCATTCAGACGGTGTATCCTACCTGGAGAGGTCCTGGTCCAGTCCTCCTGGCTGTAGCGCTGGTGGCAGGAGGGGGGAAAACAAAAACAAAGCTGACCACGCTACAGCAGTAAAAACTAAAAATAAAATAAAAATAAATTTTAAAAAATGACCTGTTACCAGCCTGCGAGCACCGGACCTAACCTCTGGGTCACTGAACCAGCCCACGGGCCAGCAAAAGTAAAAAAGAAAGAAAGAAAGAAAGCCAACGGGCCCATGCTACAGGTGGTGGGCAGGCCACGTGGGTGGCAGTAAATAATAATAATAATAATAATAATAATAATAATAATAATAATAATAA
>JAHTLZ010000074.1:19416291-19439596 GCA_023846285.1 Phrynocephalus versicolor | reverse complement strand
AAGAAGAAGAAGAAGAAGAAGAAGAAGAAGAAGAAGAAGAAGAAGAACATACAAAAAATCCCACCAAAAATACCAAGAATACAGGTGCCCAGCAGATCTAAGCACAACTTTAAATTTCTTTTAGTTTTACAATTAATCCAAGTAGTGGTGTGGCTGCCAACTCAAGATGCATATTAAAGGGAAATTTGATGCCACTAAACAGTAATCAAAATGTTAATAGCCTTGGAGTTTAATTTATTTAGTAGAAGTAGCATTTATAGCATGGAATAAGACTGGTCATAATAGTATGAGTAACATTATTGTACAGCAGCCTTTAATAGGATAATTAGTTGTGATACCAGGAACTGAAAATTGCACTTGTGTCAGGACTTAAACTGAAAAAGGAAGTCAATGGAAGGAAGAAACTTGTTTGCACCATTCAAAAATACCTCAGATGAATCATGTACCTCTGACAGAGTTTGGCAATTTGATCTGCTAGTGGAAGCTAATTCTCGGGGCAACATAATCCACATCATACTGGCAGAGTTTCTTAAAAGTAGCTATATTACATATGTACAAACATAACAGTTTCAGCAACATTTCACCTCACAGAGATAGCATATCAACATAACAGAATACAGACAAAAAGCATGACTATGGGTGCCTTCTCACCAAACGGCCAAAGGCTACTGATTTCTGGAGCTCTTTTATACTCATGATAACCAATCAGAAATCTGGTTACATCGTGCTAGAGCTCCTACATTGCATCAACCTTGCCCATTATACCTTTTCTTGTACACCTGGCAGTAACTAGAAAACTTACACACCTGTGTTACAGTGACACAGTATTATATACTGGGCTCCATTTTACAAATCAATTAAATATGCATATGAAAAACCTGTAGACAAACCTATTCTGTCTAATACAACATGTTTTTCCTCTCTAATGTCTGACAACATCATGTGCAATTTCCCACTTGCATTGATCTTCACCTGTTGTCTTTTAGCAATGGGTAAATATGCTTTGTTTTTCAAGTGACAAGCTTGATTAAGTGGCCACTGTCTTAGAAAATGGATTCCCCAAAAGAAAGTGGAGCTTTTTGTTTGTGCCAGGGAAGATGACATCTCGAGCATCCAAACAATGATGAATGTTTCTAAGTCTCTTGCTTTTTCTGCCCAGCAAGCTTTTTTGCTTCAACCTCCTTTGTTCATTTCTTTTGAATAATTTAGATCATGTCCATCCTCACTACTAAGGTTGGAGCAGGATGGAGGGGAAAGGTAAATTAATATGAAGTATAAGACCCAGAACATTGAATGTTATTTTTTTTAAGTAACTCCAGGTATAGATAAACTAAATTACAGTGGTAAGTTGGGGCCCTCAAAGTTTACTCATCCAGTACACTCAAAATTTACTGGATGAGCAGTGAAACGTTTCAATCTCTCAAGAAAAGAAGTCCAGTTGCCATGACTAAACTTCCAGATAATCTCACCTGGATGACTGAGAATCTTTACAGACATCATGATTGCTGTTATTAAAAGGCAGAACTTTATTTCCATATGCCTTAGAAGTAAACTGTCACTTTTTACCAAGATACATATAATATTTCCCTGTAAATACACAACATTGTTATGTGGGGGTGCAGCTCTGATACAGATTTTTGGTACTGATATTAATGCTTAAAATCTTATTTGATACTGCAGTTTTTCTTATTGTTATTCATGATACACTGTTACAGTTCAAATACATACATACATACATCCCTAAAAGTGCATAAATACAACACAAAATATTAAATGATTATAAGAAACAAATTGGTTTAAAATGCCTTATGCCGGAGGGGAAAAACTAGCTCCATTATGCTTGACTACTTCACAGTTAGATTTATGGATAATTTCTGTTTGTTTTCTGAAAGCATTAGGAGCCCTGTAAAAATCCTCTCACTTCATTATAAAATCCACTTTTCCTGATGGAAGATGGGATAATTTCCTTCACATAACCATTTGGTTCCACCAGTGATGCAAAACAGCTGAAAAACATACTGATTCCACATCCCGTGCTGTGTTCATAATGAACTGTTTTAATATTGTGAAATGCTTTTTATTAAATCCAAAGTTCACAGGGCATAATTTCAACTAATGCTACTGGATTTAATAATGTGGGTGTAATTATGAAGATGAAGATGGTGCAATAAATAATATTTCTTAAAGGCTTATTGGCTCATTCTTTTTTATGAGAAAGGCAACCACATTTTTTTTTACCATTCGATAGCTCCTCAGATATTCATATGTAGTTTCAGCTCTCTGTTCATTGTAGATACTACCATGTAACATTTATTAAACATTTTATACAATTATTAATTCTATTACCATTTCAATATGCAAAATACTGTGTACCAATTTCCTCTTCCATCTTCATATCTACAATGTGCCAAAGTCATGAGGCCCCCCCCCCCCCCGTTCATTAGTATTAAATAGAGTAATGCATTGTTAATGTCTGCTCTGGGTAAAGAGGTTCCAGTACCAACACAGCCACTGTGTGATTTCGTTGGGTCATCCAAGATGAACATAGCTAGGGTGGATAAAAATCTGGAGCTTCCTGTTCCAAGTCTATTTTCTGAAACATTTGGAGGGATAAGAGAATCCCATTGTTGGTCTACTGTTCCCTCGTTTTATCTTTGCTCTTCCTAGCTGATAATATCTGCAACATCTAGGTTCAGCGTAACAACACTAGGGGTGTGTGGCGAGGTGTACAGGAAATGACTGGGTACAAATCTAAAGTTTCCCCAGTAGCTGAGGGAGGGGTATCTTTGGCAGAGGAATTGAATGCCTTTTTTGCTCGTTTTGAAGCAACATCAGTAGAGATATCAGCAGAGTTTCTGTCACCTTCACTATTGTTATCAGCATCGGCACAAGGGAATGTAATTTTTAATGTGGAGGAGGGAGAGATGAGGAAGGTGTTGAAGGGGATCAATCCAAGGAAGGCTATGGGGCCAGATGGAGTTGCCGGAAGGGTATTGAAGGATTGTGCAGATCAATTAGCAGGAGTTTTCACTGGGATTTTGAATCAATCCCTATCCCAAGCTATTGTGCCGTCATGCCTAAAGTCTGCCATTATTGTTCCGATACAAAAAAAAAAAAAAAATATCCGGAAAACTTGAATGACTTTCGTCCAGTAGCACTTACACCTGTAATCATGAAGTGCTTTGAAAAGTTGGTACAGAACTTTGTTATTGCCTGTTTACCAGAGGGATTGGACACATTCCAATTCGCCTATAAAAAGAAGAGATCAACAGAGGATGCTGTGGCGTGTGCTCTTCATGCTGTTTTTGAACATCTGGAGCAGAGGGGGGGGCTATGCTAGATTGTTCTTTGTGGATTTTAGCTTGGCTTTTAACACCATTCTTCCACAACGTTTGATCTCTAAACGAAGGTCTAGGGCTTCCACCATCACTTTGTGGATGGATCTTGGATTTTCTGTCAGAACGTTCTCAGAGGATCCGGTTGGGCCCTTACACCTCTAATACTCTTAGTACCAACATTGGAACACCACAGGGATGTGTACTTAGCCCACTCCTTTATATTCTTTACACATTTGATTGTGTCTCTGCCTATCCTAGCAATAGGATCATTAAGTTTGCAGATGACACAACTGTGATTGGGCTCATCTCTGGCAAGGAGAGTGAGATGGCTTTCAGAGGTGAAGTGGAGAGGTTGACCAAGTGGTGCAGAATAAATAACTTGCACCTAAATATAAAGAAAACAAAGGAGCTTGTGGTGGATTTTAGGAGGCAGAAAACTGATATTCAACCACTGGTGATTGATGGGACTGGTGTGGAGAGGGTTACAGGTTTTAAATTTTTGGGCACTGAGTTACAGGAGGATCTGTCCTGGAGTGTCAACACAAGGGGGCTTGCAAAGAAGGCTCAGCAGAGACTATTTTTCTTGAGAACTTTAAGGAAAAACCATCTTCCACAAAAGCTGCTGCTGGCCTTCTATCATTGTGCAATTGAGAGTGTGCTTACTTACGGGTTATGTGTGTGGTATGGAAGTTGTACCCACCGGGATAAGACAGTGTTGCACAGAATCATAAGAATTGCAGAGAGTATTGTGGGCTGTTCACTCCCCACCCTAGAACAAATTTATACTACCAGGTGCCATTGTAAAGCATTAGATATATTAAGAGATCCATCACATCCTGGTCATTGCCTCTTTGAGTTGCTGCCATCAGGACGGAGATATAGAGTACTGAGGGCAAGAACAAACCGTCTCAAAAATAGCTTCTTTTTTAGAGCAATATTGGCCTTAAACGGAAATTCTGGACTTTGAAGTCAGCTTATTTTATATGTCATATTTTAGTCATTTTATATGTCATATTATGTGTTGTACCTGTTTTTAAATCTATGTGAAATGTTTTAAATGAGTTGAATATAGCAACCACAAAATTTCGTTGTTCCTGCAAGGGGGCAATGAAAATAAAGATTCCTATTCCTATTCCTTTTCCTATATCATATGAATCTCAATTAGAGATGGGCACGAAATGAGTAAAAAATTCATTTTGTTATTCGTTATTCATTTAATTATGCAATGAAACAAATAATGAACCGCTCCTTCAAATAAAAACAAAACAAAACAGAAATTTTAGTTTCATTCTGGTTCGTTTTTTGTTCCCGGTGTCGTCTCCTACCTGATGACAGGATGTTCTCCCACCACTGATGCTGCCACCAGCTGCAAAACAAAACATTTTAAAAAGAAAAAGAAAAAAAGTGCTGACCAGGCCCACGCTACAGCTGGTCAGTGGGCCACGTGGTCGGTGATTTTTAAAAATAAATAAAAATAAATAAATAAATAAATAAATAAATAAATAATCCAATCCCATCTGCAGGCCACTGAATCAGCCCGTGGGCTGCCCAACTGGCGCACAGTCAGCGCAATTCTAAATAAATAAATAAATACATACATAAATAAATACCCACCAACTCAGCCCGGGAGAGGCATGGTCGGCGCGAGTAAAAGAAAAGAAAAAAGAAAAGAAAGAAAAAAACTGTGTTGACCCAGCTGGTGCTTGAGAAAAAAAAAAATCTAAATCTAAAAATAAAAAATAAAAATAAAAACCTCTGGCCCCAAGCCAGCACCTCTCAGCTGTTTTTTTTTAAAAAGCCCCAGCATCAGAGACTTTTTAGTAATAAATTAAAAAATAAAAATAAAAAAGCCCTAACCACGCCATTTTGGCATTTCAGGCCCATCTCTAATCTTAATTGTATTGAATGCTATCCTAAGGATAGAGATAATACTAATGTTTTAATGTCACTGTATAATTCTGGAAAAAATACATTAAAAGTTAAGTTGTTGCACCAATTTCTAAACAAACAATTCAATATTTATCTTAAAAGTAATTGGACTTAAGTAGATCAAGCAGAGTAATTTACATTGTTTTGATTGGATGGGCTAATTTGGGCGACTAAGAATGTCATCATTTTTAGTAATTTTATTTTTTATAAACATTGAACGACATAAACATTTTGGACCACAACTCCCACAGACCTTTGTCAATGGCAATCTATGGTCAGAATTCTGGGAGTTGTGGTCCAAAACATCTGGAGGGCTGACAGCTGTCCACCCCTGAACTAGGGTGTAGTTGACACACTATTAAAGATTGATGCAGCAAATTCATTTTATAATTTTGATTTATCTACTCATGAGACTTGATTTCCATATTCATGTTAATGGTGACTAATTAGTCTGTTGAAAAGGAAATCAAATCAGAAATCCATTGTCTACCACCCAATACTCCCACTTTATTTTTATCAAGGTTTTGGAGAGGGTGTTGGTGTCTCCCTTCCAGGCAGTCTTGGATGAAAGTGTCTAGAGAATTGGTGACAAACGTTCGGCACTCCAGATGTTTTGGACCACAACTCCCAGAATTCCAATTTCTGAGCCTAGACCGCCAATGACAAAGAACTGTGGAAGTTGTGCTCTAAAACATCTGGAGTGTCGAAGGTTCACCACCACTGCTCTAGAAGCTTCTCCAAAGCTTAGAGGCTACACAGATGCAGAGTGGGCAGAAGATGGTACAGATAAGTCCGCTAGTGTTTTCTTGTTCATGTATGCTGCTGGCCCTATTCCATGGGAAAGTCACAGACAAGATGGTGTAGCTTTGTCTTACACAAGAGTCCAAATTTACTGCATGGAGAGAACCATTCTAGCTGGAGAAGCTGCTGAGTGAATGGGACTGAGGAAGAGACGCTGATTCAGTTGATGGAAGACAAGCAGAGCGACATCAAGTTGTCGCAAGTGAAAAGATGCATGCACGCACCAAGCAACATTAGTGTGAGATACCACCTAACTGAGAGGAGCATAATCAAGATTGATTACTATGCCACAGCAGAGATGACAGCAGACATCCTGACCAAGCTTCTTTGAGAGACCACTTTGTGAACTTGTCTACCATGGTGGGTCTTCAAGAGGTTGGCTGCGTACGAGTTTGATAAAAAGTGGCTTGAGGTTTTTTTGCATCCTTCCATGCTTCCTGTTGCAGGTGTGGCTGGAATAGGGCGGCTGTCATTCTTTCTAGTTCTAACCAATTGTTTCTTCCCTGCCTCACCACTGCCTCACCTCCCTGTCCCACCACTGTGCTCCTTTTTTCTCCTCTGTTGTCTGCTGGCAGTTGATAGTCTGTTGGATGTAGTGAGTGGGTCCATTGGGGCCTGTTGCTCAAAGTAGTCAGCCATTTTATAAGCTTCCTGTTATCTGTTCACTACAGGAAAATGAAAACTTAAAATTCTTTCTCCTACTAATTATTGAATTATTGAGATTGTAAGTGCCAGATGATGATGGAAAAAAGGAGGGGTTCTAATCCACGGAACTCAAAGGTATTCTGCTCTGTGAATATTTGCACTTCTGCTGTGCAGTTGCAGAAATATTGCCAGAAATTCAAAACTCTGCAATAGCTTATTCCTCTTCCATGTAATCCAAGCAGCCAACAGACCCATAGAAATACAGTGGTACCCCAGTTTAAGTAGTTAATTAATTCTCTGGGCCGTTTTATATTGTGAAAAAACTGAAAACCGAAATGCAGTTTCCCATAGGAATGCACTGAAAACCAATTAACTGAGGCATCCCCATTCTTTTCATCATGTGAACATCACCTTTTAATGCCTTACAAAAAAAAATGGAAACCAGGGCATTCCATTGAAAAAATTTCCTAAACCGAGGCATCCCCATTTCCAATAACTTCTTTTCTTAAACTGATTTTTTTGTTAACCGAGGCATTCTTAAACCCAGCTACCACTGTATATACACAAATCTGTAGAAACTTGCACATAAATTGCTTCAACACTCTTGTAAATCAGCTTGGGGCAGGGTGGTCCCAATTTGTACAGCAAACATTTGGATATGAATTAGACCGGATGATAATCACACACCATTACTTAATAATATTGTTATCGGACTGGTTTGGAATTTGGTTTGAAGCAAACTGTTTTAGATAGTACTACTTATTGCTAATTTGAATTATTGTATCCATTCTAATATTTCTGTGGTATAAACAATTTGAGGTCAAATTGTTTAGCAGAGTGGGCTATCAATCTGAGCAATAAATGAAACATTCCTTCCTTTCTCATGGGGAAGAAGTCTAGGCTGCCTGGTCCCAGTCTTTGCTTCCACTCTCTCAGCGATGGCAATATCAGCAAGCAACACCACTAATTTATTAGGCCTTTGTTCCTGATCAGAAACAAAGACAAATTGTGCGACCTAAAATGCTAATTACAGTCTACTTTGTCGTCTGTGCAGAGTGCTATCCAGAACTCTGGGATTTGTATATGGCCAAGATGGTTGAGAATGGAATGTTACATGGCCAGTAATCCAGGGCAGAGGCATTGGTGATTGTGGCATGCAACAATTATAGCAAGGGTCTTGGGCTGTGCTTGCAGATCTGCTGTTCTCAAGGCCTAATGCAACCAATTTATAACATTTTGTACTGCACTTAGCAATATTACTGTTGCCCTGTGTGCACCTGGAGTGCAGTAACATGTTTTGAGGGGCCATCTGGCAACCAACAAACTGAAACATCCTAAAGCTCAAAAAAGTGCCTTTTATGTAATGCTGAAAGGTTTTGGGAATTTATATTGGCTTCTCCAAAAGTTGATATGCCTTATTATGCGCCAGCCCAGGGACCTTTTATTTGTTTTTAAGAGAGAAGCCATTAAAACATGGCCACCCTTCTTTCCCAGGAAGTAGCACAGAGGAACAACTGGTTCCACCTGAGGATCTCTCCCTCATCAAAATTGATGAAATACAGGATCAGGTACATGTAGATGAACAGGCTGCAGGAGAGAAACTCCTTGTACTAGGGGATTCTATAATTAGAAATACAGAGGGATGGATTTGTGACAAGCATGATAACCGTATGGTCACTTGCCTGCCAGGTGCAAAGGTTCCAGACATCACGAGAAATATAGATAGCTTGTTAGAGAGAACTGGGAAAGAGCCAGTGGTCATGGTACACGTTGGTACCAATGATGTCGGGAATGCCAAGCGGTCTTGGAAGCCAAATTCAGGTTGTTAGGTAGAAGATTGAAGTCCCAGGCTTCCAAGGTAGCATTTTCAGAAATACTACCTGTTCCTCGTGCAGGACCCGCCAGGTAGGCAGAACTCAGAAGCTTCAATGCGTGGATGAGGCAACGGTGTCGAGAGGAGGGCTTCAGATTTATCAGAAACTGGAGAACATTTTCCGAAAAGCCAAACCTGTTCAGGAGGGATGGGTTGCACTTGAATCATGATGGGACCAGATTGCTGGCACTCAACCTCAAAAAGGCAGCAGAGCAGCTTTTAAACTGATAACTGGGGGAAAGCCGACAGGAGCTGCGTGGCATCCGGTTCGGAACACCTCATCCTCGGGGAATGAGGTTGGAGAGGGTAAAGAATCACATAGAGATGACATAGCAGGTATTAGCACTGGGAGAATAATGGAATGTGATAGTTTGTCTACTGAAAATAAAAGCTGTCTGAGGAAAAGAACAAAGCAGCAGCTGTTGTTGCGGGACCCACTGTACAGGTGCTTCTATGCCAATGCTCGAAGCCTCCGAGCAAAGATGGGAGAACTTGAACATTTGGCAGCTAGGGATAACATAGATATAATAGCCATAACAGAAACCTGGTGGAATGCGGAGAACCAGTGGGATACAGCAATCCCAGGCTATAAACTCTATAGAAGGGATAGATAGGGGCGGGTTGGAGGAGGAGTGGCCATCTATGTCAAAGAAGGCGTAAAATCCAGCAGAATGGAGATTGACAGAGGGTCTGACTCCACCATAGAATCACTGTGGGTTAAACTACCAGGTCCAAGGAGTGATGTGATAGTTGGGGTATTCTATCGTCCACCAGATCAAAAACTTGAGCGGGACCTTGAAATGAGGAGAGAAATCATGGAGGTGGCTAAGAGGGATAGGATAGTAATCTTGGGGGACTTCAATTATCCCCACATCGACTGGGCCAATGCGAGCTCCGAGCAAGAAAGAGAAACTGGGTTTCTCGACTTGCTGAATGACTGTGCCTTAGAGCAACTTGTCATGGAGCCCACACGAGAACAGGCAACTCTGGATCTAATACTGTGTGATACTCAGGACCTGGTCAGGGATGTGAATGTCACTGAGCCTCTGGGGAACAGTGACCATGCTGCAATCTCCTTTGCCATGCATGTTGGAGGAAGAGTATCAAGCAAATCAGACATAAAAACCCTTGATTTCCGAAGGGCAAACTTCCATCAGATGAGGAAACTAGTTAGAAAGAAATTGAAGGGGAAGGTTGGAAGAATCTGATCTCTTCAGAGTGCATGGAGCCTGTTTAAAACAACAATAATAGAGGCCCAGCACAAGTGCATACCACAAAAAAAGAGCTCCTCTAAGTCCAAGAGGGTGCCAGCATGGTTAACGAGTGGAGTTAGAGAGGCTCTAAAGCACAAGGAGAGGTCTTTCTATAAATGGAAATCCTCCCCAAATGAGGAAAATAAAAAGGAACACAAACTCTGGCAAAAGAAATGTAAGAAGATGATAAGAGAGGCAAAGAAAGATTTTGAGGAACGCATGGCTAGCAATATAAAGGGTAATAATAAAAGCTTCATTAAATATGTTAGAAGTAGAAAACGTGCCAGAGAACCAGTTGGCCCTCTGGATGGTGAGGGAGGAAAAGGGGAGGTTAAGGAGGACTTGGAAATTGCAGAGAAATTAAATGAGTTATTTGCATCTGTCTTCACGACAGAGGACTGTGAGCAGATTCCGCTGCCTGAATCTGCTCACAGTCCTCTTGACTAAAGAATTAAATCAAATACAGGTTAAAAAGGAGGAGGTTTTAGGTCTAATTGATAAATTGAAGATTAACAAGTCACCGGGCCCAGATGGCATCCACCCAAGGGTTATTAGGGAACTGAGAAATGAAATTGCAGATCTCTTAATGGTTATATGCAACTTGTCTCTTAAAATGGCCACAGTGCCAGAGGATTGGAGGATAGCAGATGTCACACCAATTTTTAAAAAAGGAAGGAGGGGGGACCTGGGAAACTACAGGCCAGTTAGCCTTACATCTGTCCCAGGTAAGATGGTGGAAAGCCTCATCCAAGAGAAAATCTTAAAACACATAGAAGAACAAACCTTGCTGAGAGAAAATCAGCATGGCTTCTGTAAGGGTAAGTCTTGTCTGACAAATCTTTTAGAATTTTTTGAAAAGGTCAACAGGCATATGGATTTGGGTGAACCGGTGGATATATTCTACAGTGGTACCTTGTATAAAGGAATTAATTCGTTCCAAATTAAATTATGTTAAGCAAATTTTCCTTTATACAAATTCCCATAGGAATGCATTGAGAGTGGAGTAATCCGATTTTTATGTTGTACGGATTTTCCCCATAGGTGATTATGTTAAGCAAATTTCCCCTATCTCCGGATTTTTTTATGTTGTACAGATTTTATGTTATACAAGCTGTTTGTTATACAAGGGTCCACTGTATCTGGATTTTCAAAAGGCTTTTGACACAGTCCCTCACCAAAGGCTGCTGAGAAAATTGCACAGTCAGGGGATAAGAGGGCAGGTCCTCTTATGGATTGAGAACTGGTTGAGATCCAGGAAACAAAGAGTAGGTATCAACGGGAAATTTTCACAATGGAGAGAAGTGAAAAGCGGTGTGCCCCAGGGATCTGTCCTGGGACCGGTGCTTTTCAATCTGTTCATAAATGACCTGGAGACAGGGATAAACAGTGAGGTGGCCAAGTTTGCAGATGACACAAAACTTTTCCATGTGGTAAAAACCAGAGAAGATTGTGAAGACCTCCAGAAGGATCTCTCCAAACTAGGGGAATGGGCCACAAAATGGCAAATGAGATTTAATGTAGCCAAATGTAAAGTAATGCATATTGGGGCAAAAAAATCAAAACTTTATCTACCAACTCATGGGTTCTGAGTTATCCATGACGGATCAGGAGAGAGATCTTGGTGTTTTGGTGGACAGCTCCATGAAGGTGTCTACCCAATGTATGGCAGCGATGAAGAAGGCCAATTCCATGCTAGGGATTATCAAAAAGGGGATTGAAAATAAAACAGCCAACATTATAATGCCATTATACAAAACAATAGTACGGCCCCACCTGGAGTATTGTGTACAATTCTGGTCACCGGCGCCGCATCTCAAGAAAGACATAGTAGAAATGGAAAAGGTGCAGAAGAGAGCAACTGAAATGATTACTGGGCTGGGGCACCTCCCTTATGAGGAAAGGCTAAAACATTTGGGCCTCTTTAGTCTGGAAAAAAGGCGCCTGAGGTGGGATATGATTGAGACGTACAAAATAATGCAGGGCATGAGTAAAGTGGATAGAGGGAAGCTCTTCTCCCTTTCCCAAAATACCAGAACTAGGGGACATACACTCAAATTGAGGGCTGGGAGAGTAAAAACTGACAAAAGAAAATATTTTTTCACCCAGCGCGTTGTAAGTCTATGGAACTCCCTGCCACAAATGTGGTGATGGCATCTGACCTGGATGCCTTCAAAAGGGGATTGGACAGATTCCTGGAGGAAAAGTCCATCACAGGTTACAAACCATGATGGAGATGTGTAATCTCCAGTCTTAAAACTGGGGTACTTCAAGGGCCAGATGCCGGGGAGTGATATCACGAAACAGATATCTAGTCTTGTGCACTCCCAGACGCATCTGGTGGGTCCGCTGTGAGATACAGGAAGCTGGACTAGATGGGCCGTTGGCCTGATCCAGCATGGCTCTTCTTATGTTCTTATGTTCTTATGTTCTTGTGACTGATTCTGACTGGACTTAAATTAATTCAAGCTCAAAAAAGGTCATGCCCAAATTAACAGACCTAGCTATCCTATACAGATAAAACTAGGGCTGCTGAAAGCAACAGATCTATGAAAATCGAGATTCATTTTGAAATGCCTGAGCTCAGCAAACAACAATAACAAAAAACCACCAAGCCTTGCCTAACTCCACCCATTCAGGCATCAAGCATCTCTGCAAAACTGCTAAAGCACTGAAATAAGTGTAATTTTTCTCTAGTCCTCCCTCCACCCTTTAAATAAATTATTTCATCTTTATTATTTTTCTGAACGGAATGGGAAGGATTGTCTGCTTAGATTCTCTGAACTGAATCTAGGCGTTTGTATATTCCAATGAATACTGGAATTCCATCGAAGGAGAAATGAATTTGGTTATTTTTGTCAGTCCATTGTTTTGAGCCATATGTGACTTGTTTTTTTTATTTTTTTATTTTCCACAGCTAACCATTCAACAAATAGAAAGATACTGTAAAATAGTGCCTATGAATAAATAATAGGTTTGACTCATAAGTGAACAAGTGTTAAATGACTCTTTCTGTCAGCTCATTAAAACTGTTTACCTAAACAAAGTGATGTCCCTTTCCCCCAAATTTACATAACCCAAATAAACTCAGTTTTATGTGTTTTTTCCACCATTTTTAAAAAATATGCTTTCTAGCCTCTGTTAGATCTCGACTTTCCTTCTGTTATCGAACTAATGTATCCTAAAGGTGAAAAGTAAAATTTAAATTGGTGACTTTGGTTGGAACAAGTATATGGATAAATATGGGTTGAAGCTGCTCATATTTGAGTCCCACTGTTTTCAAAAGGAGAGGATTAAGCACTTGTTAATTTCCCTATCAAACTCAGGGCTCAGTCACGCCTGTCAAAAGAACTCCAGTTATACCCATTTGGCCTTTTTTTAGATTGTCACATAACTTGCCTGGCTAACATCAATTCATTTGCCCCAGCGATCAATTTATTTTCGCCCTTGCCAAGAGGGTTTGCTTTAAGTTGTGCTAATGTTGTCTCACTTCATTCCTTCTCTTTTCAGCATGGGTGATGTTGCTGCCAATTTGTTGGCATTGCAAATAGGTTTGGGTTTGGGGGGACTGCGGCCCCTTTTATAGCCGTTGCTCTTACACCCTTTAAAATAACTTTTTAATGTGCATATGGACACATTACTAATAGTAGCCACAGTTGAATACATTGCTCAGAAAGAGAAAGAAACAGATGGTGTCCAAGAGCAGATTTTGAAAGCAACTCCTCGGAGAGGCGCTTAAGTGGGTAGACAACTGTGGTGGTCCAGACATTTTAAGTAGTACTTCTCTCTTCACAAAGCAAATTTCCTTTATGAAATTAAAGTGTAGTCCTACCAAAACCTAAGAATTACACGTTTTTGCTTTATCTTGCCAAGTAATATGTCTGTGAAGATTCTCAGTCATCCAAGGGAGTTTAACTGGAAGTTGAGTCATGGCAACTGGACTTCTTTTCTTGAGAGATTGAAACGTTACGCTGCTCATCCAAACACCTTCGTCAGCTGTCTGTATGACGAAGCTGTTTGGATGAGCAGTGAAACATTTCAATCTCTCTCTCTCTCTCTCTCTCTCTCTCAAAAAACAAAAACAAAAAAAAGAAGTCCAGTTGCCATGACTCATCGTTCAGATCTTGCCAAGTAACTCCAGTTACCCATGTACTGCTTGTTGTAATTTGCTTCTGAAGTTCTGACATATGGCAACTCTAACCCAGATATTCCAGCCAATATATTTGGTCCCATCTTCATGTATGCACCAAGTTGGTTCAAGTTGTCCCCAGCTTGTTTCCAAGATGTTCATGTAGTGGCTTACCACCCTGACCCTAATAAGTTTCCATGGCCAAGCAAGGATTTGAGCCCAGATTTCCTGGCTCCTCATCTGTCACTCTAATTACTAGACTACACTAGGGTGTGTCATTTAGATTTTTTTAAACACAATTTTGAATAAGGGAGTCTAAAAAATATCTTTTCGTGTCAGGAATTCAAGTCCACTTTTTATTGGAAAACCTTTAGCTAGATAAATCTGCACTTAAACAAAAGCCACATTGACTGCACTCAGAAAATAGCATACACTGATAAGAAACATGTATTTTCTGTTGTATGAAACACACAATTGGCATAAAAGACATATTTTCTCATCTTCTTTCCATTTTTTCCTGTTATGTTCTGGCAAATCTGGCAGACTAGTTTGATATTGAAGAGGGAACAGGTTTGTTTTCCATGGCTTCAGAGACTAGGACTCGGGGCAATGGTTTCATACTACAGGAAAAGAGATTCCATTTGGACATTAGGAAGAACTTCATGACAGTTGGAGCTATTTGGCAGTGGAATATGCTACCGCGGAGGGTGGTTGAGTCTCCTTCTTTGGAGGTTTTTAAACAGAGGCTGGATGGCCATCTGTCGGACTCGGAAATATTGTGAAGGGGGTTCCTGCATGGCAGGGGGTTGGTCTAGATGGCCCTTGAGGTCTCTTCCAACTCTATGATTCTATGATTCTATGATGTGGTCCAACAGAACTTGTCTTGTCTCTCTGACCCTTAATGAAAGTAAGTTCATCTACAAAGATCTTCAACTCCTTATGACAGGCCTGTCCAACAGGTAGACCGGGGGCTACCAGTAGCCCGTGAAGGGTTCAAAAGTAGCCCGCCAGCCATCAATAAAAAATGTGAGGGAATAAGTTCTCCACCTCTATCTCCCCCAACCCAAGAACCACCACTGCCCCAGCAAAGCTCTGGGTCTGCCAGCCCACTGTCTCAGCCAAGCGGGGCAGATCAAGGGCCATGGCACAGTCCCCTGCTCTCCCTACTGGCCAGATGCTCAGAACAGATAAAATTCATAAGTAGAGGTTTTAGTGTAGTAGCCCTCAGGCACTTTCATCCAGAAAAAGTAGACCTCGGCCCGTTCAAAGTTGGACAGCCCTGCCTTATGACATATACATTGAATACAAGCTTCCTTTTTCTACTCTGTAGCGCAACCAGTTTCACAACAAAGCATAATTTTACACGTGCAGTTAAGGATGTCAAGTTTTAAAATGAACGCCTCTTGGGCATGTAGCTTTCTCCTACCATGAGATGTATTCTTAGCTTGCCATCAGTGTAACGTAAATTAAAGAGTGAAGAAGCCTGTCTTAAAGGCCAAATGTAAACATCTCTAATATTAAGATGAAATGCCTAGACTGTACATCTGAAATCATAAAGGAATGTGAGCAAAGGCCGAAGATGCATTCCACCCAAGAAGCAAGTGAACTCTGATTGGTCTAAGAAGTAGACATGTGACTGGTTTTCCCATGCTGTGAAAAGAGACGGAAAGAGACAGAAAGAAGGATTTTTCCCTGAATTGTTTTTTTGCATATGGACTATTGCTAATGCTTAACAATGTCGAATTAGAATTAGTGAAGCCTTTGCCTCTGAAGATTGCTTTAGATTTTCCAATGTTAGGAAGGGAAATCGTGTATTTTTATTTTTCATTAAGACAATATTCCTGTGAAACCTCATCAGTTAAATAAAAGCTTTTACTTATTATATGAATGAATAATTGTTTTGGTAAGTAAATACAGCCAGGCTGGGGGATTATTAAAGAGCCCTTTTAGAAGGGGAACTAACTCCTCCAGATACCAGTTAACAGCAGCTGCAGTTGTCTGAAGACTGATGGATCTGGGAAGAGGAGCAAGCCCCGTGCAAAGTTCCAGCACAATCAGCTATCTTGAATCTTCTGTAAGATTGTAGTTTTTGAATTTATAACAGGGAATACAAATGTCCTGTTAGCAAGTTCCCACTTCTCGATTACTTTGGGATCAATGTTCTTTGCAAGACGCTTGCTGGATGGTTTCTAGCATCCTCACCACTTGGTTCTCATATCAATAATCCATATCTCAGGACATATTGTTTAGGGAGCCCATTTTGAGGCTTGGAAACCCAAGGGACCTGGCAGCGCTTAGAAAGCCATTAGCCTCTGGATGTAGCATCATGTCCACAGTGGGGCATGAACCCAGCATGGGAGCCAGGTCCAGATCAGCCTTCTGTGGAGGATGATGCAGAAGGAAGCCACAGGGCAGAAAAAGAGGTCCTGGCACTTCAAAGATTAAGGTATATAGGTTACGTGACCAGAGACCCTTCCTCTCTTCCCTACGGTCAATGATTAATGACCCAGCCTTGTTTACTGTACCTAATAAAAAGCTTCAATCTGTTTGGGAGGGCCAACTCAGAGCACTCTGCTTGAACCCCACTGATGTGTCATGTAGTCATTCTTACACCTGGTGGCCCATATGGGGACCGCTGAGGCCCACTGAGGCAAGAAGACATCGCCCAGCACTGAACCCAGAAGGCACAGAACACATGGCTCTATCTTCATCTTCCTTCACCTGGCAAGGGTTTCAAGACTTGTCCCTCATCCTCAAGGATCCCAAAAGGTTAGATGGGAGCAGACCTTTCAGGATAGGACCAACATTGCACAGAGCTTAGAGAACTTAGTCAAAAAAGCAGGGCTTTGATTGAGCCAGGAACAGGGCTTTGGCAGTCAGGGTCTCCAGGACAAAAGTCCCTGAGAGAGTCAGGCTGGGAGAAACTTGGAAAGAATATGGAGGCAGAGCTTTCCACTCAGGTTCACATCCAAGATGCAGGTCGGGCTGCAGAGAAGCAATGGGGACCCATTCCAGGAGTGGAAATGGCCTCATTACGCATACCTGTGAAAATCACAGGTCCCATACCAATCAATGTCTCACCAGCATGCAGCTAAGAATCCCACCCCAGGAAAGGGAAGCATGTGGGGAAAAAAGAGAGATGGGGAAGAAACCTAGAAATGACAGGAATTTAAAACAGAATTGAAAGGGCCAACATCAAAGTCTTCAGTCAAGGTGGGTCTGGGTGGAGACCACTCCCAAGAACAGAATGAGAGAAAAAACTAGAGATGTAGCCTGTGCTACATCTGATTGACGCTTGAGTTAAAAAAAAAAAAAAACCCCAACCCGGCCAGCACGCAACAAAAAAATTAAAAATTAAATACTGTATAAAAAATAAAAACACAGAGGCCCGGCCCGGAATGAGTAAAAGAAAATAAAAAATGCACCAACCGGGCCTGGGAGCCGCATGGTTGGCACTGTAAAATTAAATAACAAATTAAAAAGTGCTGGGAATTTAAAAAATAATAATAAAAATAAATAAAATAAGTTGGTTCCGCCTGTGGGCCAGCTGGTCTGGGCAGGGAGTAAAAAATAAAAATAGAAATAGAATTTTTAAAAGGGGGGCATGGAGAAGCCAGCATCTCTCAGCTGTAAAAAAACAAAACAAAAAACAAAACACAGCCCCGGCATCAGATACTTTTTAGTAATAAACAAATAAACATAAACATAAAAAGCACCAACCACGCCAAAAAAGAGAGAAAAAGTAAAAAGTAAAAAGTAAAAAATGAAACAAAAAAATGAAATACAAAACAATTTTTTAAAAAGAATTTATTTTGTATTAAATGAAACAAAACGGGTGGAGAAACGAATAACAAAATGAAATGACACTTTGGCTTTTTTGCCCATCTCTAGAAAAAAACATGCCATACCAAAAAATTTGCCTCAGAAAGGGCTGAAAACTTCACTCCAGAGAGCTGTACAGCAAGCTCTGGAGTCAGTTCATCCACAACATTTCCCTGCCGTTAGGAAACATTCTAGCCAAGACCAGGATCATTGGGAAGATTTGCCCAGAGAAATGCCTAGAAGCCACATCTTGGGCCAGGTGCAGGTGCTGCAAGCACTGGAACACTTTCAGCGTGAGAATTCCACCGCTCTGGGAAGGCATGATTACATGGGTCAAAAGTTGAAGGTGCCTCCAGAGCATGTGCAAAGTTCAGCTCACAGCTTAACCAAGCCAGAGCTGAATACAGGAGGACAGCTAGAGAAGTCCACCCAATGCTGACACAAAGCAGAGTTGCCTCACATCCAAAGAGAAATGCAGAGATCAAAGGCAAGCTCTCAGAGCATTGCAGATTTAGGGCACCTCTATTCCAGATTCAGAGAAAAGCTCTGGAAGGCCAAAGGGCTGCCATGGGTAATGCCATTAAGAATCGGGACGATATTCCTTCAGGGTTAGTTGCAGACACTTCCTGCCAGTCTTTCCAAATTCCCTCTAACCAGTTCCTGAGATTCACAAATGTCACCCCTTTCCTTTGTCCCTAATCATCAGAAAAATGCCCTTTCTAAGCCAGAGCAGAGAAATCAGCAAGCCAAATGCAATTCTCTCTCTCTCTCCTACCCCCATCACAAGTGGACAGCAAAACTTCCAGCTTGCCATGAGTTCTCCCTCAGAGTAGACATCAAAGCATGTAGATTTCCATGAGAAAAAAATCCAAATGCCCTCAAGTCCCATTCAGAAGCCAAGGGAAGGCCACACTCGTTAACCACAATGAAATTCCTTGCTCTTGAAACTCAGCCTGTTTTACCTGATGCATTCCCAAAGGGAAATAAAAAAAATCACAGATGCTGCTTTAGCCTTTGGCTCTGTGGTTGAGTCAAACTATCCAGCAGCAGCTTGCCCCCCTCCCCCCCCAAGGTCGGAATAATAGGCGAGACAAGGAGCTGGATTGCCACTGTGGCCCACGTTTTGTTCAACTTCAACCACATTTAATAATCCAAGTGAGGGCTGCGTTTGTGCGGAGAACCCTTGGCCCTGGGGTAATGAACTTGACCCTGCCCAAGGGCATTGTCGGATACGGGCGATCCCCCCGGTCCCCGGGGGTTCCATTCAAATGCGGCTCCCCCCTGGCTGACCAAGCTAACCTTCCCCACAGGAGCAGGGTGCCGTCTTCTGGTGGCCCCTGCTCTGCTTGGGTCTGAAATGCCCCTTCGCTCCAGGCGCTGTGATCTCAGGGTCGGCAGCGTCTGGGGGTCAGAGGCCTGTTGGCCAGCATTTGGGGCTCACCTAATGCCAAGTTCCCCGCACTACCCGCCAGCGTGGCCAATGCCACGCCACTGAAGCTAGTGTGGGATAGGCGAAAAATCCTTGCCCCCTTCAGAGCCAATTGCAGAAAGCAAGGCAAAAATTCCTATCCGACCCCCTAAGGCGACCACATGAAGCCACACTAGCCATTAAGTGAGCAGTGGGCGGGTGGGTGCGTTGCTGACCAGGTGAGAAGAGGCTGAGCAGGGGAGGGGGCTGGGTATAAGAGGGGAGCACTGGGCCCAGCCCCCTCCCTATCTCGCGATGCCACATTGGTCTCGCCCATCCCCCCCCCCGACAAGCCGTTGCCGGGGCGACCCTTAGAGCCAAAAATGAAAGCAGATAATATCTTCAGGGGAGCAGAAGGACGCCTGCAAATGATTTTTGCTCCAACAAAGCAAGTAGTCGCAGTCTCTTAGGTTGATTTTTCCCTACCAAGAGCATGCCAAAAGTGGTCGAACAAAGAATCCAGCAGCAGAATCTCTCCTGGGTGTGCGTGAGTGGCGAACAAACATGCATTCCAAAGGGAGTTGGAAAGGAACAGCCAGTTTGCATGGCCTCTGTGAAAAGACAATTGTCTCTTACTTCGAGTCTTAAGAGAATCATTAACAGCCTGTCTCTTTACCTTAACACAGAGAAGTAATAGAATCTGCTTCAGTGCCTGGATGCTTAAGGCAAAACAGGAAGCCTCAAGCAGACAACAGAGCCCATGTGCCTTACATTTTTAGCTCAAGCAAGCACAAAAAACCCAGGGCTTGTGCATTGTCAAGCCAAACCATCATCCCCACAATTCTGGAGGCAGGAAAAAGCTCACAGAGCCACCTAAGGAAATGTATGAATGCAAACTAATGTCTGCATTTTTCTCTCCGAATATCTGCCAAAGTTTAAAAAGAATTTTCTGCAAGGTTATATTAGATGCTCAACACCTGCAATTTGAAAAAAGCAAAAAATGGAGAGAGAACCTCCACGCTTATAATGGAAGAATAAAGTACCAGATGCAAACAAATTCAAAAAATTAGTTGTGAAACTTTGCAATCATATAACTCTGGGAGAAAGGATAGGGTCTCTCTTTTTCTCTCTATCCTCATAGGTATGGATCCATGCAGATGGACACCAGCCTCATGGGGAACACAAGAGAAAGTCCAGTCTCACCTGCAAAAGCACCCACATCCCAGGGAACACGCAACAGCAGTGTGCAGCACATGTGAGCAGACCTAACCGTCAGGCTGGTGGGCAGATGGAAGGAGGAGGAGCGCCCTAGCTGCCATGCCCAGGGAGGCCCCAGGCACTGAGGGCCAGTCCACCGAGGCCACCCACAGGCCGCAATCACCATGCCTCTCTCCGACGAAATCAGGCACCAGGTCTGGTCCAATGCCACACGCTGCTGCCAGCCCCCAAGAATCCCTGGACCCACACCTGCTTGCCTGCCGTCCCGCTGCAACCCCCAGCCAAGGGGCATGCTCCCACTGGATAGTGCTTCTCTGCCTTTCCCTTGACTAAGGATTGCTAAGCCTTAGCCATTGGAAAGGAGGACTGCTAGTGGGAGGGCTCACAGCTTCCTTTTCCTCCCCCCCTTCCAGGCACCCCCAGATTGCTGCACTCAGGGCAGATGTACCCTTCCACCCCCTTAGATACACCCCTGCTTTTTATCACCCCTCAATTTTTTCAGTTTTGAAAGTCAGAAAACGCGACACGGCCTAACATGACACTGGGGCTAATTTAACCTTCACTCTAGATCAGGGATGCTAAATATTGTTAACAACTTGCCCAGTTGCCCTAGCATCAAGAACCTTTTAAGGCATGTTCTTGGTAAATTAGAACTAGTTTAGCAAGAAGAGAAAGTGGCAGGGATTGATCAACTTGCAATTGGAATTTTTAAATGCACAAGAATTTTTTGTTTTGTTTTTTAAAATCAGTTGGAGAGTGGTAGATCTAGTTCAGGGATGGAGTAGATTGCAACTTGGAGCAGAGTCCTAAAAGTTCATTTTTACATCTGTCTGCAGAGGATTTTGTTACAGGCAAGTGGAAAAAGAACCAGCCTTGGGACAAGCAAATTACCATGGATGTTACACTTACTGGTGCGCATTCCTCACACATTTCCCCCAGCTGTTCTGCTGTTGAGCCAGTTAGGCAACTAAGAACTTTTAATGAGAAAACAGTAAAGAGCTACTTCTAGTGAATCCAATTAAATAAACTGAGTGTGATGCTTACAGGGCTTTGAGTGTGTGTGTGTGTGTATGGCCTAAGCTCCAGTAACAAGAAAACTTTAAAATAAAGGTGTTTAAGATAACTGGCAACCCACCAGCTTCTTCCTACCAGTTCTGGTTCTCTAAAATGAGAACAATTTTGTATTGTTCTCCCATTGCACGGAGCCTGTAATCTGTGCCTGCCTGCTCTGATTCCTCCCATACCCAAACAGGTGATATCCCTCAGGCTGAGATACTTATGCTCAGAGGAAAAATCTCAATACATTTTTACTGTTTCTTAAATATATCTATACAGTGGTACCTCAACGTACAAATTTAATCCATTCTGAATGCATGCTCTTAAGTCAAACTGCTCTTATGTCAGGG
This sequence comes from Phrynocephalus versicolor, assembly GCA_023846285.1. Lineage (NCBI taxonomy): Eukaryota > Metazoa > Chordata > Lepidosauria > Squamata > Agamidae > Phrynocephalus > Phrynocephalus versicolor. The sequence goes on along the minus strand of JAHTLZ010000074.1, from coordinate 19,417,777 downwards.
TACCTATCTAAAAAATTGAAAAAAAGTTAAAAAAGAAAAAAGAAAGAAAAAAATGTAAGTCGAGCAGACCATACCTAAAATTTGTAAGGCGGCAGTTAAAACACCAACAGTTTCCCGCTCTTAAGTTGAATTGCTCTTAAGTTGAGCTGCTCTTAAGTCGGGGTACCACTGTACAATTAAGTATGTAAACAGCACTACATGCTGATGTATGAAATTTGTCACATGTCTTCCAACTTATTGTTTTATATTTCGGCATGGAGGAGCATGGATTTTGCCAGCCTGATGACTAGCAGGGCAGGGCAGCCAAACTCTCAATTCAAGGTAACACAGAGAAAAAGAATGCTCCCTTCCTATCACATGGCTGCCTCATTCTTACGCACCTCTGTTTGCTTTCTGGCTCTGACTCAGTTTCAGAATTCAGGGGCTGTGGGGTTGGCACTTGAAAAACAACAACAAGGTACTGGCTTGGGGCCAGCAGCTCAAAAAGCCCCCACTGGGGACTTTTAACCCGCCCCAAATCAAATAAAATAAATTAAAAAAGGGGCACTGACCTGGCCCTAGGGGTGGCCAGGTCAGCTCTCTAAAATAAAAGGGGGAGGGAATTAAAAGAAGCTCCAACCCGGCCCCAGGGGCCGCATGGTCAGTGCTTGAAGAAAAGAAAAAAACGAGGCACTGGAAGCCAGCGCCTCAAAAAGCCCCTGCCGCTGGGGTCAGGATCAGCCACTGCCGCTGCTGCCGCCACCCAATAAGGACCGGAACCGGTTCGGATTGGTTCGGGTTTGTACAATTTTTTAAAAATTTGTACAAACCGAAACCCAAACAGAACCAAGAGTGGGCCCGAAACAGATGAACCTGAACCATAGGTTTTCTGTTTCGTGCCCACCTCTATTAGCTAGAGTATTTAGGGGAAAGAAAACAACTTCAAATGTTTCATTTTTAACAATTTTGGTTTTAATCTTCTTCGTTCTACAACTAAGCTACTTGATACTTTCCCCTTTCCCTTCCCCTCCCCATTACTATAATCATTAGTTTAAAAATAAACACCTTAAGTAATCTACAGAAATAATCTATTACTATTCCTTCCTTTAAAAAGCATTCATTAAGAAGTAGGCCTTGCTGCTCCATATTAAATTGATAAAATATCTGAACAAGATGCAATTGGGTTTCATCAGCAGAGTGGTAGTGCCAGACCACACCAGACCAAATCCCAGCAGCTGATTCCTGTGTAAATCAGTTTCCCACTTCTCACTCAGACACAAAGCAATGGTCAGGGCTGTTTTCCAACAAGAGGGTTTCCTGTAAACAATCTTGACTGTTGCCTTTGGTGTTGTGACCTTTCAGTCTGTCCTTTGCTATATAAAACGTGGCATCTTTTTTCCTGCTGGCAACATGGCCATGATATTTTGAAGCAATATTGGACCATTTCTTGGCTTTCTGAATCATGAGTACAGACTCACAACATCCCACATTCACACAGTTTTGTGTG
>JAHTLZ010000074.1:19400501-19411226 GCA_023846285.1 Phrynocephalus versicolor | reverse complement strand
TAAGTAAGTAAGTAAGTAAGTAAGTAAGTAAGTAAGTAAGTAAGTAAATAAATAAATAAATAAATAAATAAATAAACAGGTGCTCAGGTTCTTTTCCTGGGAGATACAGCAAGCTAGGAAGAATAATTACAATGCCAGCACAGAGCAGCATCTTTCCTGTAATGTATTAATCATTATTCCAGGGCATTCGGGAGCACAAGAATGCCCTGGCTGAGCATTCAGTGTCCAGTGCAGAACAATGGGTCAAAAAGAAAAGAAAAGGAGACTTGGATCACATTTGTGCAGGAACCCAGGCATTCCCTGTGATGTGCAGGGAGTCTTGACATGGCAAGGCCTGGAAAATTACCAAGAATGAGCCATGCGAAGGATAGGCCCCTTGTTCCATCTCTGCTGGTGCTAAAGGCAGAAGCCTCTCGTTTTTGCTATAACATCTCTATTTTCTTTTTAAGGAAATAGGGAGATCAATGGGAGGAAAAATGGCATCAAGCTGGATCTTCATAGGGAAGCGGAGAGAGTTTTGGATCCAATATGTAATCGGGCAAAGGCTGGTTCAAGACCTGAAACCAGTGGGGCACACTGCCACCTGCACATTTCTTTTCCTTCCTGGTAAACCAAAGAAGAACCACCACCCCAATTGCAGGAAACATGAAAGTAGTCAAAATGCTTGAAATAGAACTGAAAATTTAGCTCCTAGTGGCTTCAAATAAGTTTGTGTTTCCTCAAATCAGCTTAACCAGCGAACATATTGAGAAATTTACAACATAAGTAAAAATGGATGCTTGGAGAGAACTCACTAAAAATCCATGAGTCTTCTTCCTCTTCCTGACTCTCTTCCTCCTCAGTTTTCTTTACTTATGTGGAAGTGATGCCTATAGTCTCCTCTCCAGAGATGCTCCAAAATCCATTAGTGGATGGGAAGTAATCATGTCTTCTGTAGAACAGTGGTTCCCATCCTTAGGTAACCAAAGATTAAAACACCCAAAAGCCTTCACCATTTGCTGTGCTGGCCAGAACTGATGGAGTTTGTTCCAAGAACATTTGGGTTAACCAAGGTTGGGACCAGTGCTCTAGAATCATTTGTCCTGTCCTATATCCAGGGATGAGACTTTAAAATGCATAGGGTGTTAGACTTACAATTAAGGTGCAGCGTCTTTTCCTATATGTTTATTTGGGGTTTCCTTTCTTTCCTTTCTTAAAGGAGATCGTTTCCTCATGTTTCCTTGTTCTCTTGTTTGCAAACACCAAGCTTTTTTTAGAATTCTAAATGGTTTGAGCTAAATGTCTTCCTGGGGTTAAAAAAAAAAAGAGCTTATGCCAAAGAAAGGTTCAAGTGAGGTGTGTGTTTGTGCGTGCATTTAAACAACACATATTCAATGCATAAATCACAACTGGACATGAGGAGGGGGGGGGACATGACCTCAGGCTCTCCTATAGAATGAGGGTGATCAAACCTGGTTATTTAAAGCTTAAGAATGTTTTGGTTCAAGTCTGTCTGCTGGCTCATGCTTCACTGGGTATCTGATATGGCCTTTTTAAGCCCTATATAAACTGTACAAGCAATTGATTTTTGTAATGGTACAGCCTGATGTAATGCAATGTGACATTGCATTTGGCTAATTCCCAGAACCCCACAAGCCAATATCAATTTTACTTAAAGCTGTTTTCCAACAACTTCTGAAGAGGTCATTTAGGGGATTTTCCTCTAACAACATCACCAGTTGTGGCTAATGTTCGAGAACACAGTTTCGCTCACGTGCGTCAAGTGCGTCTTTGAAAATGGCAATGGACTCAAGCAGAGTCTCATCACTGGTTTCATTTCAAACAGGTGTTTCTCTTACTTTTTTAAACATGCATTGCGGTGGAGGAACATTATAATGTAATTGGACAGTGACTCACCTCTTTGACCAAATGGCCCGGAAAATTGATGAAGCATGCTTGATTGTTCAGTTTTTTTTAAAGCCTGTGCACTTCATATCATTACAAGAACATTACTGAAATTCTCATTTTGTAGTTTTTAATTCAAACCTAAGGATATTGGGGACAAGGGACATTAGTGGCAGGCACATAACCACTCTGCTATGTCTCATGGACATGACCCTGACACAGGAATCCATGCTCAGGGTCAAACAAAACTTCTCCCTTTAACAGTGCTGGGGTTAGGGGTGCCAAACTCCTGTGTAGTTCAAAATCTATGTATAACTCTTGTGCACCCCCTCACCCAAACCTAACTATGAAACATAAACAGTTGATTAAAACATGTTACAGTACGATCCCCGCATCCTCTGAGTCACCTACTGCAGATTCAGTTGTCTGTGGTTGGTGATCAGCAGGAGGCAGCAAGGAGGGGGAAAAGTTAGAAATGAAACACTGCCCTGATGCCCACCACCCTCCTCCTCCTCACTGCTGCTGCTGCCACCGCTGCCATGAATCAGCCACCCACCCTCTGGAGGGGTTGGGTGGGGACTCACCCAGCTGGCCAACCAGCCTTGGAAATTCCCAGTTAGGTCCCAGGTGGCAGAAGTTTTGAACTTCCCGCTTAATCTTGCAATCTGCCACTCAGGACCTGAGCAGGAAATTCAGAGGCCGGTTGGCCAGGTGGATCTTTAAAGTCTCCACCTCACCCCTCCGGAGGGTGCCTGGCAGGCAGCATCAGTGGCAGTGTTAAGGAAGAAAACTTACTTCCACCTCTGCTGGAGAGGCACCCTCTGGAGGGGTGAGGTAAGGACTTTAAAGACCTACCCGGCCAACTGGACTTTGAATTTCCTGCTCAGATCCCAGGCAGCAGATTGGACGTTTGAGTGGGAAGTTCAAAACTTCTGCCACCTGGGACCCAACCTGGAAGTTCAAAGGCCGGTTGGCTAGCCATGAGGCTTGGAAACTAGAGCCGGAAAGAAGGACAAAATGCGAAGTAGACAGGTAGACACCGAACCAGAATACGAAAATATGATGCAGAAGAGAGGACACTAACTGCACATTAAAAACCACGTGACTGCCCGAAAAAATATGCATATATATATATTCTGATCTGCCAGCAAAAAAGCTGCTACAAGTTATGCAACTGGCCTCCCACCAGCATTTCAGGATTTTGGCCATGTTTGTACTCAGAGCCCAGAAACAACAACAACAACAACAACAACAAATAAATAAATAAATAAATAAATAAATAAATAAATAAATAAATAAATAAATAAATAAAACCTGTTTTTTTTCCATTTCTTGTGATCTTTGAAGTGATTTGATGATTGTGGGCCACTGCCTACTTCCCTGTGGAGTAAATTCCGCTGAATTTAGAAGGGTGTACCTCTCTTAGCAGGAAAAAAAATCACAGAGCTAGTGAGGTAACTAATAAATTCTGCACCTCTAGATCACAGGTTTTTTCCCTCCCACATTTACTGTTCTCTTTGTTCTTCTCATCCCATCTGGTTATTTTCTTTGTTGACTGCCAACATTTTCAATATGTTGCAGAGGCTTTTCATGTTTGGGTCAAGTATCTGCTGTTATTCCTCCTGGCCTAATATGTACCACACAATATTATCTGCCTCTAGTAGTCATAATCTTTCTTTGAACCCTTTTGCTCGAATGGACATCTTGAGATTTTGAATGCTTCTCCCTTTTCTGACATCTTTCTGTTCCTTTGCCTTCATTTCCCCACCTCCCATTTAGGGGCCCTTAACATAGCACAGTGTTCTGCTCCTTCTTCCTACCCCCTGTGTTTCCATCTTTATCTTTAGGACTATAAACTTGGTTCTTCTCTTCTTTCTCTTCCATACTGTAAGAGTGAATCCCCAGAAATTCTAAGAGCACTGCTATTAACTATAAAATCAACAGCTGCACAGCAATGACAGAGGACTTCAAGACTCTTGCAACTCTCTTGAATATTTTTAAAAGAGCATCGGGTAAATTCATGGGGCAGGACACTATCAAGGAATATGAGTGATGACTCTGAAGTACCTTCAAGTATCAGAGGCAGTATGGCTTTAACACTGAAGATACTTCAGAGTCAACCTAACTAGTATTTGTTCAGAGTAGTGGGACTCCATGAATACCTGTTGCCCAGGAACAGAACAGAGCAAATGGTACTGAGCCTCTATCCTGCCAGGGGTCACACTGCTGACTGTAATTTTGCAATTTGCAACCAATTTTCCTTCTGGCAACCTATCATTTTATGGGATGATTGCATTGCCCATCTCTTGGGAGCAGCCTCAGGTAAATAAAACATAGCCTCAGGGAAACAGAAAATGGTCACTGGATGAAAATGATTGCCATCAGCAAATGCATTGGGGAATGAATTCAGGATAAGCCTTGTATCATGTTTCATGGATTCCCCGTAGGCACCTCATTGCTCCTTGTGGGCATAAAATGCTGGATTTGATATAGCTTGGGTTTGATCTGGTGTGGCTCCTCTTCAGTTCCTTCATGTTCTTAAAGAAATGTGCTTGCTGTGCAGCTACATCCCACCCCGAACCCCCACCCCACAGCTCTTCTTTTGGCCCCTTGCTCCCCACGGTCCCACCTCCTTTTTCACAAAAAAGGTGAATTGAAGTTTCCAGCAGCCACAATTAAGCAGCTTAGAGTGTATTCTCATACCATTTAACCATGTAAATGCTACATTTAGATGTTTTGCTCTTTTAAAAAATAATCATGGTGGTCTCCAAGTGATTGATTTGTGCTAGGGAGTTGACAGGACTTTCTCTGGGATCTGTCAGTAACTTTCATCATGACTGACTGCAGTCCTTTCTAGACAACCACTGCAGGATGTGAACTGTAGGCACACTGTTAAAGTGTTGTAGGCCTTTCCTGAGAATTGGATTCAGAAAGAAGTGCTGGTGGATTTCTGTTTCTCATGGCCATTGGTCTTTGATTTGTCTCAAAGGTCTATCCTTCTAATCTGTTTGTTGAAACATATGTGAGGCCACTGGAAGGACTCATTCAGAAAAGCTGGGCAACATTCTTATTAATAGAAAAAAGGTGGCCTAAAAACCATTCTCTCTTTCGCTCGCTCTCTCGCTGTTGTGAATGTCCAAAAAGGCAGTTAACTTAGAGCCTTTTCACACGACCCCTAAGATCCGCTGGCCCCTTAAATTCGGACCAGAGATCTTGGGGGTTCGTTGCTCTTCCTGCCTCCCCACCCCTCCTCACTTCCTTGCTTCTGTCTGTGTGAGGGGAGGGAGGGGAAAAAAGCCTTAAAAAGGGACAAAAGAATAAAGGCTTACCTCCGGGTGCCGGTGGAAGCTGCTCCGAGCCCCCGTCACTTCCTGATTCCTCTTAAAGGGGCGGGAGGCAAAAAACAACAACAAAAAGAAGCCAGGAGAGCCCGGCAGATCCGCATAAAGGACTTGTCACCTTCTGAGAGCAGGTACCTGAAAAGTGCGCTGGGACGCGCTTAGGTGGGCGTGGCCACACTTAATTTTCTGTAAGCTCCGGAGCTGGTGGGAAAACATTTTTAAGCTCCGGAGCTGGGAGCCATTTGCCCCGGAGTTTAGGGGTCGTGTATAAACGCCCTTAGGTGGTTATTTCACATCCTACCTTGTTCCGTGATTACGTTTGTACCGTGACAGTGTTGTTCGCGGTCCCATGGTTTTGTCCCTGTTCAGTCCCTGTTTCTGTTTACTCATGGGCATGATTACTTGTCTCGTGACAACTGTTACTTCTCGGGCTTGTTCCGTGACAAATTCTGAATTTGTCTTGCTTTCTTAAGCCTTTTTAAAAATATTGTAAATAAAACTTTTTCGATATTTTGATTTACTGGTCTTCCGGGATTTACACGTCAATGCTACAGAATTTTCAGTACTTTCTTTAATAAACATTTGCACTGAATAGTGTTTCCCATAGGGAAACTAATAATGAATGCCACTTCAGCCGCTGACCACTAGGTGGACACTGGTTGTTGCGTGACAGTTGTTACCACACGTCCCTTGTCTTGGAAGAGGAACTGGGAACAAACCCGGACAAGAGAATTCCCCAGCCCAGGGGCAGGTATGGCTTGTCACGCTCTGTTCCCAGTTTTGGGGGCGTGGTTGAGACAACTTTTTGCTGTCACGCTATGGATGTGAAGTAAGTTTTTTTTTTGTACTAGTCCCAAGTGGGACAGCAAGGAGGGACGAATGGGATGTGAAGTAACAACCTTAATGCTTCCTGGGAGACCTAGGTCTTTGAGGGAAGTGTGGTTTCCCTGCCTGTTAGGTTCTATAGGGGCCTGTTCCCCAAAGATGCTTCAACAGTTCCCAGTAGCTCTGGCCATTAGGGTCAATAGGTTAATGAGATAGGAAGTGTAGTCAAGTCACACCTTTAAGACATATGTTCATTGAAGTTCTGTTATGTCAAGTGGCCCTAAGTCTATTGGTGGCTTTTACAATTTGGTCTCTCCCTTATTCTTGAAAATGTGCCCATTGAAGGCAAATCTACATGTTCACAGCGGACTCTTAAAATACCTCCTATGTCTCTCCAACGTTTAGCACTGGGATAAGGTTCAACTCCTTCCATCTCCTGTTTTAGCCAAAAGCTGTCAAGCACTGCTGCCTCAGCATCTCAAGACACATCCTTTTAGTTCTGCACCTGCTTGCTAAAATCGCTCGGCATTCTCTGTGACTCTCTTGTTTAGTTTACTGCAGCCTGCAGCCTTCACCTCCCTGCTGTTCCCTCCTGACTCTTCTTGTTGTCATTCCTCCAGAATGACCTTGGCTAAAATTAATTTCCTTTCCATTGTTGTGATCATCTCCCTCCTCCTCCTCTTCCTTATATTCCTGAGGCTGACATACTGAGCCAATACTTTTTTTTAATTCTGAATTATTAAGTATAGGCTTTTGCTGTGGATGCTTCTGAGTGAACCTGTATTGCTCAGTATGTGTCCTTGTTTTCTCCGGCAGCATCTAGCATAATTCAGGCTTTCTAATTTTCCACCCTTCAGTAGCCTGCATCCCCAGATTAGCACAGATCAGTTGTCTCAGCAAAACCCGATTTGCAATTGTTTATTTCCCCCTCCACATTCTAAAATGTTTTCCCAGCTTTCCCAGAGGTGTGGGAATAGCCCCAGTACCTATGGGCTTATGTGTTATATCAGTTTGAGATTGCACACACACACACACACTCCACAACCCACTCTATACCTGAATGAAGGGCACACAGATTGTAACTGATCCACTTTGTGCCTTCTGGGTATTATTACTCTGACCCAGTGCTTGTCAAGGTCCATGGCAATACTTGTGTGTGTCCAGCTCTCTGGGAAGACTCAATTCCTTGGAATGGAGGAAAACAAAGAACAAGGCTGAATCATAGAGATAATGGTGTGGGCAACAGTGGCACCCTGTAAAGCTGGATGATGGCTTTTTATTTCCCACTGTATTCCAATTGTCAGAAGACAGAGGCACTTAGCTTAAAAGGGCAATGTGCAAAGTCATCTTTGCTTCCTTCTTAAAAGGGAAACACAAGGAGCCACTTGTTGTTCCCTTTCTGTCATGTCTTTCCGCCCTTACCTTCGCTGTTCCCTGTATCTGAATTTAAAAGTGCTAAGGCTACAAGCCTTGACATTTAATCAACAACTTTGTAGGGTGAAAGACAAGGGAAGCTCATTTATGTGGTGAATGACAGGCTCCCCTTCCTTTTCCTCAGCTTTTGCTTCTGTTTTCTTATTCCCAATCATGCTGTGGGTGACTTTTTACTCCACCCACTCACCCCAGAATGAGCAAATACCTGGATTTGGTTTATAATATACATCTGTTTGGTGACAGCACACATTCCTAGTTTCTTCATAATTACTGCTCAGATTAATCATGATAGTAATAAAAGTAGCATATATCAGAAAATAATAATGCCAAGAAGACAGATTACTGGTACAGTACTTTGTTTTATCATTACTTGCAAATACAGTGGCATCTCAAATTAGGATTGCTTCAACACCCAAATAATTCGATTTACGAACGCTGCTCTCCGCTCCGCATGACAGCTGACTTTCAGAGGTTGGACCTGCCCAAGTCAGCCATCGCGCAGAGTGGAGAGCAGCTTTTGCTGCCCATTGCCACCTCCTCCTCCTCCTTCTTGGTTGCTTCAATCTCTGCAAGAGATTAAAGCAACTAAGAAGGAGGAGGTGGTGGCCATTGGCAATGAATGCTGCTCTTGCAGCTCTGCACGACAGCTGACTTTGATGGGTCGGACCTGTCAAAATCATCTCTCCAGTGGTACCACTGTATGATGATCACTCATCCTTTCCTTCCCTCCTAGGCATGGCCTTTCTGACTTTCCTGCCTCTCCCTTCCATTTCCCCATAGCTTCTTCTGCCCTCCCCAGCTGGCTCCTATTGATCAATATAATAGTAAGCAGTGCTAGATGTAAGCATCTTGGTTGCAGATCTCTTAGGAAGAGTTTAACTTGGGGAGAGACTCATGTGACATTCTGAAGTACCATTTTGCAAAGAGGCACCTAAATCAGTCCCTACGAAGGGGCTTCAGTGCTGCCACTTCAAAGTCCTGTAATCATTTTGCAATGCAGATCACTTGGATTCCTTCTACATAAAGATGCCAATGATGACTGGCATTGCCATGACAAAAGAGTCACCTCTCTATTTTTTCACACTCTTCTCAATATAACTAGGTGTGAGACATCCTCTCAGGGTTATGTTTCTTCCCATACACTGACCCAGATGAGCTAGAGTGAGGTTGCTGTTATTAAATGTGCAGAAGAGCTGAACAGGAGAGAATATCATCCAGGGCCCCAATTCCTTCAGCAGTCATGAAGCAGATAGACCTTCATCTGGTTCTGCTTGTTCGGAGCCCTGACTGACAAGCCACATTTGTTAAAACCCTATTTTCTGTTAAAGGAAAAGGGTTCCTGCCTTATTCTGCAATAGCACAGCAAATTTTAGACCAAGACTTGATTTTTGAATTTTGAACTAAACGTTTGTGTGGCTCTAGATTGGTTGCCATCAGGTGTCTGATGCTGGGGTTCTGCTGCACCTTAGTAACTTTAACCAGTAACCTTAGAATAGGAAAATGAATGAATAAACTTGAGGATGGCCTTTTTATGGATCCATAGTTCTGCCTCTTTCCATTCTGTTTGATGGCTAGACCTTTCTCTTATGCAGAATATGGCAAAGGACAACCCCAGTGTCATAACCACACTTTTTTTTCCATTTGCATGAAAAAAGAGGAGCTGCTCAGACTGTGACATGGTGGTGTATATCTTGTCAATAGGAGAGTCAGTTAGAGAGCAGAACCAGACAGAGAGGCCTCACAAGCTGAAGAATAATGAATAGAGATGGGCACGAAATGAACTTTTAGTTCGTTTCATTACTTGTTTTGTTACATATGGGCCATGTGGTCAGCAGTAAAAAAAAATACAATAAAAAATAAAAAAATAAAAAGGAGTGCTGACCCAGCCTCAGGGGTGGCTGGGGTGGTGCCCTAAAATAAAGAAAAATATATATAAAAATAAAACCACTGCCAACCCAGCCCCAGGGGCCACACAGTTCGGTGCTTGAAAAAAAAATTAAAAAGAAATTTTTAAAAAAGGAGTGCCGACCCGGCCCCAGGGGTGGCTGGATTGGCACCCTAAAATAAAGAAAAAAATATAAAAAAATAAAACCAGCACCGACCCAGCCCCAGGGGCTGTGTGGTCCATCCTTGAAGAAAAAGAAAAATGGTGCTGACCACAAGCCAGCACCTCAAACAGCCCCTGCCACAGGGGCCAGGATCGCCCACTGCCACTGCCACTGCCTCCACTGCCCGGTAAAGATGATGTGTTGCTGATTGAAGATGAGGATGAGGATGTGGATTATGAGGATGAGGATGCTGCCAGTCCAGTTTGTGCAGTTGTTGTCAACGTCTGTGTTTATTTATTTATTTATTTATTTATTTTGAATGTTTTTTCCTGTCTGCGTTGTCAAATGGATTAAATCCCTCAAAGCGGGAAAAAAACAAATAATGAATCAATGAACCAACAAAATGAATTTTTCAAAAAAATTGTTAAAAACGAAATGAACCAAACCAAACCAAACCCTAAAATGAAGCAAACAAAACAAATTGCCATTTTTTGGTTTCTGTCCATCTCTAATAATGAATTTGTAGATCCAGTTGGCCAATTCATAGTTTGCAATCTTGAATATGTGATGTTTGTGTGTGTGTATGCACACACATTTTCATTGGCATGACAATGTGCTAGAAGAACAACAAGGGGCACATTCAGTGCTAAAAATTCTAGACAGTTGATCATTGCAGACTTGAGATAGTCCCAGAAGCAGCAGTGATTCCAAATGTCAGTTTTCATTTTCTGATTCAAGACCACATGTTGATCCTTTTTCAAAGTTAAAAACCAAGTATTTTTCTTCCTATAATTGGGTTTTAGCTGTTGCTAAAGATCTTGCATTTGGCAGGTCAGCTATATCTAACTGTGCTCTTGTGCGTAATATATTTTGTCAGAAACATTGCTGGTAATGCAACTGGAAGCATTTAGAGCCTCCACACTAAATCAGGAATTTGAAGTCAGTTTTGAAAAGTTAGACATCCAAGATTTTTCTGAAACCTATAAAACCCACCCAGATTGTGGGGGATTTTTCATGTCTGCTTTCCTTAGTTTACTCTAGTAATTGGATGTTTTATCAGCTTTAACACTGACATCAGTCCAAATTCCCTTACCAGGGTTATGGAGGATTTTGAAATTCCTAGGAGTTCCGAATCAGTTCTGAACCATTATTATTATTATTATTATTATTATTATTATTATTATTATTATTAT
>JAHTLZ010000074.1:19373638-19386135 GCA_023846285.1 Phrynocephalus versicolor | reverse complement strand
GTCCTGGGCTGCTTGCACCAGGCTGGGGGGGGGGTCATCCTCGTTGTCTCCATACCATGCAGTGGGGGGGATCCAAAATGGCAACCGCAATATTTATTTTTAAATTGTGGCCCAAAAACCCACCAAAGCACAACAGAAACATGTGAAAATTAGGTATTTTAAATGCCTGAATTTTTATAGTAGCAGCAATGGGTCTTTTATTTCAGTAAAAGGTCGCACTGATTTTATTTTATTTTATTTTATTTTTTATTTTTTTAGACCTGACATTTGGGCTGGGCATGGGATGGGACCATGCATTTTTTTTGAACCATTCCACTAATGGCATGGCCAGGTTTTGACTGACACTTCTGGATGTGCCAGAGGGCATAAAAAGCCGAGGGCCCGAGGCACCTATCAGAAGTCGCAGTCTGCTCTTGGATGTGGTTGAGGGTGGAGGAGGGCTGTGTGGCTGGCTGCTGCTGCTATTCGAATTTGGAGGGAGACTGGAGGCTTTAGATTTGTTAGGCAGGCAGGGAGGGAATTGAATTTAGAAAATAATTCCTTTGATTCCCTGCAGCTTTGTCTGCTGCAGGGAATAGCAGTAGACAGCAGTTTATTTTTTTCCCTCTGGCAGTTTGTGAGGATTTTTTTTCTTATTGGGTAAAGGGGGAGGTTCGACTGGGAGGGGGAGGTGTGGATTTATTTTTAAAATATATTATATACTACCATTTATTTTCTATTTTCCCAACTTCAATTTGCTTGCACACACACACATTTGGGGTGAAAGCCAAGTACAGAACCTCTATCTTAAGTGATATCCTAACTGCCCACTCACCCGCCCGCCCGCACCGCCACCCGCCTGCGGCCCACACCACCGCCCACCCGCGCCTCCCCCTTGCCGCTGTTGCCACCCGCCCATGGCCCCCCGCCACTGCCGTCTGCCCGCACCTCCCCCCTGCCGCCCGCCCCCCGCCCCACCCAGGGCGCAAAAACACCTAGCGCCGGCCCTGATTGTGGGACGCCCCTATGCTCTGGGAAGTCAAATCATGCTAAATCGCATTGGAAATGACAAATGACAAACGACAAACAAAACGACAAATTTTTGAAAAAATTCACGACAAACGGAAACGACCCGAAACAGACCCGTTCCGACAAACGACAACTCGAAACGTCATTTTTTTCTGGTCGTGCCCATCTCTAGTGGGCATTTGGCCTAAAGAGTGAGCTAGGCTACTTCAGCCCACCCCACAGCAGGACAGGTGGTTCAGCCCCACTTGGCCTGCTGGAAGTTCAACTCCAAAGGGTCATGCCCGAGGTGCCAGTGCAAGTTTTGGTACATTTGCTCATCTTGTGGGGGAGCCCATGCAGCTTCATCCTGCTTTATAACCAAGCTAGGAGGGGCAGCAACAAAGATAACAACAATAAGGATGCAGGAGGAAAGAAGAACCCCTCGGGATCTGGCCCCCATTCAAAAGGGTCCTAGCCCAATCTTGATTTCTGTCTTTAAGAAATAGTTGCAGGAGTACTCGAACAGGCAAGCAGAACACTACCCGTTAGATGGTTTTCAACAGGGCTTTAGGATTCCAGTTTTGGGGGACAGAGCATCCATGTGGGTTGATAATTTGAAATCTGTTTTTGGTTTAGAGGAAGTGGTAAGATTAAAAGTAGGCAAGGAAGTAGCAAAAGGCCTCCCCATTCCTGCCTCCCCTGACAGCCAGGTTCATGGTTTCATCCTAAAGAAAAAACCCGGTGAAAATCTGCTGATCCACCACAATTCTTTCCTGGAAGGTGGGGAGGGGGTGTCGGTCAATGACATGATCCCGCATGAGCTGTGTAGCATCCACTATACACCATTTGACACAGAGATTAAGATTATTAGGCATTGTGGCCTGGGCCACAACTTTTTAAAGATGACATCAAATCAGCATCCCACCTTTTGTCCATTCACCCCGGGGATTTTGAATTGTTAGGGTTTGCTTTTGAAGGCAGGTACTACATGGATAGAGCACACTCATTTGGCTGCTCTATTTCATGTGCTGCTTTTGGGGTGTTCAGTTCCTTCTTAGAGTGGGTGTTAAATCATAGGACCCATAGTCAGCAGGTAGTCCATTACTTAGATGATTACCTCTTTTGTGGGATGACCGGGACCTGATGTAGGCTTTCCATAAGTTTGTGGAAGAGCTAGTCGTACTTTTGTGTGCAGACAAGATGGAGGGCTTGGCCACAGTTCTTATGTTCTTAGAAATAGAGTTAGATATGGTCAGTCTACTCAGTAGAGTGCTGGAGGACAAGGTAAGGGAGTTGTCACATTTGATGGGGGAGTTGTTAGGCAAATCCAATGTGACCCTAAGGAAATTGCAAGTAGTGATATGAGGCCATCTGAATTTTGCACCTGACAGGGCATTTTTAAGGCAGTTGTGCTGTGCTACTATGGGCCTGAAGAAACCTCAGCATAGGTGCTGGGTATCAGTCGCAATGCAGGAGGACTGGAGATGTGGCAAAAAATTTTTTGCAAGATTCAATGGTATAAACTTTTGGAGGTGGGAGCTCATGCTTGGTGCTAAACTCCAGTTCCAATGGATGTTGCTGGTGCCTCGGGCTTTGGGATTTATTTTCAAGGCAGGTAGTGCATTGGCTCCTGTCCGGTGGAGTGGGTTGAGAAGGGCAAAACAAAAAACCTTACCTTTTTGGAACTTTTCCCCATTGTAGGGGCAATCTGGCTATGGCTAACATCTGGATGAACCATTCTGTCCATTTCTAGTGTGACAACCAGGCTGTGGTGCTCATCCTTAATTCCCTTACTTTGCGGTCATGTAGAGTCATGAGATTACTGCGGGCACTCATCTGCCCTTAGCCTATCTTATCTTTGGAGTTTAACATTGTCTTTCATGCATGGCATGTACCCAGAGTGGTGAATGAGATACCTGATGCCTTGTAGCGACAACAGATGAAATGCTTCAGGTTGCTGGCCTCTTAAGTGTTATCCAGCCCAGAGATGCTCCCCAATGAAGTATGGTTGATTGGCGAGCCAAAGCAAACAGGGCCATGAGTTTAGCCTTAGCTCCCCGGACTAGGCATACTTGTATGTATTCATCGACATGTGCAGAGTTTGCAAGGTTCTGCCTCGGCCTGCCTCCAGGGATCAGGTGACCCAATTTGCAGTCCACCTACATTTCATGGGTTTAGCTCTCAGCCGCTTAGAGTCCTCGTCGGAGATAAGCGGGATATAAATATAAAAATAAATAAATAAATAAATAAATAGATGAAACTTTCTGCCCTGGCCTTCTATGCAAAGGCTCAGGGTTATGATTAAGGATGGGCACAAAATGGAAAAATAATGCTTTGTTTCATTTCATGCTCACCCCATTTGTTTTGTATTGTTTCTTTTTTATTTTTTTTTATTATTTTTTTAATTGTATGAAATGAAAGAAATGAATCTACTCCCCTGGGTCCTAGAGGCACCAGATTTAGTGCCCGGGACACCAGGAGCTATTTTTAAACAGCTCCTGCTGAGCCATTACCGGCTGGACCCCTTTAAAACTGACCTAGTTGGAACTAGGGGGATCCCCTGATACTGACTGGGCCAGGTCTAAAGGGGTCCAGCCATTGACAGATCAGCAGGAGCCCAAAAACAATGGAATGAAACAGTTCATTTCAATGCAAAAATGATCGTTTTGTTTCATCTATAACAAAATGCTGCTTCCTCATTTTGTTTTGTTTTGTTTCATTTGCCCACCCTAGTTATGATCACCCAGTTGGTGATTTCTGGCTGCAGAAAGTGATCGAGGGCTGGGCCAAGGAGAGGGAGCAAGTCAAGGATGATAGGTCTCCTATCACACCCAAGATGTTGGTTAGTTTGGTGAACACTTGGAGGGTGGTTTGTGCATATGAGTTTGAAGCTAGTTTGTTTAAAGTGATGAGCTTAATGGCCTTCTTTGCAGCTCTTAGGATCAGTGAACTGGTGGCCAGGTCCAAGGGCACTAAGTCAGGTTACTCCCTGCAAAGGGCTGATTTGGAACTTGGGACCGAGAATATCAGGCTGAGGCTAC
Organism: Phrynocephalus versicolor; assembly: GCA_023846285.1. Classification (NCBI taxonomy): domain Eukaryota; kingdom Metazoa; phylum Chordata; class Lepidosauria; order Squamata; family Agamidae; genus Phrynocephalus; species Phrynocephalus versicolor. The sequence continues at coordinate 19,382,107 of JAHTLZ010000074.1, read as the reverse complement.
GTAGGTCTAAAACGGATCAGTGGGGCCGCATCTACCACCGCTTATTTGGGTTATGATCAGGCCAAAATACAGTGCATAGGACTCTGAAAGTCACAGAAGTTTCGGATTTATGTACGGCCATTGCTGGATTATTAGGCTTTGGCTGGTCTGTTATGTGTGTTGTGTGTTTATTTCATTACAGGTTCAGTTCACAGCAGACAAGCCAGACTGACCATTTGTGCCCATAGTTTCATGTTCTGGGTGGCGAGGTTTGCCGAAAATTCTGTTGGGGGCCAAGATCTTGGTCACACTATATGTTTACCAAGCCCATATTGTTGCCTTCTGATCTCAGGCATAGTTCATACACATTAGCAGCTGTTTGAGGCTAATACATGTTCTCTGTCATTGAATGGTAGCTCCATGTTGGTCAATTGTTTGTTTTTGTCTGTGCAAAGACATCTGGACATTACATTTTACCACAAATAACATCTGATGTCAATACAGAGATGTGCAGAGCCACCAGGGAAGTTTGGGCTAGCCCTACCAAAACATTGTGTTGTTTCATTCTAGATTCTTTCATAGTACCTCAAATTTGAATGCAACTTAACACAAACATTTTGCGGAGCTCTACAATCTCAGTTTTTGTGAATGAATGAATGGTGCTCCTAAATCTCCAGGTCACCCACAGGTGACAAAATCACCATCATGTCTTCATAAATTGAGAAAGAAATGCTGAAAAATGAAACACATTGGTTCAGGCTGAGGTTCAGAGAGGGAGATTATTTGTCAAGACTGTTACATGTTGACACATAAAAATTATCCACCACCCTAGCCTATTTCCTAGTTTTACTTCCCTCTCATCTTAACGTTTTTAATTAACACCAGTGATTTCTCAACAGCATGTTATCATGTTCATTAAAGGTGTTAATTGTAGCCTGGGACAGAGATGAGGAAGAAGCATAGGTAAACATCAAAAGGGAACATATATCCGCAGGGGGTACAAGCGAACAATTAGTTGAACAGTTGTTTTACCACATTTTGTGCTCACCTTTCAGAGTGCTTTATCCCACTTTTCAAATATCCTATGGATTTATTTCTTTATTTTTGCAAAAGGAAACACGTTACATCTCTGCATAGCTGGGTTAGGAGGATAGCTGTGCCACGCCCCTTGTTCACATCAGTATAATCTGCCAAACAGAAAGATGGTCAATGTGTGACCCCTTGCATGTGGCCTGGCTACAGCTCTCCTTGGCTGCAGCTAGTGCCAACAATGGTGAAGGAAGATGAGCAGTGCAGCCCAGCAACATCTGAAGGCCCCCAGGTTTCCCACCCAACACCCAAAAAGAAGCTGAGGTGAAAAAACCCATTGTATCTTTTCTCTAAAATGGTACACATCTGATCTCAATTTGTTGCCACTCCTTAATGCAGAAAGTGGCATTCAAATGATTAGAGGCAATGTAGTTACCTAGATGCCCTAAGCACATCCGATCTCGCCCATTTTTGGAAGCTAAGCAGGGTCAGCCCTGGTTAGTACTTGGATGGGAGACCTTCAGGAAATACCAGGTGCTGTAGGCACCTGGAGTAGGGACTGGCAAACCACTCCAGTATTCCTGCCAAAAAAACTCCATGGTCATGGGGTCACGAAGAGTTGGTCACGACTGTAACGACACAACACACACACACACACAGTTACCCCCTAACCAATTACTTTTTGGGGTATTGTAAGCTGTTGCCACAAAGTTAATACTTTGAAGTAAGAAGTAATGCCTTCTAGCTACTTTCAGAACTTACTTTTCAATGGCATTTCCAGGCATTTGTAGAGGTGTTTTAATAGAAACTGAGTCAGTTTTATACCATTTTCTTATAAAAACTTCTTATAAATGTCCTCCCTAAGGAAGCACTGGGGGAACATAGGCACACAGATTCCCATTAGCTTTCTGCACATCACAAATGTAATATGTCACAAGAATGGAAGGAAACGAAAAGCCGTCTTGGAATTTACAGTGCAACCCTAAACTGGGTTTCTGCGTGTGAAACATGCCAGGTTCAAATCCCTGCTTGTGCATGGGTTGCCAGGGCAGGGCTGCCCCTCCCCACTCTCAACATTCTTTCATAGAAAGCACATGCTCTCCTACTGAACTACTCTAGATAGGAAAGCATGCAAGCAAGATTGTGGACCATGTGGGCAAACGGCCAACCTTGAATTAAAACTACTACAATCGGTGGCATTAACTATGCTTGGCACTGCACCCTGGGGCCATCAAGTGTTCATTAGAATTCAAGGGGATGTTACTGCTCTGGACAGGAAAATAATAATGATAAACCTCTCTCTTGTATTTATAACACAACTCCCATCTTGTTCTTTCTAGCCCCCCTCGCTGCAAAAACATTGCTATAAATCTCACTGTGCCACTGGCAGGGGAAAAAGAAAATCTATTAAATGACTCCCTTGCAGTTTCTCTTCATTTGCATGATCAAACATGGCAGCATTCCATCCAAGGCGTCTTTGATTTAGTGTACACACAGTGATCATTAATATTTTATTTTATTTTTAGATTCCTGTGGGCCAACATCAGTAAGAATCAACTTTTTAATTAATGCCTTTTAAAAACGCTGAATAAACAAGATAAGCACCAGGAAGGAAGGAGCTGCTCCACCCCTGTGCTTGGGTGAATCTCAAATATCCCATTTGGAGCCAAAGAACCGTTGGAAAGACTTGACCCCGACATGTCACAGCTGAAACTTGGAAATGGCACAGCTGTTTAGGTCAGTGGGAATACAGTCCAACCTAAGGCTCGGGATTGCCCATAGATGGGAGGAAATATATTGCCTGTATGACCTGTTATAGAAAGCAAAAGGACAAATTATGGAAGCCCTTTATGCGTGCCTTATAAGTTTGCTGGTGATCCCTAAACACTGGGCAATATAGATTTTTTGATTTTATTGCTTAATAAGTATGTTGCATTAACTGATATTCATTTAGGGAGAAAGTGTTACCTGTGTTTTATTAGTCTTAAAACAAACAGACAAGCAAACAAAAACAATCTTTCTTCACAGTTGTCCCAAAATATTTAAGTTAGAAACAATGGTTCTGATTTTCAGGATTAGGACTTTCATAAGGTTTCATTGTACAGCAGTGGAATCTTTGGAGAATAGAATGGATTTTCCTCACCTTCAATAAATGGTGAAAGGCTTCCTTTTATTTATTTATTTATTTATTTAAATCGAGATCTGTTGGATTGGACCCTGGCTTAGTCAAGACATAATCCTAGTTAGACATAATCAAATCAAAGGAGTTCAGAGGACTCATGATCATGATCAAGTCTCAGTGTTTTCAATAAATGTGTTCCAAGTATGACTAAAACAGTTTGGTGCCATTTTGGCTACCATGATCCATCTTATGGCAACCTGGGACTTGTAAGTCGGTGAGATGCTTAGAACTCCCTGCTAAAAACTTTATGTGAGAGAATTCTAATTTCCCTCCAGAGTATAAATCTCTCTGGATGGAGCCATGGCACTTCAGGTGGTATTAAAGTACTAGAACTGTGTAGTGCAGATACAACTTCAGGCTAGATCCAAGCCTCCCTGTGGCAGTGATAGCAGTGGTGTGGCCTGCATAATTACTCAGAGAGTGCTTGAAGTGCTATGGGGTGGTACATAAGCAGAACACTTTCTAGTGTGGTTTTTCAGCACCCAGAGAAGGACAAGTATTGTGCTAACTAATCTGTGTCTCACTGGCACTGCCTGAGTCCCTTCCAACGGTCCAGTATTGAACCCCTTAACACCCCGACACCCTAAGCACATATATTGTATTTTAAGAAAATGCAAGTGTAATTAATATACATGTGCACGACTCGGCGAAATTGTCGTTTCCGTTTTCGGTTATCGTTATCGTTAGGTAACAGAAACGGTAACGATAATTACTCCGCTCTAGCTCGAACCCAACCCGAAATAAGAAAAATTGGGTTGGGTTTATTGTTGTCGTTCATGGCATCGTGGCAATCACGTGATGCCATTGACAAGCAGCACAGAAAAAAGTTTTAAAAAGTTTAAAAAAACCCCGATTCCCGGCCAAAAAGCAGGCGAAAATATGCCTGCCTGAGTGTGGTTTCGGGGGGGTCCCCTGGCCTTCCCCCCCTCCTTTCTTGGGCTGTCTCTCTCTATGCCAAGCGGTAGGGGGGATCCAAAATGGCGACCGCAATATTTATTTTTAAATCGTGGTCCAAAAGCCCACTAAAGCACAACAGAAATATGTGAAAATAAGGTATTTTAAATGCCTGAATTTTTATAGTAGCAGCAGTGGGTTTTTCTTGCAATAAAACGTCTCCATTGATTTTATTTGATTTTATTTTTATTTTTATTTTTTTACACCTGCGCATTCGCAATGATGGGCTCGCCATGGGATGGGACCATGCAATTTTTTTGACCCATTCCACCAATCGCATGGCCAGGTTTTGACTGAGACTTCTGGATGTGCCGGAGGGCATAAAAAGCCCACTAACCCTAACCCTAACCCTAACCCCAACCCCAACCCTAACCCATATGCCAGTACACTGTCCTTCTTAGTGGGTCAGAGGCATCCAGAGGTGCAGCCCACTAACCCACTCTAACCCTAACCGTAACCCTAAGCCTAACCCTTACCCTAACCCCAACCCTAACCCTAACCTGTACGCCAGTACGCTTCCCTTCTTAGTGGGTCAGAGGCACCCAGAGAGGTGCCTCCCAGAGCCCACTTACCCTAACCCTAACCTGTATGCCAGTATGCTTCCCTTCTTAGTGGGTCAGAGCAGAGGCACCCAGAGAGGTGCCTCCCAGAGCCCACTTACCCTAACCCCAACCCTAACCCTAACCTGTACGCCAGTACACTTCCCTTCTTAGTGGGTCAGAGGCACCCAGAGGTGCAGCCCAGAGCCCAGAGCCCAGAGCCCACAAACCCTAACCCTAACCCTAACTCTAACCCTAACCCATGCTCTGGGACGTCAAATCGTGCTAAATCGCAGTAGAAACGACAAAAAGACAAACGGAAACAACAAATGTTTGAAAATTATCACGACAAATGGAAACGACCCGAAACGGATCCATTCCGACAAACGACAACTCGAAACGTCATTTTTTCTGGTCGTGCCCATCTCTAGTAATTAAAATAAAATAAATTTAATGCTAATATACTCAAATTTATTTAAAATTACCTAATTTAAATTTGTGCATTAAAATCTCTCTCAATTGATAGCGATGCTAGGTTGCTCAGTTTTTCTTGCCTCATTGTAGATCTATAATACATTTTGATTAATTGACGTTCTGAGAAACGTCCTTCACAACTGGCAGTTGAAACAGTAGTACTTAAAAAGATTCTTAATCTCACAATAAAGTTAGTCAAACTCACTTGCAGCTTCTACTTATGCACCCACCAAAGCAAATTTAAATGCGAATCTGCTCATCAGGATTGACTTCCTTATGTACAAGACAATATGGCAGCAACAGCGATATATTTTGGCAATCATAGCTGCAGCATTCTGCTCTGTATACTTAATACATGTGTGCTAACTTTGCTCATTGATAAAATCATCTTTTTCAGTAACCAACAAAGTCTGGATTAGCAGGGAAACAAATAGCTGGTGAAACATGTTCATTGTCATTGTGTCTTTTTCATTTCTGCTTAGGCTGATCAAATGCTTCCAGCTGTTCTCTCTGTGTTTCTTATACAGTACTAAAGTTAAGCCAGCATGGACTTTTAGTTCTGGTTACACCATGGTGAGACAACCTGATAAGTGCTGCAGCTTATCAAACTGAATTCCTCCAGATAAAAGGGATCCTAAGAAGGGTAAGTTTCCTTGGAGAAGAAAAGAAGAACAGGCAGTGCCTGCAGACCATGAAGGGAATTGTGGTAAACCTCTGCGGAAGCAGGAGAATGCCTTATTCCCCACTGGAAGAAAAACCAACACCGTTAATTGGTGAAGGCAGAAGCTGTCGGTACCGGAGAACTGTAGAAAGCTGTAAATATTTGGCGTGCTGTCAGTAAAACAGCTTTTATCCCTCTGTCTCTCTATGCAAAGCTTCTCCTTGGTGATTTGGAATCTTTTCTTCAAACAAACACCAACCAACCCCCATTTTGTAGAAGCGGCTTTTGGCAAAGAAGTGTGAATGTTTTGAAAGACAAGTAGATATCTGAAGAAGTGATCTTTCTCACATTTATTTTATGAATTTTCCTTTCTGCCTATTGCTTTTTTGGGGGGGAATCTCTTGAGGAAACTGGTTTTTGTTTTGTTCTTTCTATATGTGGTGGATTTAAAGACAGTTTTAAGGCAGCATTGAGGGAGCTGTTTTTCAAAGGAATGTTTATTTGACTTCGGATGGACCATGCTTTGAAAATAATTGCTGAAGAATCTCTGTTCCCCACCTCTTTTGTTCTTCCTTTCTTCAATCCAGTCACTTCCTTCTATACCCTTCCCTTTTGGAAACTGAGTGGCAGAAACTGCAATTATAAGCAATATGAACTCTTCGTTGTGAGCTGTAAGAACACAATGAATTGGGGAAGCTTCTCAGATGAAGAATTTGCCAATATAATCCTATGTGGATTACAAAAAAAATTAAAAAGTAGAAATTTATACATCGCAGACGGACCCGTCCTCTGAAGATACAGAGATTTGAGAAGAATTGCAAGAATGAGAAAAAAATATAGGTCATGATGCAAATGACCAGTAATTGATTCCAGGCACCACCTTTGGTTTCAGAGGTTTCTTCTGCCTCATCTTTCAACACTTCCAAATCTTCTATTATTTTTATTAAGTGCTCAGCAAGTGCATGTACAGTTTCATGATTTGAACTTGCGTCACATGATTACTTTATGTGAATTGGTACATGCTCCTTAAGAACATCCCAGCTACGGGTAGAGCTTGAGAAAAATGTGTACAGTATACCTTTTTCACAGTGCCAAACAAAGTCACAGACTGTGTCCCAACACCAGCTGCATGCACACCAGCAAGACTGAGCATATGATTATTACATGGAACAAATACGGATTTGGGATTCACATCCAATATGCATTTCTATATACCATCAGAGTGTCCAGCCAGAGTTACACATTGTCATAAGAACATAAGAACATAAGAAGAGCCCTGCTGGATCAGGCCAAAGGCCCATCTAGTCCAGCTTCCTGTGTCTCACAGTGGCCGCACCAAATGCCTCTGGGAGCGCACGAGACCAGATATCTGTCTCCTGATATCACTCCCCTGCATCTGGTTCTTGAAGTACCCTGGTTTTAAGTCTGGAGATTACACATCTCCATCATGGTTTGTAACCTGTGATGGACTTTTCCTACAGGAATCTGTCCAATCCCCTTTTGAAGGCATCCAGGCCAGATGCCATCACCACATCCTGTGGCAGGTAAAATGTTTTTGGCCATAGCAATGTTCCATTTTAAAGCCATCTGCTTCCAACTTGTCCCAAATCTCATTTATAATGACATCAGCTGATTTCCCATGTAACCAAATAACGTCAATGCAGGACTCTAACACACTGATTTCTGGTATCTTAAATGTGCATATATCATAGGACATCTGGTCTTTGTGAGAAATACCCAGAGTGCTATCAAAGATGTTACTGAAATACTTGGCCTTTGCAATTCATCTATCTGCTGAACTATATGAAGATGCTGGTTGGCAACTTGGTCAAATGGCAAGTAACATGAATGCTTCTAGGAAATTTCTGCAGTTACCACCTGTGGTTACATCTTCTGAACGACCACAGAAGTGTAATGTTTGCCTGGCTAGATACAGCACACAATCAAGAATACTGCCCTTAGGCAAAGTGAGGCAGGTACATCAGGTGACCAGGTGCTAGAAGTAGCTGTAGACTGTTGGAGAAGGAAAGTGAGTGTCTTGTGACTTATTCTGTAGTCTTTAGGTTATGTGTTCTGACATAGTAGAGGGCACTATCCCATCATTCCTGTTGAAAAAGATTCAACCGTGAATCCAGACAGGGTCCAATTATACTGCAGGACTAAAAGTACCTGTGAACATGCATGCAGGAATTTCCCAGGACAATTCACTTCAGCCAAGTACATGGGAATCAACAGACTGAAGGGAGGAAATCAGCCTTATTTGCGGCTTGATAACCATTTGACTCTCCTCTCGACTGGTGCTTGGGTGTACTTGGTTCCTCCTCCCCCTTCCATTTATTTATCTATTACTTAGTGTCCTAGTATGAAAACCCAGTCACTTTGACATTTAAGTCATGTAATCAGTGGGAAATAATGGAATCCCATCGCCTCAGTAAATAGTGTAATCAAATCACACGAGTCTCAGAGTATTTCCTGGATTACACACCAATTTTATTTATTTATTTACTTCTAGACCAGACATCTGGCCAAATGGTCACTATTATTAATAAAATAATAAGCCAAGCATCAAATACAAAATAGAAGCAACTATACTATACTATACTATACTATACTATACTATACTATACTATACTATACTATACTATACTATA
>JAHTLZ010000074.1:19352746-19373628 GCA_023846285.1 Phrynocephalus versicolor | reverse complement strand
TACTATACTATACTATACTATACTATACTATACTATACTATACTATAGATAATTGGATGCCTGTAGGTGTTAAACTCAGAGTGGAGCATTATGCATATGTTACAAAGCCTGCTGAAAAAAAGTTTAAAAGGACTTTTAAACGGTCACCAAGGCAGCAGCTAGACAAATCCCAGGTGGGTGTCTGACAGAGCCTCCACCAAGAAGGCACAGTTCCTTGATTTTTCTTTCTGCCCCTACCTTGGGCTAAGCACCCTCAGCCCCCTGGTTCCAGAGTTTTCTAGACATTGAGAATTCAGGAGTGTTTTGCCCTTCTCTATTTCTGGAGCACTAAGTAAGGACCTGTGCAGCTCGTCAAAGACTACACAGGCTGGCTCTTCTCATGGGAGGCAGAGTGAGAATCAAATTCCCAACCTCTGGCTCTGCAGCCAGATACCCAACCCACTGAGCTGTTCAGCCAGGTATAGCCATAAAATGTCCCTTCTTCCGATTAATCACAACAAATTAGAATTTACTTGGGAAATAAATTGTTTATATTTTAAGCTTCATGTACTAACATTTAAAAAAAATACATTATGTGAAATGTGTCCGTGCATGTGCAGAACAAAATGTAATTCGAATGAAATGGGCAGCTTGTGTTGTCAGATATTTCCCAAGTACAAGGAATGACATGGAGAGAATGTTGATATCCTCAAAATAATGCTAGTCTGCTGACAATCCGAGTATATAATTTCTGCATCATAGTTCCCTGAAAAGTAGCACAAAGGAAATGCTTTTGCTTGTAGAAAACAACAACAACTGCATTACTAAAATTAGAGGAGATTGTTTACAACTCTGCAGGTGACAGCGTTGTAGGCTGCATCTGAAACAACAAAAGTATATGCCAAATAAATGAAAGTGACTGTTCGGCTGTTTGCCAATGAAATTTTATGCCAAATAAAACTTGCTAATCTTTACAGCATCACAAGACTTGCTGTTGTTTTTACTCCATAGGTCTACACCTCTGATCTGATCTGATTTCTGTCACTTGAAGAATTTATTTCCCATACTTTTAAACATAAACAGAGGATGTTCTCACCATTTCTACTAATTAACTCTCCTCTCTTCTCCCCCTCCTCCTCCCTCCCCAACCCTATTTACCCCCCCCCCGACACACACACACACACACACACACACTTCTATATGCTTCAGCCAATCCTATCTAGGCTCAATGAATATCTGGTATGAAATTTATATCTCATCTCATATCCCACACCTCATTCTGCTGCTATGTTTTGAAGAAGTGCACATGTGCACGAAACGTCACATTAAAATATGAAAGCTAGTCTTTAAGGTGCCACATGTTTGTGTCTTTTGTTGTGTTTTGTTTTGTTTTTCTTTTATTTTTGCCTGAAATTCTTGAAAAGACTAACATGGCTATCCTCTCTGAGATTGACATATGATGGACCAAGATGACAGGAGGTGGTTTGCTACAAAATAGTTTCTAATATTAAAAAGGATTGCTAAGGCCGCTATGATTAAAATCTTGTTAAGCCTTCCTAAATAGTTCAAGGAGGTGATCAGATAAACATATAGCTCACCATTTGGTTTGTTTTGGTTGGGCTTTCATTCACACTATTTTCTGGTGACCACATATGCTTAAGTAAGAGCGATCTGCCCTATTTATGTATTTATGTATTTATTTATTTTATGTTTATTCCGCACCATCTAACCAACAGTCACTCTGAGTGGTTGCGTAATCCCTCTTGCAAATTGTTCTGATCTTTTCTGGCACAGTACTGGGTCTGCAGATGATTTGGTGTGGTCGAGATTGATCCTCATTATCCCATTCTGCAGTTTATGTTGTGGAGTGGCTTGCCAGTTCCTACTCCAGGCACCTACAGCACCTGGTATTCCCTGGTGGTCTCTATCAGCAATTAAGCAAAAATAATATTTAAATGTGTTTGGCACAGAACAGTGCAGCAGTAGCGTGCAGATAAAATGTCAGTATTGATACAAAGTATTGCAGAGTTAGGTTAACGGAAAGACAATGACAATGGGTAGAGTAAAAACTCATATATTCATATATACATCAAAAATATATACACAGCATAACATCCAAGCATTATTTACAATACAACAAACAAAGTGTGGGATACTGTTCTCACCTAACATATGAAAAGCTAGTGCTTAAATACAGTTTAGCACCCATCAGATATGAGTCATCACTAATTACAATCTGATGCAATCTGATGCAACCATGATGTTATAAATTCTTCCACCTGTGCTTCATCACATAACATGCCTGTGATTACTTATCTCTTACACTTGTGGATTAACATCATGAGACTGCAGAATCTAACTGCCTCCATTTTACAATTCTCTTTTCCCTATCTGTTAAATATACATAGCATATATTTTATCAACTTTTACATATCTTGACAGTCTCCCATCCAAGTACTAACCAGGGCCGACCCTGCTTAGCTTCCGAAATCAGCCGAGATCCGATGTGCTTAGGGCATCTAGGCAGCAAAGAAACAGTAATTTACTGTTATTTCATTGACTCTATCTAGCATTGTCTTTCCTCCCTTCTTTCCATCTCTCCATCCCAGGGTGGGAGTAGGGGGGTCAACTTCCAGTAATTAGAGTATTGCTCCAGTTTATCAATGGGTCCAGTCCTTTGGGAAAGCTTCTGGGATGTACCTGGCCATTTTAGGCCATTTGGGAAGGAATTTGAGTGAAGCCATGTTACTCCAGTGTAGACCATGAGGCACGTTTGGTTCTTCTAGCCTAGATCCCAGCTATGTATAGATGGAATATGGTTTTTTTTTAAAAAAAAAAGATTTGATAATAGAGTATATGAAAACATTTCCGAGGAAACTAGAGCATGGCATCATTTCTTTGTTTTCCAAGGGCATTAACTTCCCAGGAGATGCTACCTTTTTGTCACAACAAATTCTGCTCCAGAATAAGCTTCCCATTTTTTCACACCTACAACCATGGTTGCTCCAGAAATCTGTGTTCACTTATACCTGAAATCCATGAGGCTGAGAGAAAGAGTAAGAGAGAAACTGAGCAAGCGAGAGCAAGGGAAGGTTGGCATCTAGGGAGGGCACAGTGTAGTTCCAGATTGGAGATGGGCATATAATTCTGAAAGGGGACTGGTTCTAAAACAAAACACACCAACACAGCTGCCGCTTGAACCCAGTCCCACCCTCAGGAACAAAATCAACCATGTCTTATCTTGCTGTAGTTAGCGCTGGGCAAAATTCCAAGCAGGAAGCAGCCTCCGATGCATCATCTTTTCCCTCTCCCTTGCGCTGGCCAATCAGACAGGGAGGCAGAACGATGCATGTCCTTGCACAGTTCCTGATTGGCCAGTGCCAGGAAGAGGGTGGGACTGGGTTCTGAGCACCAGCCGTGCTGGCATGTTTCGTTGCAGAACCAGTCCCCTTCCAAAATGAAACACCCATCTCTATTCCAGATATTTGTAGTACATATGTACAAAAAGTACTGTAAATAAATACTGAGAGCATTAGATGCTAAGAATGATTATATTAGAAAAATGAATTCAGAACAAAACATAGTGACAATAGTTAAAGTCTTTCCTTCTGAGATACCATATATATTTGGCTTCAAATTACTTCAGGGATTCAAGGTTAATCTCTAGCAGATAAAGATCTAGAAGATCACTTTAAGTATTCTATTATTTCTGATATATTAGAATAAAGATGTCTTTTATGGCAAATTCATATCAAATAATGACATACTGGGAGTACAGAACTCATGTAAAGGAGGAACTGAACTTTTAGTAAACTATTATGGATGTTTTCAATAATGATATTTTCTTTCTCAAAAATACACATGCTTTTTCTACATCTATTAAACATATTTTCAGAGATGCCATGCAAATGTTCATAGAAGTTGAGTTTTTTCATAGTTATAGCTGGACATATGTCATCCTCTATATCAGGCATGTCCAAACTTTGGCCCTTCTGATGTTTTGGACCACAACTCCCAGAATTCCAAGCCTGTATTTCCAGTGGCAAAGGGCTGTGGGATTTGTGGTCCAAAACATCTGATGGGCAGAAGTTTGGACATGCCTGCTCTATGTGAAATGGGTCCCAGCAGTGCAGAATTTTCAAATAGCTGAGAAGATTCATTAGTTCCTATGGATCAGAATTTACAAAAAAATCACAAAGAACCTGAAGTTTTGTAAATGGATGAAGCCAACACATATGCTTACCCAGAACAGGTAAACATCAATATCTGGTAAAATTAGATAAATGTCCATTTTAGATTGTGTTCTAGACCATAGATGTTAATTTTTTTTATTTTAAAAGCCTTCTAATTATGAATATGGAACATTGCTCCCATGTCTGCAATTCAAAACACCGGGAAATGAACATTATCCTGCAATATTGTACAGTAATACTTTAGTTTACAGAGGGGCATGGTGGCTCAGTGGACTAATGCTTCCAAAAACTGTTGCCTGCAAATTCGGCAGCTCAGTGGTTCAAATCCCAGGTGCCACGAAGTGGAGTGAGCTCCCGCTGATATCCCCAACTCCTGCCAACCTAGCAGTTTGAAAGCCTGTAAATGCAAGTAGATAAATAGGTACCACTGTAAAAAGCAGGAAGGTATAACAGTGTTTACTTGCAGCCATGTCAGCCACGTGACCATGGACTTGCACAACACTGGCTCTTTGGCTTGAATATGGAGATAAGCACTGCCCCAGGGTCGGACATGACTAGCACACATGTACGGGGTGAACCTTTACCTTTTTTATTTTTGTTTATGAGTGCTTTGTTGTATGAGCATTTCGCAAAATGGGCAAATATTTTCAGAACATTTTGCTCCACTTAATGAATAATGTCTTGCAAAATGAGCACTGAAGGTGTTTGCTCTTCCACCGCTGCAGCTGTCACCATAGTCCCTTTTAGCCATCACTCCAGCAAGAGGGTTACAGCAAAAGTGGTGGTGAGGGGGTGATGTCAGTGCAGTTCGGGGTGCCCCTCCCTTCCTCACAGCCTAGCTCTCCTCCTCCTCCTCTTCCTCCTTACTTTGGCCCTTGTTGTGGCCATGGCCAGCATCCCTCTGCAGAGCCATGGTGGTGAGGGGATAGTAATGACAGCGGAAGCCACAGCAGCAAGGGAGCAACAGCTGAGGCAAGAAGCAACAGATCGGGTAAGTATCCATTACAGGATAGTACTGTACTTGTATTGCCAGTAGGAAAAAAGATTCTAAGCTTTACATAGCAAAGGCCAGCCTGAATGTTCATGACACCAATGTCACCAACGAATATATTTTACACTAGTATACCCTCTTCCACTCACTAGTATTCAAAATGAAGCCAAGGAAGGGGCAATCCTAGAACATGGATCATTTTTTATTCAGTTAACTACTTCTCATGCAAACAAAAGTATGACTGTTTTACAAGTTCTCTAAATATTTATAGCTTTGACTTCTCTGTCCCAACTTTCTTTGGGTAGGTCATCTTCTCTATGATGCTCCTCAGCACCCCAATCCCTCACCCCCAGAATTGGCTGTGTGCTACAAGAAAATATTAACTAAACATCTTTAGAGAGGCTAGTTGTGAAAACCTTTAAAAGAACAAATCTAAGTACATAGGACATCATGTACTTGAACAGTAATTTTGAAAAAGGCATCATTCATACCTCAGGATGATTCCAAAACAGAGATCACCCCTTTTTCCTTTCCAGTCTTTCCCCTTATTTCAAGTAACACATGCAGGAATTATCTCGGTTCATATGTGATTTGGAACTATTGGCATGACAAATGATTAAAGACCACTTTCAGAATTGTGTTTATTATATATGGCGCAACAGAATACAGGATTATTCTAGCGATTGTTTTTAATTTTGGTCTTCATGTTGATTCTTCTTCCTGGGAAGACCTTGTGTGGTCCAGCAGCTGAAATGGGTAGACTATTTAGCTGTGACTATTCATGTTGCCCTGGGGTGTGCCACAAGAAGGCTGGTCTGCATTGTGCCCCACTCTCAGACCTGTCAATTAAGTAAATGGCAGCAATACTGTTTGGCAGGATTCAGGACTAGCACCTCATCTCTCAAACTAAGTGCTTTACTTCTCCATGTCCCCCTAGGCCTGAACATCACACTTCAAGTGCCTACATCACTGAAACACCACCTGCAGACATGCCCCCTGTCTTTCAAAGATAGCAAATAACTGCACAGGATGCCACCTGTCTAAATGGTTCTGGCTTCGAAAAGTAGAAGCTCCCCAAATGGGAAAGAAAAAAAAGCAAAGAAAAAAAGCACAGGAGCAATTCAAACTAGCCTTTGCATCATGCAGTGAGTAAAAAACAACAACAACATTATGAATTCATCTGTTTTATAAGTGGGGCAAATCCCGCAGTATTTGATCATGTAGGTACACTCTTCCTGGAGCTAGTCATTGGCTAAGATTGCTGCTGTGCTTTGTCTGATTTAGTCATCAGGGTGGCAGCTACTTTCATTAAAATTGTCAGCCTCAAACTGTCTTTTCCTCACATTACTACATTCTTTATGGGGAAGGAGAGAGTGTCACCCTGTTTAGATATTTGCTGGCCATCAAGAGACATCAGGCTACTATTATTTAGTTCCCATGGCAACCCATCATGTCTGATTCCCTTAACAATAGATGTGCACAAGCCAGACCCTTTGGCAGGTTTCAGGCCCATTCACCTCCTTTCTTTCAACCAAGAACTGTTAAGCTGGAAGGAATTGTGGAACTAGGAGATCATTTAGCTGGACCCCTCAGTTGTACATTACAGAGAGCCTATTCAGAAATGTGACAAATCCAGTAAGGGCCTGGTGCATTTCCCTTGATTCACTGTTTGTGTGGGTGGTTTTCCGAGCAATGCACTGGATACTGTTTTTCTGGTTGAAAACAGGGGTAATTATTAATGACCGCTTGTGGGCCAAGAATAAACAAATACAGGACTGCTTGTATATCCTAGAATGGCCAAGGGTGAAAAAGAGTGTGGTGTAGTGGATAGAGTGATGGACTAGGACTCAAATCCCCACCCAGCCATGGACATTCATTGGTCTGGAACTAGTGAAGCCACTCATTAAATATCTCACTTGTTAAGGTCACCATCAGTCAGTTCCAGTTCGACTACAAACAACAACAGATTGTTAAGAAAACCTGGAGAACGAATGATCATATGAATACATCTCTTAACCCTAGTGAAAATTACAGAGCAATTCTCTCCTGTGTTAATTTGGGGCAAGGGGAAACAACATTCTACTTCTTGCCTAACTATTTTGCCCATTCTTAGGGAAAACAAGGAATTGGCCTGTTGGAGCTCCTTTGTAACTTTCAGTAAGGTTGATCTTTTTCTCTAACTCTGACAATTGGCAGTATGGGAAATGGTAAAAGATAAGAGCTTTCCCCTTGCATTATATACCTGGTAAAAGTGCCTCTTTTCCCAGATGGGTGGATTGGTTCCATCAGAATCAGGATAAGCTTTGATGAAAATATGCCTTATACAGTTTTTTGGGCGAACATGCTTTGCCTGTAGTTGCAGTTGTAAAAAGTTAACTCCCGGAATATCTCAGCCAGCAGGGCAACTGGCAACACTGTTCCGGAAATTGGCATTCAAGTAGTAGCTTTCCTCATCTCTGCATGCAGGAGATCCCAAGTTCAATCCCAAGTGTCTTCTGCTAAAAAAGGATAAGGTAAAGAGAGGGTGCTATGTAGAAGACCCCTGCCAGGGAACCGTAAGAGCATCTGCCAGTCATAATCATTAATCCTGAACTACACAGCTGTCAGGAAATGTGCCTGGAGCCAACCCTGGCCTCCAGAAACCACTAGATGAAGACCCTCTGATACATTCCAACAACACCAGCCTTTAGCCCCAGGCTCCTTAAAATCCCTGGGGGATGTGTCTCTGAGTGCCAGTAGGATTCTTCTGACCCTAGCATCAACATTAATTTCCAAGGCAGAAGTTAAACTTGGTTGTGTACTTTGAGGCTCCATGCCAATGCTGGCAAGTAGGACAAAATACCAAAATTACCAAAATTACTTTTCTGTCCAATACATTCTTCTTCCCCAATGAGAGAGTTTTCCCTCTCACTCAAGGCTTCTAGATATGGGACACCCCCCACCCCACCCAATCCCAGTTATTGGCAGTTGCTCATAATCTTACTGGGATTCATATCAGGTGGAACTTGAAGAGACTGCATCTCGAGAATCACTTTTCTCCAGGATATCATTGGAATCAGGGGCATAGATCATAGCATTCTGGTAACTATAGCAAAATATAAATAAATAAATAAATAAAATTCTATGTCCTTAGAGAAATTTCAGAATATACTCCTGGGCCACAACAAATCTTTCTCTGGAACAACACCTTTAGCGTAAAGAAGGAGGAAATAGGGTGGCAGTGGATAAACCTCATATGAGTGGAAAGAGATCAGGGGACAGATATTGTTTGAGAGGCATGCAGTATAGAGCCTAATTAGCAGTGAGACTACCAATCCCTTCCAGCTGGCATGGAGTTTAGTCATTCATAATTATGCCAGAGAGAGGCCTGCTAAGGCACAAGTATTTATTGTGAAACTCCTAGTAAGGACTTGTATTTGTTGGCTATAGCCACTGGAATTCTTGCTGGGGGTTAGGGTGGTGAATTCATGGTGAATGCTGAGAGGCATATTGAAAGTAATCCGAAAATCCGATGCCTAGAGATAAATTCTGCATAAGAAATATTATGGCAATAAACCGAACTCCACAAAAGCTATCCTGTCCCAAAACAAACCACTGTCTTCAGGGAGAAGCACCAAAGCACAGAAGGCAGGGGGGAAAAGGCATGGGTCACATGAGAATGAGCCTTCTATTGTTTGGATGGTGGGGAAAATGCTGCATGTCATTGTGGTCGAAGTAAATGCTCCATCATTCTAGACAACATAAAATACCAATGATCACCAAATTGAAAGAAATCACATGGTAAATATTTTACAAAGACAAGATAGTAGTTGGGAGTTTTTCGGGCTGTATGGCCATGAAAGCCTTGGGGAATACAAAGACAAGATAGCTACGTAATAAACTTTTCTATACTTAGTTATGTTCTGCATTTTTCTTTCATCAAGCAACTATAAAAGAGCATTAATAATAATAAAGAATAAAGCCTAGTCCTTTTCCCATTTTCCCAGTATTTCTTTTGTGTCATCTTCATTGTTTCGTTGGACTGAATTCTAGCTGCTGCCTGTGGTAAATTTTCCAGCTCCTATGCTGCTCCCCTTGATTGTTATGGTGCAAGAACCTTGTCCATCTCTGCTAGCTTTGTCAGGTTGTTCCCATCCCTTATCCTCAGTCGCTCTCCCTCCTTTTTAAATTCCCGTGATGCTAGATTATCATAAAATAAAAAGACTGCAGCTGCGTTGGGGAAAATGAGTCACGCCTCAGCAATTTATGGACAATTTCCCATTAATAAGAGATAATGGAGTGTGGTTCAGTAGACCTGCAGTTGTAATGCTTGCTCAGTTTGGAAAGCAGTAAATACAAGCTGACAACAGTTAACTCCTCTCTCAGAAAGAGCTTTTGCATGGCTTTATGTGTCTGCGTCTTGCAGAGAAGATTTAGGCAAGGAAAAATCATCTTTAAAAGTCCAGTTGGTTAGAAAACGCAAATGCTAGCTGCTGAGATGACCCACTTAAAGACACATGGGCCTCAATGCAATCAAAGTTAAGCCCTGTAAATTCAAGGTGGTTTCAACAGGGATTCTTATATCTATAAACATAAGAAAAGCCTTGCTCCACCAGACTAAAAGCCTATCTAGTCCAAAATTTTGTCTGTACAGTGGCCACCTGGATGCCTCTCACAAAGGCCACAAGTGGGTTAAGAGTGGGGCAGTGCCTTCACCTTCATTTTCCCAGCAAATCATTAAGACATACTCTCTCTGATACTGGAGATTATGTACAGCCAATTTTGACTATCCCTGCTATCCCACCTCTCCAAAGAGGCGCTTTTAACGAAAAGGCGCCTTTGTCCATGTCGTGATCACGTGATTGAAACAGCGTTTCAATGGTCCCAATGTGCGTGGCTGCCTTTTATTGCATATGTCCCCACAGCTGGATGTCGCTTTTTTAAGTACTTTTCAATGCCGATTTATGTCTCCTGTAGTAGATAGAGAGAAGCGAGACGGTCAAGGGGGCTGCCTGAGCTCCTCCTGGGCTTGGCCGTGGAAGGATTGGGGGGGCTGGGGGGAGGCTTGTTGGTGGGAGGGGGTCCTGGCTGAACTGAAGTAATGCCACTCGAGGCCCCACCCCACCCCTGCCCTGCTGCTGAGGCTGTAGGGCAGCCCAAGCCCTCCTCCTTCTCCTCCTCTCTTGTCTTTGAGATGCAGCTGCAGCGTGGCATTGCTGTGCTCTCAGCATCGCAATTCCCAGCCCCACTGAGGCAGAGCCTGAGGCGAGCTCCCATTCCTGCCCTTAAAAAGACAAACAAAATGAGGGTGTATTTGCGGTTTGGCCCTTTCTCTCTCTGTCTCTCTCTTCCCCCTGCCTGCCAGTATGGGCTTGGAGGGCTCGGAAGGGCAGCTGCAGCTTTCTGGGGGAGCCGTGAGGAAAGGGGAGAGGGAAGCAGAGGCGGAAGCAACTGAGGAAGAGTGGGTGACATGCTGTCATCCTGAGGAGCATGCAGGCTCCTTCCATATTTTACCTCTCTTGCTGACTGTCTTGCTTCTCTCACCCCTGCCTCCGCCCTCAAGCGACACGCTGTTGCACAGGCTGCGGCTGCCCCCCTTCCTTGCCTGGACAAAACAGTAAAATGGGAAGCAAAAATATAAAAAGTCTCCACCTTCATTTGCTTCAGTTAAAAAAAGACAACTTTAAAAAAGAGAGAACCCCCCCCCAGTGGTA
Source organism: Phrynocephalus versicolor (assembly GCA_023846285.1). Taxonomy (NCBI): domain Eukaryota; kingdom Metazoa; phylum Chordata; class Lepidosauria; order Squamata; family Agamidae; genus Phrynocephalus; species Phrynocephalus versicolor. Next base: position 19,362,772 of record JAHTLZ010000074.1, on the reverse strand, counting down.
GTATCTAGAAAATGCAGTTCGAACCGCTTAAGTGGGCATGGCTAAGGTTTCCCCCCACCAATAAAAAAAAGGCAGCTTCTAGTGTGTGTGTGTTGTGTCGTTACAGTCATGTCCGACTCTTTGTGACTCCATGTCCATAGAGTTTTCTTGGCAGGAGTATGGGAGTGGTTTGCCAGTTCCTACTCCTGGCGCCTACAGCACCTGGTATTCCCTGGTGGTCTCCCATCTAAGTACCAACCAGGGCTGACCCTGCTTAGCTTCCAAAATCAGGCGAGATCAGATATGCTTAGGGCTAGTGGGAACATAATAATTGGAGATGGCTTTTCTACAGGAAAAAGGTGGTTCTTAATGCTAGTGGGATAGTGGCCTAAGTTCAAGAGAGATGGGTGGCATGCTAAAACAAGGTGGAAGGAAGCTGATGTTAGGTGAGAATAGCAACCCATAGAAGCTTCCAGGGACATATATTTCCATTTTTCTCTCTGATTTTCCCTTTCCAAAAAAAAAGAAAAGAAAAGAAAAAAAAGGCGAAGGTCTGAAGAACACAGTAAGGGATTGGTGGCTCACATGTGGTCCATAGACATTGCATTCCCTGTCTTTACGCATTCATTGAGAATCTCCAGACTGAAGGCTGGCAGTCCATTCACATTCTGCGGCTTAAGAAACCCAAAAGCATTTCTGCGTCTTTAACAGTGTAAACACCATTATAGTATTTACAAAATCCTTGTTGGTGATGTCTCTGTTTTAGAACTCTCCAAGAATCAGATATCTGTAAGTAGCATTGTCTCCCTTTGTGCTCTAATCTGCATCAGGCAAAGGATGCATAAAAGCCCATCCAGACAACTGATATTTCTTTTCAGCCTCACACTGGTATTCAGAAGTCAAAAGGAGACACCTTCCTATTATCCTGCTGTGGCTGTCACTAGGAATCTTTGTTCCTTCAGAAACTGCTTAATTGCTGCCTCAGTCACAAAAAGAAGCACCCAGCTGCCCTGTTACCATCAGATGCCTGTGATGAGTCCTGCTTACCCTTGAAGAGGCAGCAGGTTTTAATTGGTGATATGGGCTTAGCAAAACCAATAATGATGCATAACCAATGGCATGCCAGTGTTTATTAATAAGACTTCTTAAGATGTTTAAGATAAAACCAGAAGCTATAGGTTGGCATCAGACATTCTTAGCCCTTGAGACTCAAACATAAATCTATCTCATTCTATGCCCCTGGGAGACGAACAGAAACTTTGAGGGGGGGATCAGGGAGAAGACAGAGAAGCCCATCTCTTGTCACATTACTCCTGCTTTTCAGGGGAGGGTAAATTAATCTTAGCATGCATGCATAATTGCCCCCTTTTATCAGACTTCCTGCTGCTTTTGAACTCTCACTAACTTGTTTTCCTGTCATAGATATAGCTCGGCACCATGGTTTCAGCTTGAGCTTCTCCCTTCTGTAATCTGTTCTCCCTTCCATTTAATGTAAATCAAATGTTCAGGATTGACCCTAACCTAGTATTAGGTCATCAGCATCGGACTCCTTTTGATTTCAAACTGGGACCAGAGGTAGACTGTTCTGGTTTTGCAGAAGCAGGGAAGGCAAGGTCTCTCAGTGGAACCCAGGCGGCATCTGTACCAGCTGAATGTGGGAGCATGCATGAGAAGCACCTGGAAAATGGGCCCAGAATCAAAGGAAAACTCAAGATGTCTGCTCTAAGAGGCAGCCATAGTCATCCACCAATGAACTTTTTTTGTATTCATTTCCTTTTAGGTCTATTGGGAACGGGCATGTTATACCAGTCCTTTTGTTTCCTTCAGGTTTCCTTTATGGGTTTCCCCATTTGTGTTTTCTGGCACTCCAAAAGCACCTAAAGATTAAGCCCCCCCCCCCAAAAAAAAAGCAAAGGAAAGGCAACAATTGCAAAAAAAAAAAAACAATTGCATAAGTGGGAAAGGGGGAGTGGGAAAATCACCAAACCTTTGAAGGCACTTGTTACTACTACCACTAATCCTATTCACACAGAGAGAGAAAATACCTCACTTACCTATCAACCCATTCAGCAATACATGCAAAAATGGGGGAAATATACACCTTTTAACAGAAGAAACAGACTAAATTAACCACACAACGCTTTTAAAAAAAATCAATCACACAAGGAAAGCACTCTCCATAAACATAGTCCAAAGAAAGAAAGAGATACTACAGTGCTCTATCCTAAAAAGCAAGACAAGCAAGGAAGCATAAGAACATAAGAACATCAGAAGAGCTATGTTGGATCAGGCCAAGGACCCATCCAGTCCAGTTTCCTGTATCTCACAGTGGCCCCGCCAAAATGCCTCTGGGAGTGCACAAAACTTGATATCTGTCTCCTCGACATCTGATTACACACCCCCATCATGGCTTATAACCTGTGATGGACATTTCCTCCAGGAATCTGTACAATTCCTTTTTGAAGGCATCCAAGCCAGATGTCATCACCACATCCTGTGGCAGGGAGTTTCACATACTAACAACACACTGGCTAAAGAAGTATTTTCTTTTGTCTGTTCTCACTCTCCCAACCCTCAATTTGAGTGGATGTCCCCTAGTTGGGGTATTTTGTGAGAGGGAGAAGAGTGTCCCTCTATCTAGTTTACTTATGCCCTGCATAATTTTTTATTTTTTTATTTTTTTGTTTGTTTTATAAAATATTTTAAAAAACATATACAAATTACATGAAAAGACAAACATCAACAACAGTGCACCCCTTCACCAACAGGATCACTTTTCATATTTACATTCGTCATCCTCCCCTCCAGAACAAAATCGATTGTTGCGCGAAAACCTTACCCTTATCCCGTACAAGCACATATTCAATAAATCTACCCCATATATCATAGAAAATATCTTTTTTTAATTCTCCTTTTTTAACCTTGAGAGAACAAGTCAATTTATCATTTAAAGCAATATTCCATACTTCATTATACCATTCTTCTAAACATAGTTCATATTTAGATTTCCAATTTCTAGCAATTATTAATCTAGCTGCTGTCAACAAATTCGTAATCAACTCTTTAGTTTTAACATCATAATTTTGATCCACAAATATTGATAACAAAGCAATATCAGATTTGGGCTCTATAGTCATTTCTAATATTTCACTTAGTTCTTTAAAAATACTTTTCCAAAATTTCTGTGTCTTTTTACATTCCCACCACAGATGATAAAAGGTACCAATCTCATTATCACATTTCCAACAAAGCTTGGAAGAATTTGCATTCATTTTATTCAATTTCACTGGCATCAAATACCATCTTAAACTTATTTTAAAGAAATTTTCCTTTATTCTAACAGACATAGATCTAAGTATTCTCATTCTCCATATTTTAGCCCAGTCTTCTTCTCTTATTTCTTTTTTAAAATCTTGTTCCCACAATAATTTCACTCCAGATCCTCACGTATTTTCATCTAAATCCGAAATAATTTTATATAGTTTACTAACAATACCTTTTACTACTGTTTCCTTCTGAGTATTATCCTCATACAACAATAAAAGTTCTTCATATTTTGTGTACTCTCTGCATTTATTATTTTTCTTTATCCAAGTATCAGTTCATTTCTTTAATTGTATAAAATTAAACCAAGATATATCCCTACCTTGGAGAATTTCCTTCATTTGTACTTTCCCTCTCATCTTACCTATCCAGTCTTTCAATCTAATCACTTGTTTATCCCTAAATACTTTTTTGAAAACTTTCAAATTTGTAGGGAAATTCTCCATTTCATTTACGGATCTCAATGGTGAGTCTGAGGGACATATTTTTTCTTATGTAGATACCATGCATTCAACATAGATCTAAGAAAGGGGTTATCAATCTCATTTAACTTTATTTTCTTAATAGTGCCGAATAGATATTTTTCAATATCCTCCTTTATTTCTGATGATTCCATTTTCCACCATATTAATCTTTCTGGACTAAACACAATATCCCCAATAAACCTTATTTGATTTGCTAAATAATAATTTTTAACATTCGGTAAACCTATACCACCTTTATTTTGGGCCATATACCAATATTTTTATTTATTCTAGCTTTTTTACCACTATTACAATAGTTATTAATTAAATCTTGCCAAAATTTAAAGTCATCCTTACTGAACTGTATCGGAAGCATCATAAAGAGAAAATTTAACTTTGGTAAAATTTTCATTTTCATCAATGCAATCTTCCCAAACCAAGAAAGTTTTAAACTTGAATATTCTAACATTTTATTCTTAATTTCTTACTTTAGTTTACTATAATTAAATTCCTTTAGTTTCTGTGTGTCCTTTACTAATTCTATACCTAAGTACTTAATTGAGTTACTTATCTTGCATCCGTAATTATGGGTAAACACTTCTTGTTCTTCCTTGTTGTGATTAAACAGCATCACCTGAGATTTCTGCCAGTTAACCCTCAATCCAGATACTGACCCAAATTTCTCCAAATGATATTTAACTCTATCCATACTCTCTAGTGGATTTTTAATTGTCAATAAGGAATCATCTGCAAATAAATTAATCTTTACTTTATTATCAATACCTAATCCGCTAATTAACTTATCATTCCTTATTTTATCCGCAAACATTTCAATCATTAAACAAAATAGAACTGGGGAGAGGGGGCAACCTTGTCTAGTACCTCGGCCTAGAGATATCTGATCTGAAATCCCGTCATTAATTATCTCAGATGTATTTTCAGAATATATTTGATCTATCACCCCTCTAAATTTCATTCCAAACCCCCAGTTTTCAATCAATATTTTTAGTGTTGGCCATTCCACGCAATCAAAAGCTTTAAATATATCCAATGATAAAATACCAGCCTTCTGTTTGTTCATTTCTGTATCATATATAATATTCAACACTCTTCTAGTTAAATTAGACATTTGTCTTCCCTTTAAAACCCATTTTGATCCTCCTTGATATATTTTGTAATAAACCCATTCATTCTATTCGCTAATATTGCGGTAAAAATCTTAGCGTCTTGATTAATTAGTGAGATAGGTCTATATGAACTAGGGTCCCTCACATCCTTGTTAGGTTTTGGAATGAGAGTTGTTAATGAATGCTTCCAAGATAATGGTATTTTATCTCCTTGTGAGATTCTATTGAAAAGTATTTTTAATCTTGGAACTAAAACTGATTTAAACAATTTATAAAAATCTGAATCTAGTCCATCACAACCCGGGGTTTTACCATTTTTTAACATCAATAATTGCTCCAATCTCTTCTTCTTGAATTGGTTTTTCTAATTCCCTCATGTCTGTCTCTAAAATCTTATCTAAAATCTAAAATCTTATCTTTAACAATTTCTTTAACATAGTCTTCTATGTCTGCTTTCAGGACATTATATAAATCTTCATAAAATTCTTGAAATATTTGCAATTTTTCTTTCATCAGGCTACACTTCTTTCCTGATTTATTTCTAATCACGCCTATTGCGTTTTTTGCTCTTCTAGCTTGACATAACCGTGCCAAAAATCTAGAGTTTTTATTACTAAATTCAAAATAATTTCTCTTCATATACATTAAATCTCTCTGAACTTTGTCTAATTCTATGCTATCTAATTCTTTTCTTTTAGCTTGAAGTTCTAGAAATGTTCTATTATCTCTATTTAAAAGATACTTATGCTCCAGGTTTTTAATTACATCTTCTAATTTCTTAATATTCTCCTCTTTCAATCTTTTAAATTTACACGTTTCCTTTATAATTAGTCCCCTCATAACTGACTTCATAGTGTCCCATATCAATCCCATTCCACTCCCAGTTGCTTCATTTATAGACCATATTTCTAACCATTCATTTTTTACCCTTTCAATTGCATCTACATTTTGAAAAATACTAGAGTTCATTCTCCATCTTCTTGCCTCTTTATAATCTTTTTTAACCTTCAAATCCATTTCCATTAGAGCATGGTCCGTTACTTTTATAGTATTAATTTCTGTTTCACTTATTTTGGAAAGCAAATTATGGGATACAAATATAAAATCTATTCTAGAATAACTTTTATGGACCGAAGAATAATATGTATATCTTCTCTCATCACCCTTTAATTCTCTCCAAATATCCTTTAGACCTGCAGTTTTCATTACTTTATTCAAAATAGTAGTTCTATTAATCATATCATCCCTTTTAATATCAGATTTATCCTTTACTTTGTCCAGTACCATATTAAAGTCTTCTGCCATAATGACATACCCTTTTTTCACCTTCTCCAATTCTTTTAGAACAGATTCATAAAAAACTCCTTGCTGTACATTGGGTGCGTAAACATTTACTAGAGTATAGTCTTCTTCTCCCAATAAACCCTGAATTATTAAATATCTACCATTCTCATCCTTTATTACTTCTTGTACTACAAATTCGCAATGTTTAGAAATTAAAATGCATAATTTTGTAAGTCTCAATCATATCCCCCCTCAGGCACCTTTTTTCCAGACTAATGAGCCCCAAATGCTGTAGCCTTACTATCGTTTTGTACAATGGCACTATAATGTTGGCTGTTTTATTTTCAATCCCCTTTTTGATTATCTCTAGCATGGACTTGTCCTTCTTCACTGCTGCCACACACGTAAACACTTTCATTGAGCTGTCCACCAGCACACCAAGATCTCTTTCTTGATCTATCATGGGTAGCTCAGAGCCCATGAGTAGAGAGATAAGGTTTTGATTTTTTGCCTCAATATGCATTACTTTACATTTTCCTACATTGAAACATATTTGCAATTTCATGGGCCATTTTCCCAGTTTGGAGAGATCCTTCTGGAGCTCTTCACAATCTTGTCTTCACCACCTGGAAAAGTTTTGTGTCATCCACAAACTTGGCCACCTCACTGCATACCCCTGTCTCCAGGTCATTTATGAACAGATTGAAAAGCACCGGTCCCATGACAGATCCCTGGGGCACTGTGGCTGTTTTAAGAGGGAAGTTGCATATTTCTTTTAAGACAACTACAATTTCATTTTTCAGTTCATTAATAACCCTTGGGTGGATGCCATCTGGGCCCGGTGACGTGTTGATCTTCAATTTATCAATTAAACCCTAAACATCATCTCTTTTATCCTGTATTTGATTTAATTCTTTAGTCAAGAGGGGCCGTTTGGACAGCAGAACCTGCCCAAGGTCTTCTGTTGTGAAGCCAGATGCAGAGAAGTTATTTAATTTCTCTGCGATTTCCAAGTCATCCTTTACTTCCCTCACCATCCAGAGGGCCAAGCAGTTCTCTGGCAGGTTTTCTACTTCTATCAGAAACTTTTATTATTTCCCTTTATATCGCTAGTAGAGGTGGGCACAAAACAGAAAACCGATGGTTCTGTTTTTTCTGTGTCCCCCCCCCCCCAGTTTGTTTCATTTCATTTTGTACGAAGTATTAAAACAAACATTCATATGGACCGAACCAAAATGAAGTGGTTGGGCTCACCTGGCTGGGGACTGCCACCACCACCTCCAGGGGACCTCCGCTGCCGACACCAGGGGACTGCCACTGCCACCACCAATGCTGCTGAGGGACCGCTGCTGCTGCCAACACCGACGACAGGGGACCTGACATTTTTTAAAAAAAAATTTTTAACTTGATCTTTAACTAAAACTCCCATTGTTGGAGAATGGATGGCTGCTCAAGAGAGGAGATTGCAAATGGAAGTAATTCAGAAAAATGTCTGGCGATTGCCTCCAATATGACATTTCAACGTACCATATTGAATGCATTATGGAAGTGGATTTTGACTAGCACGTTCCCTCATTCCTTGTTCTGTAGGAATATCCTTGCTGCTCGAACTGCAGCTTCTGCTCCTCCAGAAATTCCAAAGCCAAGCTGTCGTGGTGCAAAGAGTGCTGAACTTGCTTCCTTTACATGGGCGCAGGCAACTTTTGTGCTGAGGCGCCTCCAAAAGTAGCCTACTGCAATAGGGCGGCAGCCTCCATTTATTTATTTTAAATATCCAGTGCTGACCATGCAGCCCCTGGGCTGGGTCAGTGCTTTTTGATTTATTTATTTATTTTTTAATTTTACAAGGCTGATCATGTGGCTCCCAGGTCGGGTCGGCATTTCATTTTTTATTTTTTTTAAAGTCCCCGGTGCCAGGGTGTTTGTTTTTTTCACAGCTGAGTGGCGCTTGCTTCCCCACACCATTTTAATATTTTTTTTTAACTTTGGGCTGGCCTGCCAGCCAGACCAAGGTTTTTTTTAAAAAAATATTTTTTATTTTTAAATTTTACATGGCAGACCATGTGGCTTCTGGGCCAGGTCAGTCCTTTTTAATTTTTTAATTTTTTTTTTTAAATTTACAGAGTCCCCGATGCCGGGGCTGTTGTTTTTTTTCACAGCTGAGAGGGATTTGCTTCCCTGTACCAAAGAGAAGGTCGGGAATCAGTATGGCAGGACAAGGTAAGTGTCCTCCGTAACAAAAAATGAAATGAACAACATGGAAATTTTCGTTCTGTTTTGATTTTCTTTGATGGGTTGGTTCGTTATTCATTTTGTTAGCTAACAAAATGAATAACAAATAACAAAATGAATTAAAAATTAAAAATTCATTTCATGCCCATCTCTTATTGCTAGCCATATGTTCCTCAAAGTATTTCTTTGCCTCTCTTATCATCTTTTTACTTTTTTGCCTGAATTTGTATTCCTTTTTAATTTCCTCATCTGGGGAGGATTTCCATTTGTGGAAAGACCTCTCCTTGCGCTTTAGTGCCTCTCAAACTCCACTCCTTAACCATGCCGGCACTTTCTTGGACTTAGAGAAGCTCTTCTTTCTTTGTGGAGTCCTTCTTTCTTTGAAGCAAATAAGGGGAAAAACATATTCAAAGCCTCCCTTCAAACCAAAAATACAAGACTGTGGGGAGACTTCTCTATCCCCTGAACTCAATGTATGCTCTTCTCTTCTTTGAGTCTGTAGATCTGGACAAGAATTATTTCCTTTGGGTAAAGTGTTAACCAGTTAACAAAATTATTTTTCCTGCCTCTAGGATTTGAGACAAGCCCCTGAGCTTCTGTTCCTCGTTGGCTTCTCCTTGCTCCATGTGTTCCTTACCTTTATTTGTTACTTGTTTTTCTTAGAATGCCTGCTAAGAAGCAGCATGTATGGTGTAAGAGATCCATGGTGCAGCCTTTTCTCCCACTCCTCCTTTCATCTTTCTGAAGACTACAAACTGTAAGTAAAGGGCCTTTCTCTTTTTTATCTTAAAAATAAATGCTGCCCATGACAATGTCATCTAAATAAGCATTAGCAAAAGTTATGTAGTGCTGCTTATAGTGAAAGAGCGCAGAGTTTTGGGAGACTTCTAGCTATTATTCTTCCCCAAGTTCCTTGTACTTCTGCTGTTCACAAAAGAGAAATAATCAAATTCTAAATGCTCCCAATAAAATTTCGGACAGCCCCCCCCAAAAAAAATAAAGAAAACAAAAACAAAGAAGGATAAAAAATGGAGGGCAGCACTAGGAGCTTGGCACACAATAATCACATGCAGAACAACTGAAGCAAATAGACCTCCTCACTGGGTTCTAGCCACTTTTAGTCTTCCCGAGTTAAAACATGAATCATTTGTGTTTAGAGGCTCTCCCTTGGCAATTGCTGAAAGAACACAAATTATGCAGAAAGAGGCTCTGACAGGTCTTGGGTATTTTGTTCACACTTAGCTGTTGCCATTACCACCCAGGCAGGCCTCACGTGCACCCTTGGCAGCCATCTCACACAAACTTGTGAAACAGACTGGTTTTAAAGGTGGTTACTATGCCATATTCACACCATCAACAAGCCTTTCTAAAGTGCTCTGATAAATGTAGAGGATTAAATGTGACAGCAACCACTCATATAATTTTACATACCAAAGTAATTCTGAATAATTTAGTAGGGTGGCACATTCTCAGTGCGGAGACCACTTCCTGCCCTTTCAAGTTCTCAGAGCAAAGACTTCCCTCAAAGAGCAGAAAAACATGGGGGGGGGGGGTACAATGCTGAAGCTGATGTCAGCTGCACAGCTTTCAATACCAGATGGATTACAGCCTTCAAA